>CM076583.1:105508672-105664671 GCA_034641835.2 Pinus albicaulis
ACCTCTATTCAATGAAAATAATTATGTGCTCTATAAAGGAAAAATGGAGGTCTATCTTAGCGCAAGGTTATGAAGTATGGGACCTTTATTCAAAAATGGATTTACATCGACCAAGGATGAACAAGGTAAGAAGAATTTGGTAAATGATGAAAAACAAAGAATATTATTATCGGTGGACTTATTGAATCTACTTATCATAAGGTGTTGGGTTGTAAAACCACCAAAAATGCTATGGGACAAGCTTGAGATTATATATGCGGTGACTCAAATGTCAAAAAGTAAAAGCTTCAAATCTATAGAGAAAAAAATTGAACATTTCCAGGAATGAAAGAAGATTGCCACAACATTCTTTTTATAATTCCAATCGTTGATGGAAATAACCAATACTCTGGAAGGATTTAGGAGAACTGATTAATGATAAGACTATTATATGAAAGATTCTTAGAAACGTTACGGGGAGATTCAACCAAGGTATCGGTCTTAGAATACGATGCAAATACGGACAAACTACGACCAAGAGAATTACATGAGTTCCTGCTCATAACATATGAAATGAGCTTGATGAAAGAAGAAGATACTTCAAATCTAATGCTTCCGTTGATTGCATCTAAGAAAACCAATAAGGAATAGGAAACAACCTTCAATTGAAATGCCATGCACACCGCAGTGAAGAAGGGAGAGGATGGAGAAGGTCTTTGAGATGAAGAATATGCTTACTTTAAAGAAAAACTAAAAACTGGTAAGGAAAATTCAAAGGTAAACTTCCATTGATATGTTTGATTTGTGGTGAGGTTGGGCATTTTGTGACAAAATATACGAACAAAAGTGATGGAAAATTAAAAGGAAAGAAAGGCTTCAAGAAATTCAACAAGCAAGGCAAAGAAAGGATCCAAAAGGAACTTTCCTCTCACAGAGAAGATAGCTCATCATCGATGAAGAAAGTAGCTGAAAAAAGGAACAATGAGAGAGTATTTTTTTATGGCGAAGCACAATAAAAACCCAAGCACAATAAACAAGAGGTATCAAACAACAAAGAAGAAGAATTGACCACATAATAATTTTATAGGAAGGCAATCAAACTTATAAAAGATCTTCAAGGTGCAGAAGATCCGTTCCAATACTCTTGAAGAACAAGTTTAAGGTCTCAAAATTTAAGTTGAAGAAAACAAATGCATTGAAGGTCCTTCAAAAGAAGTTGGAAAAGCAACCAAGAGAATAATTAGAAGCCAAAGTAGTCTCGTTGCATGAGGAAGTAAAGAAAGGAGAAAAACTATCCAAACTATGCCAACGGCTCGGGCATTGGAAGAACTCATCGACAATCAACGATCTTACAACCAGACGCATCGGTTACAAAGAAGAAGAAGAAGAAAGGACCTTATACAACAAAATACAATGAAACTATGAGATGCGACATGCATGTAGACTTCATTGGACAAGATTCACGAAGCAGCCTTGGAAGAAAATTCCTTGACCAAAATTTCCATCAGTACCACTTGTATTTTTATAGCTCTTTTGTTATTCATGTGGAAAATTTGGACATAAATCTATAGAATGTTACCGACACCTAGGAATGAAAACAATTCCGGAGAATCTGGCAAATATGAACCTACGGGGCTCGAGAGAAACATCATTATATTTAGACATTTAAAATAATATTGAATGTTACAAATGTCGAAACTTTGAATACAAAGCCAAAGAACACGGACTTGAAATCCTCCAGAAGAATCTTGAAGCCACGAACGAATGAACATGGAAGAAGAAGGCGATAATTGTGCTCTCTCTCTCAAGGCTCAAAACAACTAATATGTGTGGTATGTTGATAGTGGTTCTTTCAGCTATGTTGTAGATAGAAATAATTTTTATATCGAGAAGAAGGATGGAACCGTGTCCTTTGGAAATGATGGATCTTCAAATGTTATGGGATCGAGTATTGTCATCCTCGAAAATATGCTCTAGCCAGAATGTTCTATTAGTTGGCTATGAATCACAATGCGCTCGGTGTTGGACAAATGTGTGATCAAGGACACACATTTCTTCAACTCCAAAGAAATGTGAAATCGAAGAGCATGTATGGTGAAATTGTAGCTACAACAAGTCGAGCTCCAAGCATTTCTGTTTTGGATGAAGCAACTAAAGCATGTCTAATAGATAAAGAGGATGATATAATAATTGGTATCAATGATGATAAATGAAATAGAGAAGTTTGCTACAAAGGTGAAAAGTGATTTGAGATGTCTTTACTTGGTGAGATGACATACTTAGGGCTTCAAATATCCCGGCAAGAGAAAGAATATTTATATGTCAAGCCAAGTACATCAAGGAAATGCTCGAGACTTCAAATATCTTAGCAAGAGAAAAGGAATATTTATATGTCAAGCCAAGTACATCAAGGAAATGCTCAAGAAAATTTAAAATGGAAGATTACCAAACCCATCCTTACTCCAATGGTAACGAGTTTCAAATTGAGCATAGACAACTCATCTAAGGATGTGGATCAAAGGTTGTACGGATCTGCCAGTTGGTAGTCTTATATATGTAACGACCTCTGGAAAGCGAATGTTATGCAACGGTTGGACAGGCCAACGAATTCAACGACACCAAAGAATCACATATTATTACTACATCAAGATAATTCTTCGATATCTAAAGGGAACAATAGAATATGGCTTGTGGTATCCCAAGGGTAAAAATATCATTATTCATTCCTTTACGGATACGATTGGGCGGGAAGTGTTGATGACCATGAGAGTATAGTGAAGCATTGGAAAATCTTAGCGAGAAGCTTGGGATTCTCCCAAGTTCTCGTGTTCCTTATTCGAATATAAAGGGGGAGTGGAAGTGTGTGGGTCCACGGGATGGTTGTGTGTCGGGGGGTGTTATTGCCATTGATGTCAAAGGAGAGAGAATGTTGTAGGAAGAGGTATCATGATCGCAGAGGGAGTACTTGTGTTGCCATCAATGCCAAAGGGAAGATTGTTGATGGCGGTTGTCATTGATGTCAACCCAACGACACCGAGGGCTAACCCAATATTTCATGGGAATTTTTACCTACCAAATTAACTATATTATGGGTCAATAATTCTTTTGATGGTTTCTACTTGTCGAGATCTTCCGTTGATATATGGCACGCCATGCAGTGTACATAGGTTTGAGGAGATATTCATGTTTGAAGTTTGTACCCCAGGTTAATAGTGGGGCTAAAACCTTGTCGGGGTTGTGGCAGGTCATTGAAAAATCATAATTAATATTTTTAAGCTCTAATATACTCTTGCTTGTTGAAGTCCCTCTCAACCTAAGCATTTATATAAATTGTGATCCTCATATCCTCCTCATCGAGGGATTTCGCCATGCAGAACGAGGTCATTGTGGAGTTTCGTTCTAATTTTTTCTACGAAGGTTCATAAGATGAAATTTTATGAGGGCGGCTGAAACACGAGGAAGTTTTTGTGAAAATTTCGGAATCCAAGGTGTGCAATATTTTCGGATATATGATGCAGCGGAAGTCAATGTTGTTAACGAGGCTCACAGAATTCATGCAAAGAAGTGACCTTGGTACAATCGTCATAACTCTATCTACGAGTGTCGAGATTAAATTCCATAAAGTGGTAGATAATGCCTTGATTGTAGTTTTCTCTCTATCAATTTTAGAGCCAAATGAGAAAACGGTGACACGTGGCACTGCATCTGAAGTTCGCTATAGCTGAAACAGTCCATAATTAGGGCATTGTGAGATATTGGGTATAACTTCTCTCTTCAGAATCAGATTGGGTCGAGATGCGGCATTGGATGGAAAATCGAGAGGACTACTACAAAACCAAAAATCGATGTTAGGATACGAAATAACAGAGATACACGATTCAATATCGAGCTCTAGAAGGCAAGAAAAAGCTAGATCATGTGTTGTCAAAGTACATAAAGGACCGGACTTTCTAGGAAGCAAAGCAAAACAAGGTGCGGCGAGAGGGTAGCATGAAAAGAGCAGCAGCAAGGCATGCGACGACGACAAGAAGTTCATCACATGAAGTCTTCCAAGTGGCGGCCACTTCATACAATCATTAGCAAAGGTATCATTGCTGATCATTGTAAATACATTATGCTGGAAATTGTACTAGTGTCTATCTGCCAAAGTTGAGAAAGTGTCGGGTGGTCTAGGATAATAATTATAGGTGGTTGTGTCAAAGTTGGGGTTATGGTCTAGTGTATCTTCTTCTTCTGTGTTCTATATCGATAAAAGTGGACCATTTTCACTACAGTGCGAGTCCATTCTTCTTTTATTCTTATATGAATTGGTAGGGTGGTCTTGGGAGTGAGTTGTAGCTCATTGGGTGTTGGGGAATCCATTCACTTGAATGCGAAGAATATCGAGCGGTTGGAGCATCCATCCAGTGGGAGCTGGAGAAGAATGATTTTCTAGATTCTAGGAAGTTGGAGCTTTATTTTCAATTGGAGTTGAATATTAAAGAATTATTAGAAAAGCATTAGGTGGTTTTTATCCCGGAGTGGGTTTCCACCTTAAAAAATTTGTGCATTTGTGTTCCTCTTGTTTTCTGCTATCATTGTACAAACACTGATAATAATTGAAGATTAACTAATGCTCTAATTGAAAGGAATACTGATTCACCCCCCCCTCTCAGTATTTCCAACACAATCCAACAATAGGGATTCTACACCGAATATATGTGGAACACTTCATATTTCAAGCTTTCCACGAAGGAAAATGATAGCTAGAAATAAAAACACGGGTTTGGAACTATTTTGGAGCCTATATGACAATAAAAGGTGCACTTATATTTCATTGACATGTTCCTACACTAAATAGAAACATTCTTGTACCAATTAGTGTTTTCATACATTGGAAAATTTTTGGGAAAAATTGAATTTTTTTTCTTTTTCAAAATGATGTTTTAACATCCACGCATGAGTTAGAAGGCATCGAGGTCGCGCGTGTGAGTTTCTAGAAGGAAATTGACAATTCATCCCCAAAATTTGCACAATTTTCAAACTATAAACTTTGTCCTCTATTTGCGTGCAAATAAAGAATAATATCAAAATTATAAAACAAGGGTTCTGTTTAAATATGGAAAGTTAGGATCCCTTTGAACAGTTTTCCTAAATTCATTATTTTTTGAGAGTTACGCGAAGTTCTTTGAGGTCAATTTGTTAAAAATGCATAATTTTCCAAAATTGAAAAATTGGGTTGTTAGAGCCAAAATTCATCTTGTAACCTTCATAAAAATCTCAACCATGGCCTGTGGGGGGAGGGGATGTTATTTTAATTTTATAGTGTTGGTTTGGAGCTTGAGCATGTGACTTGGGATGGAAAAGGCTGATTTAATTTTAATAAAATATTGTTGATGCCAAGTTTTTCTTCTCATTTCTAGTGTGTTTCATGATTATCTCAGCTCTGTAATTTACGTTTTTAAAGGAGGGTGAGAGCTATACTAGTAGGGACCACCAGATCAACTCAACATCACTCTATTTGTATATTAATTTTGTGAAGTTTGGAGATCTATTTTATGGTGTGTATTTTTTTATTGTAATGGTGTGCCAATAGTAATATCTATTTGTGAGGTTTTGGATCTGCATATGCCTCTTTTATGTTTTGTTTTCTCCATGTATGCAAATACTTTGATTTCCTCTATCACCAGCTAAATACATTTACCTACAAGCCTTTGAAACTTTGAGTTGCAACTAGGGTTATAAAAGACATAAAACAACTTTCAGAATTCTGAGTGAGTTAATAAGTTTAACTTGTGCTAAGAGTTGATTTATATTGAGGCCTTGTCACAATATTTATAATCCTAATTATTTAAGAAACTGGAAATTCATTTGGAGCCTTTGTTCAATATAGTTGTGAATACAAGTTTTCATTTGGTTCATGGTTTATTGTTACAATATGGGGTATATTTACTTAAGTTTCATTTGATTATTTGATTCATCAATGCTCTTACCTTTGTCACCACATATGATGAAACTCATGTACTCAAATTTGAGCACAAATTTATATTGAGGAATCATGCACTTGTGATATTGATATACACTGAGCACATGAATAATCTCTAAAATATGAATTTACACTTAAGATTGATACTCGTAGATTTGTGTGATACTTGTTCATTACTTTTCAATATTGATTCATAAAACGAGATACTTTGTTTTCATTTTGAATAAAAATGTTGGAGACTTCAGTTTTTTAATGTGATTTGAATAAATTATTCGCTGAAGTGAGTTTCAAATTTGGGAAGACAATAGATTAAAACAAGGCTAATATTTTGAACACAATGTTGTTTAGTTTGTTGTTGACACATTTGGTTGCATTAATAACAATAAGACCATATTCGAATCATATTTATAGTTTTCACATAGGGTTGAGTAGATTGTAATTGTTTTTGTTTGCACGTAGAATTTAGTGCAGGAACTTGAATAGAAGTTTTATTTGGAGTTGAAAGTCCTGATTGGCATTAGCATAGCTTGGATTGTCTAGGATTTACATGTTTGTAGTTGACAAGATTATCTTTACATTTGCTTGGTTAATGCTCAGGTTTCCATTTAATTAGTAGCTAAGGTCTGTATTTTCTTTTCAATTATCATTTAGGGTTTGCTTTTGTCAATAGTTAGGGCTTACAACCAAGTTTTTCTTACACTTTTTGTAGGATTAGTGATTATGGTTTCATTTCTAAAGATTCATTTTGAGTGAAAGATTAGAATATTTTATACTCATGTAATTCACAGTATCACAAGGTGACTGATTATTTCTCAGATCTTTCATATTGAAAATAATATCCCATGGTTGTCATTTATTTTGAGAAAAAAAAGAAGGGAAATCCTGACTGTTAATAACTTCAAAGGAATCAATTTGCCTTTTCAGTTCAATTGAAAGAGGAAAGTGTTGCTGATAAAGTGTAATGGTGAGAAAACCTTATTTATGTCCTCATTCATTTCATTTACCCTCTTTTTCCCTTCATTTTTCCAAATTCGAAATTCCAAAGCTCGAAATTACATTAAAACCATTCAAATCCAAATATCTATGCTTTCGGGACTTTATAGCAGCTCCACCCCCAACAACAAGTCTTTTAATATATCACATATATAATATGTGATATCATCACCACACTTATCATATTATGGACCACTTACCTTTACCGCATCGCAAAAATAAAACCCTTTCGCTCTTCATTTACTCTCACTGTTCCAAAGTCCCGATGCAATAAAACCTCACCCTTTTCTCTTTTTTTCTTTACTTCTATCCTTACCTTTTCACATCACAAGTCCACAAACTCATTCGTAACACCATTACCAGAATCCTATAAACTTCCCGATGAGATATTGGTGGGACCCCATCGCATATCGTAATCGGAAATTTTTATGTTTATTGTTAAGTTGTCGCAAGCTAAGGTTTGTATGTTGTGAGGCGATATTGAAGGGACCCAACTTTCTGGGCCACGTCATTATCGCCCATCGCACTTCGCACTTTGAAAATTTTAACATTTACCTCCCCGCCGATCTATGGGCTGTGGGTGGGCCCACCTCTTTTCCACGTCACCTCCAACACCACCATTCACTCATACCCTGCCATCTCCACCCACCCCCGCATATCAGATGGCCCGCAATGCTTTTGGCCCCCATCGGCCATCGAGAGTTAACAAAGGGGGGGGGGGGGGGGGGTTCGAAATGGGAGGTATCCCATACCGCTGTCCCTGTTACGTGGCATGCCCATGCCACTTCGCACCCCCCAGATCTGATATCGCCTACCACTCCACTACCCCCCCAAAATATTCTTTTCCCTCTACCTCGATACCACTCTCGCCATCGTTGTGGCACATCGTTCGCCGCCATCGCTACTCCCCGTCGCCCTTCCTTGCCATCTCACCCAGAAGGTTATTATTGAAACACTTTCTTAAAGGAACAAAGGGTTTTCCGTTAAAGAAACAGTGGGTTTTTTGTTTCAAACTCCACTATAGTAGTAACCGACACAGAAGGGACAGAGGCCGTTTAACAGGAAGTGGCCATCATTACAGCCAACACATTATGCTCAACAACCTTTTTGTACCAAGGTAGAGCTAAGATGTCAGAGCCATAATTTCCTCTTCGGCATCAGACAAGCCAGATTCTGATCATTTCACAATCAATAATGGACTGGTAAAGCTACTGTTTTGGCCAGACTTATCATATCAGCTCTTGCATGATTCCACTTGTCAATTTTTGCTTGAATGTAATTAATGACAATCACTACAGTAGGTAGATTAACCAACTTAAGTTTTATTTAAATATTGCATGCAATAACAATAGAAAGGAGAGCCCTGAAGGGGAAAAACCATTGTAATAGGCTCATCTGGTTATAAACACTCTTTTGTGGATCAATGAAAGGACACTGTTGTTTCCAAATTATTGTGTTATGTTTTCATGGTGATGTACTTCTTCGTGTTATCTTCTTTAATTTATTTATCCATTGCTTTATCTCTTTACTATGGATAAGAAAATTTTGGTCAAGATTTGTCATCAGGCACCCTGTTCAGTCTTGAAGTAGTATCTATGTTTTCATCTGAAATTTAAATGCAGAATTCAAAGAAGGTCTACTATGCATTCACATTGAACCTTAATCTCTCCTTCCCCTTTCCATTTCTCAAACTGTAAAGATCCATTGACATGGATAGCTTACCTGGTCTCACATGATCTCAATTATTCATCCATTTGAATTTTTTTACACTTGTTTGACTCCATAGCCCAATGGCCCTCTTATGTTGTCTCAACCATAAATTTCAAACAAACCCCTATGCACTAATAGCTAGCCTAAAATGCCCAATCAATAAAGCTACATCTAACAGAGGGATCCCTCTCTAGATCTAGGAGGGCTAGATCCTATGCCCGAAGCGGTTTTTGATGTTGCCTCCAAGATTCTATCTTCAACCTTAGAATTACAGGGAGCTAACATGATGGTGACTCCACTGGGGATCAAGTTTTGTGTTGCTCAGTAATGCTTATCAAGTTCAGATCTAGTTGCTGGTGGTGGACAATGACTAGACACAAGAAGGCTGAATAATCCACCTGGCGAGTCCAATCCAAATCAATTTCATTCAAAGACTCCACTGGAGAAAGAACTTGAAGCATGACAAGGCAATATTTAAAAATCAAGTATTCAATCCCAAACTGTATTCAAGAGATTTTTGGTTTTATCTGTAATTATGTTCTATCTTACTCTAAGCCTAATCAAGAGTATGTTTTTGATTATAGCACATAATCTACCCATATTTTATGGAGAAAATGTAGAGATCAATACTGAAAATCACATTCAAAATCTGGATGATTTCCTTGATCTGTTTGAGGTGGAAGAAGATGATGTGTTTCTCAGAATGTTGCCTTATCATTGCAAGGTAAAGTAAGAAATTGGTTTAAAAATCTTCCAGTTGCAAGCATTAGAAATTTTCATCAATTTGCGAAAGTTTTCCTGGAGAGATGGGTGATCGTGGGGAATGTTTTCCTCATATTAGAAGAATACAACCATTTAAAAAGGTAGTCAAAAGAGACAGTACAACATTTTTCAGCCAGGTTCAATAAGGTGTATCATTCAATGCCCGCTGTTATAAGGCCATCGCCGGGATTAGCTCTCTGGCAGTACCTAGATCCATTTGACCTAGAGATGGAATTCCAGTTAAGAGAAAGGGACCTTGCAACCCTTGAAGAAATGCAAACTATGGTAGTTGATGTGGAAGTGAACCTGCTGAATAGAGAGGAAAATTTAAAAGCAGCAGAGAAGGATAAAATAGAAAGAGAGCAGTTGATATATTTAGAGATAAAAATAGATATCTTGACAAATGCAGTTAACGAAATGATACATGAGATTAGCAGGAAAGAGGAACTTTTTGTTCGAATACCTCATGTTCCATTAGTTCCAGAAAATGAAAATATCAATCTACGCAAGAAATGTACAGTTCATCCTTGGTATCCTAAGGAAGAAAATGATTTTTTCATGTACTCTATCCACAACACAGCCAAAGATGAAGTCCAAAACCAGAGGGAGGTAGGAAAATCCCCAACAATAATGTACATGTTAGATGACCTTGCATACAGAGATAACCATCTTGAATATGATTATCGAGAGGAAGACTATATGGTTGAGATTGAGGCTAGCTGTAAAGAGCAACCAACACAATCTTCATGGAAAGAAGAAGCCCAATTATCACAATGAAAATATGGCAATCAAACTCTACATGTTGAGCAAGATTGTAAAGAGGAAAATTCAGAAAGTTTTCAAGTAAGTGCCAAATTCCTTCCTCTCATTTTTGCATAATTCTTAAGAGAACATTACCAACGGATTGTAAATGTGAAGGATGAGGGATGTTCTAATGAATCAGATGAGGAAAAATGGGATGACTCGGAACCTTTTTCATATCCAAAAGTTCAGTCCCTGAACCATCTTGAAATCATAGAGTCTGAAAGAAATAATGAGTTGATCTAGGTTAATTATTTGCCCTTATCCTTTAATTCATTTTAGATTATGAAAGGGAAACTGGATAACATTTTGGTTGATAATCACATAAGAAATCATGAAATATCAGTGGAATCAATGCTATAACCATCTAAAGCACTACATGACCCAATAGTTGATATGTTGGATGGTTTGTGTTTCCAAAGGAAGTCTTCATGTATCCGTAATGCTCTCAACAGATGCTATGATATGGATATGATCAGACAGTCTGCCCCATTGTCTGGTTTAGTAGAAATATCAACATAAAATGCATCAGATAAAGTGAAAGCTTGTCTCGAGTTTTTTGAAGACATGGAGATAACATTTGCAGTACCAGGATATGAAGTTGAGTTGGCTGAGTTAGAATACCTAGAAATGGGTCAAGTATATCTTGATCCAGCAGCTGTCTATATGGAGAAATTGTTCTTAACAAAGGCAACACATATTTACAGCATGTCAGTTGTTTTTCGAGTATACGAAGAGCCATGTAAAGAAGATCATGCTGGGAATTTCTATCAAGCACCATTATCAAGTTTGTATCTGAACAATGTGAAAAGAAATGAAAGAAAAAATATATTAGAGCAGTTACTTGACTGGCAGCACTAGCATTATTGTATTACTTAGAGAAGTAGTGATTTCAGTAGGTTAGGTACGTCGTTGTGCAAATAAGCTCAGTACTTTAAGCATTTTTCCAGTTTTAGTTTCATATTGCTTTCTAGTTTTCAGTTCAAGTGTGTTCCAGACTTCAATTTGCAGAGAGTGTTGATTTCAGCTTAAAGATATTCAGCCACAGAGGTTTTTTAGAAGATTAAGTTGCAAGAGTGGGATCAGCCCAATGGATTAGGCTACTATTCTACGGTGTTCTGGACACCTCCTAAAGGAGCTTCCATCCCCATCTAGAGCCACTGTTAGACTCTTGTAATTCACAGTATCACAAGGTGACTGATTATTTCTCAGATATTTCATATTGAAAATAATATTCCATGGCTGTTATTTATTTTCAGAAAAAAAGAAAGGAATTCCTGACTATCAAGAACTTCAAAGGAATCAATCTGCCTTTTCAGTTCAGTTGAAAGAGGAAAGTGTTTCTGAAAAAGTGTAATGGTGAGAAAACCTCATTTCTATCCTCATTCATTTCATTTACCCTCTTTTTCCCTTCATTTTTCCAAATTCTAAATTCCAACGCTCAAAATTCCATTAAAACCATTCGAATTGAAATATCTATGCTTTCGGGACTTTATAATAGCTCCACCCCCGCAACAAGCCTTTTAATATATCACATATATATGTGTGATATCATCACCAAATTTATCATATTGTCGACCAGTTACCTTTACCGCATCACAAAAATAAAACCCTGTCGCTTTTCATTTACTCTCACTGTTCCAAAGTCCCGATCCGATAAAACCTCGCCCTTTTTGTTTTTTTGCTTTACTTCTATCCTTACCTTTTTGCATCGCAAGTCTGCAAACTCATTCGTAACACCATTTCCAAAATCCTATAAACTTCCCAATGCGATATTGCTCGGACCCCATCGCATATCACAATCGGCAATTTTTATGTTTATTGTTAAGTTGTCGCAAGCTAAGGTTTGTATGTTGCGTTGCGATATCAAAGGGACACAACTTTCCATGCCACGTCATTGCCGGTCGTTTCAATTGACATTTACCTCCCCGCCACTCATAACAAAAGCGTCGATCTGTGGGTTGTGGGTGGGCCCACCTCTTTGCCACGTCACCTCTGACCCCACCATCCACTCATAACCCGCCATATCCGCTCACCCCATCATATCGGATGGCCCACAATGCTTTTCGGACTCCCCCTTGGTCACTGAGTGTTAAAAAAGGTGGGGGGGTCTGAAATGGGTGGTATCCCATACCGACATCCCTGCTACGTGACACGCCCATGCCACTTTGCACCCCCCGGTTCTGATATTGCCTACCACTCCACTACCCCCCCCCCTCCCCCTCGAAATCTGCTTTTCCCTCCGCCCTGATACCACTCCCGCCATCACTGCGACATGTATTTCCCCACCATCACTGCTCCCTGTCGCCCTTCCCTGCCATCTCTCCCAAAAGGTTATTATTGAAACACTTTTTTAAAGGAACATTGGGTTTTCCGTTAAAGGAACAATGGGTTTTCCATTTCAAACTCCACTGTAGTAGTAACCGTCATAGAAAGGACAAAGTCCATTTAAGAGGAAGTGGACATCATTATAGCAAACACATTCTTGTCAGCAACCTTTTTGCACCAAGGTAGAGCCAATATGTCAGAGCCATCATTGCCTCTTCAGCATCAGACAAGCTAGATTCTGATCATTTCACAATCAATAACGGACTAAAAAAGCCAGTGGTTTGGCCTGACTTATCGTATCACTGCTTGCATGATTCCACTTGCCAATTTCTTCTTGAATGTAATTAATGACAATCACTGTAGTAGGTAGAGTAACCTACTTAAGTTTTATTTAAATATTGCATGCATTAGCAGTATAAAGGGGAGCCCCGACGGGGAAAAACCATTTTAATAGGCTCATTTGGTTGTAAACACTCTTTTGTGGATGAATAAAAGGTCAATTTTGTTTCTAGATTATTGTGTTATGTTTTCATGGTGATGTACTTCTTTGTGTTATCTTCTTTCATTTATTTATCCATTGCTTTATCTCTTTACTGTGGATAAAAAAAATTTGTTCAGGATTTGTCACCAGGCACCTTGTTCAATCTTGAAGTAGTATCTATGTTTTCCTTTGAAATTTGAATGTAGAATTCAGAGAAGGTCTGCTATGCATTCACATTGAACCTTAATCTCTCCTCCCCCTTTCCATTTCTCAAACTATAAATATCCATTGACATGGCTAGCTTGCGTGGTCTCACATGATCTCAGTTATTCATCCATTTGAATTTTTTTACACCTATTTGAATCCATAGCACAATCTGGCCCTCTTCTGTTGTCTCAACCATAAAATTCAAACAAAACCCTATGCACTAATAGCTAGCCTAAAATTCCCAATCAGCAAAGCTACATCTAACAGAGAGATCCCTCTCTCGGTCTAGGAGGGCTAGATCCTAGGCCTGAAGCTATTTTGATGTTGCCTCCGGGATTCTGTCTTCAGACTTGGAATTACAGAGTGATAATAGAATAGATGATTGATTATTGTAGGAATTCAAAGGTTTGAGAAATTTATAGACAAATTAGGGTTTTTTTTTGCAAGTTATTGGAGCCTTTCTCTGGCATTACCAGTGTTATGCCTCGAAGTTTATAGACCCCAGATTGACAAATAAATGTTGGTCCATTAATCCAACACATATATTACAATCAATGAAGCCTAGGAAATATCCTCAATAATACTATAATTTTTAGTGGCATTCACATTTGTGTTGTCTATAGTCTTTCAAAGGGCACCCTTAGGTGGGAATGGAATAATGTTTAGTGAAGTTTTATCAAAATGAAGTTGACCATCTGTTGGAGGTCGGTTCATGATATTTGAGGTGGAAGTATTACTCTCAAAATTCTCATAATTATGAGCTCTAGTTTGTAAATGGATGCCTTAATTAACCATAAATATATCTTGCATTGAAGGTGAGGCAATAGAAGAGTTACCCCCACTCCTTCCTTGCTAAGGTGGTGGAGGATTTGCACCCATATTTTGTTGCTGGATTGGAAATGGATTCGTCAATACAATAGGTTGACAAGTATGTTGTTTCTATATATATCAATGAATCTCATCCATCTGGGGTCACTCACGAGTAATATGATCATCCTTGCAAATATTACAGGCAAAATAATTTTCTTCTTCTTCTCTTTTGCGCCATGCCCAGTGTTATCTTAGATTTGTGATTCCCTTGTTCCTTAAATGAAGTCTTGGATTTTTTTTTTAATTTTTCCCTCCTAGTTTTTAAGGATTATTATTCAATGTAGATTAAAAAACATTTACCTCTGAGATGGAAATAGAGGCATAAGGAGTTTAAGTAACAGGATGACTAGTCGGGGCACTAGAATAGATGTTCAGTTGGACCATCTGAGAGGATAGTTTTCTTATGTTTCTAGATGATATAGAGCCCATGAATGCATCAACATGGGTTTTGAGTTTCTGAGTTGACGGAATAGTTGATGGTCAGGGAGCATTTTTAATGTGTTGATACAAGGTACCTTACAGAGAATAGATAAAATTGAGTTAGTGTGCATGCAAAATAGATTTCTCTTCAGTTTGGGATCCACCCTTTGCCACACCTTCGAAAATTTATGGTAGTAAAGATTTAATAAACCACTCATGAAGCACTTCAATATAATTTTGGTTTGAAGAAAATATCTTCGTCTCATCCACTCATGAATATGTTCAGAAATGGTTGTGGAATCATCTCGACAAAAGGTAGTGAGTATATTTGTACTAGCCTCATATTTGACATGCAATTGATAATGATTAACAAATTTCTATGCCATATATAAGAAAGTATCATAAGTGGTAGATTCAATATCAATATACCACTTGGAAGCACAATTTGTGAGATTTTGTTGAAAAATATGCAACCTAATACTATCGTCCATAAAAGGGTTGGATGGACACCATAGATGATAAGATGAAATATGGTTTGTATGGGCTTCTTTGGGCTTAACATATCATTTCACAATGTCTACTGGAAACATATGTGGAATAAGTGGCCATGCACAATTATGTCTTATGGGGTCATTCATCAACTTTGAAAGATCAGGAAAAGATAGATTTTCTAAGAAGGGAGATGTGAATGAAGCTTGGGAGGGGTTAGAGGCCCTCTATGACCCAAGTGGAGCAGGTAATCCCCACGTAACATTGTTTATAGTATTATGGATATCCACGAGAATGAGTTGGCCAAAGTTGCTAGCTCCAGTTCTCATATAAACTTTTGATTTGTTAATGCCCCAAGGGTAAGTGGTCCCTATGGAAAAATTATTTCAAAGAGGTGGTTGAGCTCCTAGACCATAGGGGGATCCAGAGGGGTTATTGATAGGAGTAAGTCCCCATGGATTATACATGTAAAAAGTGTCACTTCCCCTTAAAGTAATTCCAAGGATCATATGTATGACTCTCGAACATATATCCTCCAATCGGTTGAATACCAAGAGGATTATTGAACCCACTAGAAACAAACACATCTCTAGCACTACTAGAGGATGACGTAGCTACAATGAAATGACTCCAACCATATGGAAATATGGTATTGGGTATTTTCTTACTTCATATTGAGATACTTGAACCCATAATGGAGCCCTTAAAACCATATGTGGAATAAAATTTAGAACCTCTAACATGAGACATAGGGGTTGTTGTTAGTATGAATTCTAATCGCAAGTGTACGAAAAATCTCAGTTTAGTTGTGCATAACAAACAGTCCCAACATCAAAGATGGCTTCCATTTTCTTTAGAACTGTAGTTAGTTGACCAAGATAAATGCTACAAAATCTAGATCTATGTAGTAAAAGACATTAAGCAGTAAATAAAAGCAAGAGTTGCTCCATGAATCCAATAGACAAGACAAAAATATTTTTAAAGATTTTTTTGTATTTTTCACAGCTGGGAAGGGAACATAGAAAGATGTTACCAACCCCCCTCAATGGGATGGGTTCTTGTACGTCCTCAACACTTCAGATCTAAGATCTCTCTCTCTCTTGATGGTGTAGAAAACCTAGACAAAAAATGGAACTCAAAGGGAGCCCACAAGAAAAATGGTAGCAAAATATGAAAATGATGGAGGATCAAAGTCAGACCAAAAGTATAGATCCAAAGTGATCTTTAGGCAACAAAAGGTAGTGAGTGAATGGAAAAACCCTTCTATTTATAACAAAATATTGAGTTAGTCTAGATATTGGTGCATAATTAAAATATTATTAACCAAATCAAGATCCAACTTTTATAGAATATTTTATTATATTTGTTGGAGGGAAAAGGAATTTGACTTGGGTCAAATCCCTTTATTTGTAAATAATAAATAAATAAATGATTTATTTATCATTTTAAGGATGTGGTTGAGTAATAATTAAATAAATAATGATTTATTTAACTATTTATGAGTGATTTAGTCAAATTTAACAAGAAATATTATTTAAATAAGGTTTAAATAATTATTCCTAGAAAATAATAAGATAAATAATGATTTATCTAATTAATTTTCCTGTTTTGGGTTAAATATGACCAAGAATATTAATTAAATTGTTGTTTAACTAATTATTCCTTAAGGACAATCAAACAAATGTGGATTTATTCAATATTTCCTCATGGGGTTTCTTGTTTAGACCATAAACAACTTAATAAATATGGATTACTAAGTTATTTTTCATAGTGAAAGCAATTTTACTTAGGGTAAAATTGGTCTTACATGGTGTACTTTGGTCCATCTAATAGTAACAGGTTAGATGACCAAAAAATGGTCTAACAGATTTCCCCCCAACGTGCGAGCGTTAGGAGCTAATCGTATGACCGAAGTACGTTGTAAGAGCTTAATCACTAGAGACCGAAGGGGAAGTCAGAGAGAGAGAAATATAAGGTATATCAAAATGCTTAGAGGAGGAGATTTACAGGCGTGACAAGCCTCTTTTATGAGTGAGTACCTATGCTATAGGTGGCGGGGGAGGCATGCCTATTCCCTCCGAGACAAAGTACAAAGAATAGTACATCCAGTAAAAAAGGGACTGAACTATATAATACATGCTGGCATAAACATGAGCCAGATAAAAACATGATAATGGATCCCATATACATACTGTGCCTAGGATAACAACTAGGAATTATACAATAGTATCTGAATACATGAGATATAATTACAACCAAAGAGGCCCTGAAATTAGGAAAGGACTCTGAAAACAGGAAAGGGCTCTGAAACATCTCACACACACCTGAGAATCACCGATACAATCTGCTGCATCACTAAACCATCAAGTATATGGATCTCGATCATGTCGTAAGGAGCTGGAACTAAGAAACAATCAAGTCAAAGGGAAATAAGGAGTCCCTTTTCCTGATCCGAGGCACCGAAAAAGAGTGGAAGTTGGAACCAAGGTACACCGCCCTCTAGACCTATCTTCTAGAATGAATGATTTGATTTCGACAGAAGGAGGTTCTCCATAGGTGAGGCAATAAGGGGTCCTCAACTAAGGCACGAGAGAAAATAGTAGAGTGAATAATAGACTAACACCAGGGATGATGGTGGAATGGGGGGTACTGAGTAATGGGCTGATGACTTCCCTTGTTAGAGCATAAATGGCATGGATGACCTGACAGCAACTGACACAATATCAAAGGGGATAGGGGATAGTAGGACTGAAGGCCATAACGTGCGACATGAGAGAGGAACCAAGCAATGAGGGATGGAGGACTATAGTGGGATACAAAGGGACTCAGGATAGACTCCATGGATGCGATGATGACTCAACTCGGATGCTCTAAACAAGGGTGACTCGATGATGTTGCCACACAGAAAAGGTCCGGTGGGGACCATAAAACATGAGTACAAGATAGTTACTCACGATGAAAATCAACACGAGCATGGACAAGTATGGAGGCAAAGTGGTGCTCTAAGTACAAGTGTTGCAAGTGAAGAAATTCGATTTTGAGAAGTGGTGAAGTGACCCTTCTTGGAAAAAATGTGTCCTGGGGAAGTATCAAATCACAAAAATTAACAGATACCCATTTGAGAGCTCGGTGAGAGCTTTCCAATGGTACAGACAGTTTGTAAAATTGAACTACGGTTTGGCCGCTGCAGGTAAAAGAAAAATATGGAGTTTCTCTTTTAATAAGGCATTTTCCCTCTAAATTCAGACAGTTCCAAGTGTAGCTGTGGTGAATGTAGAGAGGAGAAAAGGCCCTAAATCTTGCAGTGATCGTAGCGGACAAACCAACCGTTGGAATCAAGATCCATCAATTGCAGGTAAGAAGCCTAATCATACTCTTTCAATTAAGGGGATCAAAATTTCAGTTTAGGTACCCAAAGCTTATGAACAGGCCAAGTCACACTTTTTGGGGTATGTTCTGTGACTTGGGTAGCAGGTACTGGGCATAAAACTGCGACCTGTCCCAGGAAATGACCTGAAAAGTGCGACCTGTTAGAGAAAGGGGGTTTCAGTGCTGTTTTTGGATGAGATATGGGATTTTTATGGTTGAGGGGCATAGGTGCCCCCAAGCATGTTATGGTCATGCCAAAATGTATTTAGAAAGGGGGAATCTAAACACATTTTTATGATGTGGTGCAACATTTTTTTTCGTTATGGTTATGCAGTTCGAGAAAGAGAATGGAGGATTACTAATCTCTTTTGGTATTGCATATATGAAGCAAATGGACTAAGTTTCTGGGTTGGCATACATGGTGTCACTATCCCAAAGAGTGGATTTGGAGAGAATGAACTGGTGCTCTCCTAGAAAACCCACAGGTTGGTCAAAAACAATATCTAGGGGACCAGGTTGCCTATGTAAGATGAAGGAATGAAGAGGGGCATCATCCCTAGAGTGATCTGAAGTGATATGGGACTCTAGAGGTTCTTTTGAATGGGGAAGAATAATGGTACTAGACTTGACATGACCAGATACACTAGGAGAGTTATGGAGATTGCTTCTCCTGGACTCTCAAATATGGGTGCCCCCTTACCCAAACATTGGGTGTCAATGTAATGGCCACAAGGTGTATGTGGTTCGAATGCATGGGTTTGATGTAAGGGAGGATAGATAAAGTCAGGGGTGGTGACTGCTTCCATAATTTCATCATCGTAATAGAACATGGGGTGACTGGTGGAAGAAGGGCCACGTGGTGTGGTGAAGCTACCTGACTCATCATCATGAGAAGAAAGGTTCACATGCGCATCGTCATGGAGGGTGACCGAAAAACAAGTAGATGAAGGATCCATTGATGTTGAGCCCAAGGTGATTGCGGAAGGTGTTGGGTGTGGAGCCTGATTATCTTGTTTATTTTGTATCATAGCATTGGACCCCTGTACCTTAATGGGGCGGCAACATCGCCCATAATTGTACACTTCCTGGGGGGTCTAGGGGGGGCGGTTGTGAGTTTATTGAGCGCCCCCCCCCCCGGCGGGGGGGTTTCGGGGGAAAATCCCCCGAAGCTAAAAACATATGTAAAATTTCCTTGTAAAAGTATAGAAATTTCTAGTCAATCTAGGTTGTTCATTAGGTGGATGATCTAACGGTAGAAGTTATGTTTAGTTTGGGGTTTTTTGCCCTAGAAGGCAACCCCTCACATGTATGAGGGTATTATATTGCGGCTGTGTATTGTATGTGTATTCGCAAAGAGAGAAACAGAAGGGGAGACTGCGAGAGAGAATAGAGGATATTACAACGGATCTGTTGTAGGTTTTGTCTCTTCATCTTGTTGGATAATATAAAGGAAGGACTGGTTGTTCGAGGTGTACATAGCCCAAACTGGGTGAACCACATATATCTGTGTCTCTCTAGATTTATGTGTTTCTCGTGTTTGTGTTTCCACATATATTTTATTTGTTATATTTCTTTGTAATATATAATTTTCTAATAGAAGGGAGGTCAGGCGAAACAGAAGGGGAAGTCCCAAGGGGGTCTTTCACCATGGATCTCATAGATGACGATAAGTAGTGGACAGTGGCTGAAGACTCTGTCATTTCGACATCCAGAGGGGGAATGTCTATGGGAGTGAATTTTTCCTCTGGTTTTGCTCAAGAAAAATGCACAAATAAGGGAGCAGTGGACTCGTTGGCTTTGCCTCGAATTGGCAAACTACCGCTAGAGAGGTGCAGAATTCCTTGAGGTGGGGACAGAGGTGGGTATAATGGCCATTGAGATCACACAAAGCACAGGGGTGGTTGGTTTGAATAGGCTTGGGGTTCTTGGCTACATTCGAGGAAGGAACAGAGGTTTACGGGACTGTAGACTCAGAGAATGCAACATTAACCATGGGCTTGAGACGAGGTAATTCAGGAAAATTATGGGTGGCATGACTAACAACATCACACAAAGCACACGGGGGGGGGTACGATTTGGTGGTTGAGGAGGAGTAGGGTTTGTAGGGGCAGCCTTGTCTTCAGGTGCCTTATTGCGAGCTTTTCCCCCCTCAGCCAAAGATTTCGCAACAAGAGTAGGTTCCTGTTGAGGTGGTTGAGGCATAGAAGCAAAGGGGGGGGTCATGGGGACCGGTTGAACCAGGGTCAAAGAAAGATAAGGTCTGGGCTGACCATGCGAGGTAGTGGCTGGGGGATCAATGTACTAGACTGGGATCCCCAAGGTCAAGTTAGGAAGGGATAAGGTAGCCAAGACAGGTATCGAAAACACTCTAGGAGGGGGAACTAGGAACAATATCTGACCGGAGGGGTAATGGCCAGGCGGGACAACCCCAAGATGGTTAAAGCTAGGAGGAACCATGCCAGAGGGTAAAGAGCTCATGAATACCAGTTGCAGATGAAGGGCCTAGATGAGGGGGTCCTGAAGGCTGAGTCGAAGTGCTAGGAGCAGGTTGCGGGGGCTGAGGCTGCTGACTAACCGAAGCGGGCTACTTGAGGGAAGCCCAAGACAATTGCATCATGCAAACATTCGACGAGATGGGATCAAAGACAGGAGGAGGAAGACCAGGGAATGAACCAAGCAAAGAGGAGTCTTTGTAGACTCCGGGCAAAACACTGGTCAAAGGTTCGACTGTTTTCTTATTATCCACTGAAGAGATGATGGACTCAGGGGAGGTCTGAGACTTCGGTTCGTAAAATATCAACATGTCAATGGTGACTATCTTTCCGTTATGAGGGAAGGACATCTTGCAGTGAACTGTAGATGGGACATTAGACATTGCATAGGTGTAGCTATGACCTAATAGAATGTTGTAATCTAAGGGGGCATCAATGAATTCTACGTTAATGCAAACAGTCTTGCCCGCAAGAGTAATAGGACAATTTCATAACATGCCAATGGGCTTGGAAGAGTGGCCATCCCACGCTCGGAGGATGATAGTGGAAGGGGCCAACTCAGGTGATCCTAGTTGCTTCCAAACAGAAGCAGACATCACACAGGTGGATGCCCACTCATCAATGATACAACGGGAGACGTTGGCATTCTGGATCTTGATGGGGATTTGGAAGGCAACAGAAGCAGGAAGGGGGGGATGTTATGACCGGTCAACATCAAAGACGATCAAACGATCATCTGAAGGATCTACAGAGCCCATGGCAGTTAGTAGAGATTTTTGTTGTGAAGGGCACGACTGGAGGAGTTCCAGCGTTGAGATTGCAGCAGGAGATTGCACCAAATCATCTACTATACTATATGAATGGGCAACTTTTCCAGAAGCAGCATTTCGGCATAATGGTCCCTTAGGGATCTTGGTATGAACCTTTGTCTTAGGCTGCAGGATCTGTAAAGGACCATTGGTTGTCGAAAGAGGCTCTATGGAACTTGAAGAAGGGGGATCGGGGGCAGACGTAGCAAGAGGCTTGTTGTACTGACGAGACCGAGTCTGAAGGTTGAGGTCAACGGTAATGGGTTGGTCAGAGTTCATCATGAGAATCTGGTAATTAGAGGTACCATATGGAGGAGGTTGTGTGGCCGCCTGACCTTCAGGTGGTTGGGTAGCCACGAATCCTTGCTGAGGGAAAGGATTGGTAAACATAGGCGGCTCGATAGGTGCAACATTGGGAGGAACCGAAGGGGAGGCTTACTATCCTCATGATGTTGCTTAAGTCTCCCACATCTAACGCATCTGTGGTAAAAGAGGACAATCGAGGGTGTAATGACCATAGACACCACAAGAAGAACAAGGCTTATTCGTGCGAACAGGCCTATCCTGCTTGGGCTGAGTGCCCTGTTGTTGGTTAGCAGTGTTAGGTGCATTCCCCTGGGGATTAGGTCCTGGATTACCTAGGGTAGATTGATTTTGGGTGCCTTTCCTCTTCTTTTTGGAAGTAGGAGGATTAGTTGTGCCTTGCTATCCATAGACCTACCCCTAGGGGCCGGTGATTTCTGTTTTGGGGGTTGAGAAGGCAAGAGAGGCGGGGGTGCTAATGCTGGAGGAGCTGGAGCACTAGGCTGCAGATACGGATAATAAGGAGGTTGGCTAAAATTGTGGTAAATAGGTTGGAAAAAAGGAGGAGGCATGTTGTATCTTGGATACATGCTACAGGGAGGGGGAAAAGTGTTGGAGGAGCTGGCCCCTCCCTGAGGGAAACCATAACCCATGGGAGGATGAGCGTATGGATGAGAAAGGGCTCCAACGATACCGTCAGTGACATGAGATGCCCCCGGTGCATTGGCACCATCGGGTCTAGGGAGATCAGGTAATATGGTATAAACATAACCAGACTAAGCATAAATCAGGTCATATTTTAACGCAATCTGGATTGCATCTTCTTCGGTCTGAGGGAAATGCAATGCGACACCTTTTCCTATAGTAGAAAAAAGGGATCTAAGGAACCAGTCCATGTAGACACGGTCTTCGAAGGTGGGGGCTCTACATAGGCTCTTTCTTCTCCACCATTACTGGAAATAATCGGATAGGCGGGTCGCAGATGATTGACAGAAATAAGTCAAAATTTTGGTACCAGTGTCATAAAGAAGGGGAAGCTGGAAATAAGACAAAAAAGCCTAGGCAAGAGTCACAAAGGTGGTATGAGAGGAGGAGGCCTGATCAACATACCACTAAGAAGCTTCACCAGTAAGCGTACGTTGGAACAACCGAAGATGGACAGAGTCATCGGTCATGGAGTTAGACGAACAACACATGTGGAAAGATTGAACTTGGTTTGTAGGATCTTCTCCAACAAGACCTTCAAGCTTGGGGATGTCGGAAGGGAGCTTAGTTGGCATAGCAAGCCAACCAGCGTCATGGCATATAGGGTCATTGATCAACTGGTTAAAATCGAGAAGCCTCAGGCCTGCCATATAGGGGAGCAAGGAAGCAGCCGAGATAGTTCTTGTTATGGTCCCACTAGTAGTATTCCCAGCATTAGGGCTGGGGCTACCACCAGCGTTAGGTCCTGAACCAAACATGGTGAAGGTGACAAGGGGAGAACTGGGGATGGAGCCAGAAGGGGAACCCAATGAACCAGAAGGGGAGTCGGAATGCAGACTCAGTGGAGGACTAACTCGAATCCTACGTGGAGGATTAAGTATTCCTAACAGAAACTGAGGATGAAGGCCAAGAAGTCTCTGAGATAAACGCCTTGGGGGTGCAATGATGACAGCACATACATGACACAAAGGGAAGAGATACCAACAACGGCAAGGAGGTGTAGGATCAACTAATTACAATGTCAAAACAAGGGTAGAGAGGTGGAGGATCAATTGATTACAATGTTATAGTCTTTGCCTGGCGGTGTTAACCAGGCTCTTCTTCACTTAGGGTGTGTGTGTTAAGTGTGCAAATTTTAATTTTTAAACCCAGATGTTTTGTAGAGAAAAAGAAAAAGTGTGTTGTATAACTATAAATAAATATGCAGATAACAGTAAATGAAATTGAACTAACAGAAAATTAACAACTAATTATGCATTAATCTGAACCCAAGGAGGTGGGCCTCTCAACAACTAGTCTGAAGGTGGGCAAAAATCTAGTAAAAACACACCAAAGTAGCCAATGGATCTAAAGTCAGGAGGGATAATGATCTAAAGGTCAGATCTACTAGAAATAGGTGTAGAAAACAACAAAAAATTAGAGGGAAAATTGCTGCAAACGAGGGGGCAAAAGGCTACAACCTAGAGGGAAACGGAGGGGACCCTAGAGGAAGACCCAAAAAAAATTGAAAAGAGGTGTTTTGGATGGATGAATAACCAATCTGAAGTGGATCTAAAGGTAAAGGATCAGATCTGAAAAAATTCTAAACACACTGAAATTTCAGACGACCTGTCGTAGCTAAAACTCCTCCTAGAAAGGTGGAGGGTATTGAAGCCCTAGGGGGCTAGGTTCCCACTTTGATGATTAAAACAGAGAAAGTACAGGTCCAAAATAGGTAGAGATGGAGGTCAGACAACCCTTAACAAAGGCCCATACAAACCCATAAAAATCTCAAAAAAATTCCTGCAAAAAGTTCAGGACGCAGTTTCTGACCTGATTTCTACCCAGGTCGTAGGTTTGGGGCTGTTTTCTGCACCCTGAAGGTCCAGGTTGCAGGTTTAGACCAAAAAAGTGTGACCTGCACTTCTGACACTCTCGGGATCAGGTTTCAGAAAAAAATTGTCATCTCAGCTGCGACTGGTGCCTGTCACTTGCGCAATAGGTCCGAAAACACACGGAAGTTAGAATTTTTAATGTTTTAGGATTTTATAGGTTAAAAAAAACATAAAGAAAAGAAAACAAGAAGCTAAAGAGAAATCCTAGGGTTTGAAGTAGCTAGTCATCCAGGGATCTGAAAAACGATAGAGGTCGTAATCGTAAACCCTTGTGGAGTCGCCAGTTTTTAGTATGAATTATAATCACAAGTGTAATAAAAAAGCTCACTTTAGTTGTGCATAACAAACAACCCTAACATCAAAGATGGCTACCAATTTCTTTAGATCTGCAGTTAGTTGACCAAGATAAATGCTACAAAATCTAGATCTATGCTGTAAAATACATTAAGCAGTAAATAAAAGCAATAGTTGCTCCATGCATCCAATAGACAAGACAAGAATATTTTTAAAGAATTTTTGTATTTTTTGACACCTGGGAAGGGAACATAGAAAGATGTTGCCAGTCCCCCTCAATGGGATGGGTTCTTGTAAGTCCTCAGCACTTCATATCTAAGATCTCTCTCTCTCTTGATGGTGTAGAAAACCCAGACAAAAGATGGAACTCAAAGGGAGCTCATCAGAAAAGTGGTAGAAAAATATGACAATGATGGAGGATCAAAGTCAGACCAAAATTATAGATCTAGAGTGATATTTAGGCAACAAAAGGTAGTGAATGAATGGAAAAACCCTTCTATTTATAACAAAATATTGAGTTAGTCTAGAAATTGGTGCATAATTAAAATATTATTAACCAAATATAGATCCAACTTTTATGGAATATTTTATTATATTTGTTGGAGGGAAAAAGAATTTGAATTTGGTCAAATCCATTTATTTGTAAATAATAAATAAATAAATGATTTATTTATTATTTTAAGGATGTGGTTGAGTAATAATTAAATAAATAATGATTTATTCAATTATTTATAAATGATTTAGTCAAATTTAACAAGGAATATTATTTAAATAAGGTTTAAATAATTATTCCTTGGAAATAATAAGATAAATAATGATTTATCTAATTAATTTTCATGTTTTGGGTTAAATATGACCAGGAATATTAATTAAACTGCTGTTTAATTAATTATTCCTTGAAGAAAATCAAACAAATGTGGATTTATTCAATATTTCCTCATGGGGTTTTCTGTTTAGACCATAAACAACTTAATAAATATGGATTACTAAGTTATTTTTCATAGTGAAAGCAATTTTACTTAGGGTAAAATTGGTCTTACATGGTGTACTTTGGTCCATCTAATAGTAACAGGTTAGATGACCAAAAAATGGTGTAACAGTTGTTACCCACCACCAGTGGGTGACCCCTATAAGAGAAATTTTCTCCTAGATTTGCCTTCAGCTGACAGCCAATAGCTATGTGCTAGCCACCTGATGGCTTTGATGTGCTACGTTTCTTTTCCATCTGAGCCAACCATTGTGTACCCTCGCTCATTTGTCATGATCGTATGTTTGAAGGTGGGAGATCCAATCCCGAAGGTATGATTTTCATTATGTAATTCAGTTTTTATGATTGTTTTTCTTGGGCACACTTGGGCATAGATTACTAGGTGACTTGGAAGAAAGAAGGGCTTTGACTATACTCTTTTTCCCTTGTCTCAACTGGGATGGTTAATCCTAAAACCTAGTCATGTTGATGTGGGATCTCCTTTATTGGATTCTAGCTTTAGGAGTGGCACTACATGGGAAACCATGATTTTAGTTGCATGGTGGCACTTCTCGATACCATATTTCTCACTCCCCTCCTCTCATCACAAACCCTTTTCACATTTTCCCAATCTGGATTCACATTTTTCCATTGGGTCCACAAGGTGTTAGAATTCCCTCCCCATTTTCTACACCTTGGTTCAAGCCTTCTAAGTATTCATGGATATTTGATGACACTAAAAATGCAATGTAGCTATTTTATCTGATAAAGTAATAATATAAAATATGGCAAGACATAAAAATTTAGCACGTGGGAAACAACCAAACATGAGCTCGAGCCCTTAACATTATCGCCATTATCCTGGTTACTAGGGCCCCTATGAGTGCCCCTTTCATCATCAGGGAACCCATGATTGTCCCAACCCTCGGTGGGCAATGAACTACCCCACCTTAAGGGGGTAATCACTGCAACATCTTACACGTCATGCCCTCATCCCCTTGATCCTCGAGCAATAAAATAAAGAAAAAATCAATAAAAGGCAAAGACATATGAAGAAGTGTGGAAAAACAAAGGCTGGGGTAACTCATGTACCACGATTGGTCCCTCCATCATTCATACACCCAAGTGTGTGCCTCCTTCATCATAACTACCCTTGTACCATGGCATGTGGCTTGGAGTCTTCCCTCTTGCTCGCACTCTGTTCCATCATTATTTCACATGAAACCTTCCACTAGAAGGGTGTACCTTGGACCTATCATTCCCTTAGGGGTTGAAACCGCCTAATTTTGGAAAATCAATGTGGATGTATATTAATGTTTATTTTCCTTAGCTTGATAATTATTTGTGAAAATTTTTGGCTTGTTATTAATTTCTTTTTTTTTCTTTTCTTCATCAAATAATTACCAATATAAACATGAATATCACAAGAGAAAAAATACCCAATATATAGGCTCCATGCATGTTGGCTCGAGGGTCACGACCGGGTTCGGTGTGCAAGGTTTGCCAACAAACCCCTATACTATAGCCCTTTCAGCGGTGACACCTTTGCATAGGTCAAAGTCTCACCCGAAGTAGTATGGGTGGGTGCTGGAACCAGGTTTCCGCACCCTGAGAAAGGATGGGTAATGTAAGCAGAGCTGCGCTAGGTCTTGTAATCTCTGATTACCTTGTTCTGCATAGGGTTAATTAGGTCTCTGTTCGCATCCACGTGCGCTAGATCTAACACAGAAATATATAAATAGAACAGAATAGATCTAGATCCAGAAACACACTTACGCAGATCTTCACATCTTAAAGATAGAAAATACACATTACAACAATTACCAACAATTCGCACCAGGTTACTCACAGATTTAGTTCTCTATTAATCCTTCTTATTCATTCATTCATCAATCCTTCCTTACAATTCCCTTCCAAACCTGCGCACACAGCAGTAGGGTCCACACACAGCTGGACTTGGATCTCCGCGCACACAACCAACAGGAGTCCATTCCCCAAAACCCAAACAGATAGCTTAAATCAAAATTCGCATCAATAGCTCATCATATCCTACCTTACAATACAAAAATGGTCCTCTATTTATAAAAATCTATCCTAATCTTTCCTATGGTCCGCAAACCATGGTTTTCGGACCCCTAGATTACCCTTTTACACAATACAATGCTTTCGAGGCTTTGACCCACCCCAAAACCCCTCCGCTAGATTAAATCTAATCAAAAATATAAAAAATGGACCAGTTTCACAGCTTGTTAGGAGACCTTGTTCCAACAATGCCATGGAAAAACCCAAGAAATATACTTCTTATAGAATCAAATAAAAATCAGACTGCCAAGACTCAAAATACCAAAGTTAAACTACATCTGAGCTTCAAGTCAACCCTTTAAAATTCTCCTCCAAAGATATTCAAGGTTCATCGACATCAACACAAGACAAGATCACTTTCTTCTGCAATTTTCTCTGTGCAACACATATCCAGTACCATCCGATATGCCTTTCCCAATAACTTGGTATTATATATCCCATCAGCTCAGTGTTGGAACTTATTAGGTTCTTTCCACCATGTCTTCATGACATCCTTTCTAGCTAATGAAATAATTCATACCACTTTGTTGTGAGCACTACATGGTAGTTTGGAAACTTGTAATATTAAACAAGACTAGAGTATACATACAATGTTATATATGCACCATTGGATGGTCATGTATCTTCTGTAGATGCATTTTATTACCCATTTAATTATTTCTATGCATGGGAAAACCACAAGATGTGATTCCACTTTATGCAACAAAAAATTCCTTAAATTCTGATACACTTTATTGTCTTATTCATCTTCAGGAACCTCTTTACAAGAAAGTATATAATATATTCCAAACCATGTCATTGGTATGGACTTCTAAATGTAAAAATTTGTATCCATGTATATTGGAGTCGAGGTTATGGAACTTTGATCCTTCTTCAACACATTCAACAATCTCTTTTCCTAGCCTTCTTTTAGATGGTTCCATCTCTTCTATTGATTAGGATTAATAAAGCATTCTAAATATATATTACCTAACATCTCAAAATTATTCATGGTAAAAAAGATGTTCGGAGGACCCAAAAACAATTGTAGCGCACTGTGCAAAGAGCATGCAATAAATGTGTTATTATGCAAGGAAAGGTAGTGTAATATTAAAGACAAGTGCACTGCTAGTGTGTGTGTGTGTATTTGGCGCACAAATGTACCAAATCAAACCTACTTAAGAGGAGTGGTTTTTCCCTCTTAAGTTCTTGTTCACAGGCATAAAATAAATGGAGTCAAGCAAATTAGGGAACATGATAAGACATAAACATACTAGATAGAGAAATAGCATGCATATTCAAACATAAAAATGAAACTAAAACAAATAATACAAAAGCTCTAAATAGAGTCAAACAACTTCAATAATCCAAATGGTGGCGCTTACATCCCCTCTTATTGAGTGCTGGTAGGAATGAAGGATGAAACTTTTACCCACTTGACAAGGGGACCTTAGAACTTTGGAGTTCCAAGTCCCGATGCAAGGATGTATTTACTTCTGAGCTACCTTGGCACAAAGTCTCCCTCTCTCTACTATGGTGGACTCGAGTTGTTGGATGGAAAACAACTGAATCCCTTGTATCTCTGCTCTGGATCACACACTGTTGGTATTGCTTGGGGAAAATTTGGCCTGCATAACAATGTGTTCTCAAAATTTTCATCTCTTGGTGGCCTTTTATAGGAGAATTCAAACTCCCCTTCCCTCTCTTGGTACATTGTGGATGGTGACCCAAGAGAGGAGGGTGATTCCATTGTGTGATCCCGTGAGGTCCTAAGGAGGCTTGGGCGGCTTTCCTTAGGTGGCCTCAAGTGTGGGATCAATGTCCTAGAGTATGCCTTGTGGTACTGGAAAGTGACTTCCACCACTCTCAGGTCTACCGGATTTTTGAGGAAAATCCATGCAAAGGCACGCTTATCGAATAAAATGCGCGCAAAGGCACATTTTACTGGTTCCTTTAGTGCGCAATTCGATTTTTCCTCTTAGACCTTAGAGATTTTTTAAATACTTCAGATTCTCTAATGTCTCTCAGCCCTATAAATCCTTGTGCCTGACATTAAATAATGTCATATTTTCTTGTCTGATTTTCCAGTGATAATAGTATCCCCCTAATGTGTGAGGTCTAGGAAGAACTGTATAGCCGAGATACATTATAGTTTCGTTTCTGTGTACTATGTGGAGAGAGAGAGAGACCTACGTGTAGCCCAGAGTTGGAAACACCCTGCACCGAGTCGAAGAGCGACCATGTCCTGTGGGATCCCTACAAGCAATGGTATAATACAATATATACAAATTTTCTCCAAGGTAGGCATGTCCCATGCTCGTAATGCTTTGGCTAGTTAAACAAATCTATTTGACAGATATAGATACTGTCTGTGTCACTAATATGGTAGTGATATGTTGGTAGATGACGACGAATATTGACGCCCTCAGGGGCATTTTTTCTTTGAAAATAGGTGTAATGTGGTACCCATATGTGTAAACTTGATATGGCATATAAATGTGAATTGTACGCATAGGTGCATGGTTGGGACCTTCCCGTGTAAGAATTGCTGAAAGAGACGCTTATAAAGGCACGGGTCTTCGACAAATTTGATCGAAGTGCAATGGTTTTAAGGTATTAAACCATCTCAACATGAAAGCTTGTGTTGTAGTCAAATTTTAGGAGGACCGATGAAATCTGTGGGCAATGATGTCTCCCACAGTGCCACCTGAGGATGTCCCTTTTGTGGAGAGTGGTGATCCAAGGTACCACTTCCTTTTTGGAAAATAGGTGTTGATGTCGACAAAAAGGAAGCCTCAACTGAACGAGAGGGTCGTTGATATAGGGGATCAGGATCCTGGATGTGATAGTTTTAACATAGGCATTATGGCGAGGGGTGACTGAAAATTGATGATGGGGATTTAGTGGCCCAAGGTCGGAGTAGAAAAAGCAGCTTGGTGGAAGTCATAACTATTTATGATGGGGAAATCCCTGGCATCAGTAGGACATCTAGGGTGGGTCTATATTGCTTATGAATTTCATGGTGGCTTATGCATGAGGGTGTGGTACTCTAACCAAGGGTGACGAGGGACTACTGCCATGGGAGAAAAAATGAATGGGTGGGTGGGGGACATAGTGCACCATTTGCGGTCTTTTTACACTTACCAAAAGAATAAAATAATGGGGTTTGGTTTGTACAAAACACAGAGGTGGGTGCCCCAAAACATGAAAGTGTTTGCTCGCTGATGATGTGAGGAAGGTGTTTTTGCTGAGGGTGGGGGCCCCATTGGTTGGTCTCATGTGTGGGGTTAATGAAGTGGATGGAAAATGTCGCAGATGGGCTGTGCTAATGGAGGTATGGTAGGCCAAATGCGAGGTGCGGTAGTGTGCTTTCGATCTTCTTACAAAACCTGGTCATCCGGGAAAGGAGTTTTGTTTCGATATGGTAAAACGTGACCTGACTCATGGCAGGTTAATGGGCATGAGGTGCTTTCCGGAATAAAGTGGTATGGCCATGATATCACTATTTCTACTTTGGGTGACGGGTGCCATGGGGGGGGAGGCTCTACTGACCAATGAGAAAGCTTATCATGTGCAAAAGTGGGGTGATGATAAACATGGCCGAGTGTTTGGAACCTATGGTTAATTTTTGATGGAGAAATGATGTCAGGATATGTAGGGTTTTTCTGGGACTCTATTAGGGTCCCATGATTTAGCAGATTGGTAGAATAAATGCACATGGTAACATCAGAATAGCCTTTGGAGTCCTAGGACCTAGCCTTCCTGGACTCACAGAGGGCTCTCTCTATTGTTTGCAAAGGATTTGAACTTGTTTTCTTTAGATGGTTTATTTTAGGCTAGTTGTTAAGTTTAAGGTTTGTTATTTGTTTTGGTTGGGTAAGATGAACAGGTAGAATAGGTGGAATGAGAGGACTTCAAATCATTGGGCTACAGAGTCAATGAAATTTATGGATATCTCAACAATGAAACAGGATGCATAACAGGGAAAATATAGCATATTCAAATGGATCCTTTAAGGTATGTGTGGAATGAAATGGACGTTAAGTTTGTGAGCATAGTAGGTGTGTAAGGGAAATGAAGAATCCTTAAACAAATAGTTTTAAAAAATATGGTCTCAAATACTGATCAACATAAGGGTATAATCATAAAACATGGCAAACCAATAACTTTTAGATTACACTTAGGCAAATAAGCATTCAAGATGAACAATTCCAATGAAATATAGAAGGCAAGAAACTCATTTAACTTCTAGTGATTTCACCTTCAAGGTTTAGAAAAAATTCAAGATAACAAATAACTTTAATAAATGAAGAGGGAACACCTAAACATCAATGATCACAGCTATTAAGATCTCCAAAACAATTATTCAAGCATGGACAAAGGGTATGATCGAAACATAGCCTCTTTAGCAGACTTAATTAATGGTACTTTGGAGAGAGACCTCAAGAACAGTGTTTAGTGACATCAAACAAGCAGGGCTATCCATAAATCATCTTTGATACCTACTGTATTAAACCATTCATGAAATAAACAAGCTTATGGGGTCTAGAGAGCAATTAAGAATTCTCTAAAATGTCCTAGTAGAGGAAAACATAAAGACAATAGAAATAAGGAAGGACTAAGGGGCCTCAAAGAACATTTCTTAGCCTATACTTTTCTATTCTACTGCAACAAAGAGGGGTGAAACATAATAATAAACATGAGAAAAACAAAGAATAAACAAGAATACATCACTATTAACCATGCTCAGGGATCCTGCAAGCTATCCTCCTTCATCATCAATCAAAGCAAGACCATTCACAAACTCCACAACACTGAATTTCTTCTCCAAAATCATAAAAACCATGTATTGCTCTCAAAGCTCATCAAATGCCAACATTTACAATGAAACCCTCATGCTCTATTTATCTTAGAAAAGGAGGGAAAAAACCCTAGATAGGGTTGGAAAATGTCAAAATCACTCATAAATGTCATAAATACCCAAGAGACCATGCAAGGCCCAAGGCACAAAATATCCCATGAAATAAATGCCAAAAAAACTTCTTGCACCTAATTCTAGAGTGATTTTCCTCAAAAAACACTAAAATATGATTTTTCAATAAATGAGTGTGTTTTGTTGACTTTTGGTCCAAAACACATAGTGTTGTCCATAAGCGCAGCGCCACCTTAGGCAGAAAATAGGTCCTGTTGCAACCAAGTTTTGGACACCTTCCCAATGTCAGATTTTGCTCTGTGATGGCCCGTTGGAAAGCCTGATGAGTCTACTTTCCAAAAATACTCTGTATTTCCTGATAAATCTCATGTAACATGTCCAAAATGGCGAAATCCCAACACTGCTCTGAGCGCAGTGCCAGGCCTGAAAAGGAGGCAGAATGGTGAAAAATGAGGTGTTTTTTGACCTTTTGAGGGGTAAAAAATGCTCCAATTTCTCTAAAATGTTGTGAGCGTAGTGTAATAGTGATTAGAAATACAAAAATTTATATTTTTCCCTATAAGGATGTGTGAGGGAAAAGCGTAGCGCCAGTGGCGTTGCGCTTATAGGCCTCCAATTTCACAAAAAAAAAAAAAAAAAAAAAAAAAAAAAAAAAACTTGTCCAAATTCCTTCAAAATTGGTGGATGTCTCCTTCAAGGGGTTTGGAAGAACTGTTGAGAAGCTTCAGCCAAGAATACAAGTTTTTCATGCTGTTTCCTCCTTTTAGTGCTTGAATTTCAATGAGGGCCTCTTGGAGTTTGGCACAAGCAAGTTTGTTTTTCATTGCATAGTGCTTGGTCATCTTTTTCTAGAGATCAAGGCCCCTTTGTACCTTTTTAAAATACTTTTGTTCATTCTTATAATACTGAATGATACGCTGTGCCATGCCAAAATCTCTTTCCAACTCCCTAATTTGTGCATCTTTACTTTGGAGTAGTAATCTAGTGGCCATCTCCTCATCTTCATTATCACTGTCAAGGTAAATGAAGTCAAGATATTGTTTAAGCTATTTCTTACCCTCCCTACCTCTCTTCACCTTTTGTTTGCCTTTGTCAAGCCTTTGAGTGGAAGAGGATGGCTTGGTCCCTTTCCTTTTGGAGGCAACAAACACTAACCTTGGCTCTCTTTGATAAGTGAATGAAAGAGGTGTGATGGTGATCTTTGTGGTGTCCTTATCATGGTTGTGATCTTCAATTTGACTATCACCCTCTGCACTTTCCTCACTTTCATTTTGTTCATCACCAGGACTGCTTTCATCTTTGTTTTCCGTGCTGTCATCATTCTCATTATCATTGAGGGGCTAATTGTTGTCATGACTGTCATGACTATTTTCCTCTTTGTTGTCTTGTCCCTCACTGCCTTCCTTATCATCTACCTCTTTGTCACTGTGGTTTGTTTCATTGGTTTCACTGCTACCTTTATTTTCTACACTATCCTTACTTTCATCATCTTTGTCATTGTCCTATTCTTCATTCTCTGCCTCTGTGTCCTCTTCAAATTCTGCCTTTGTCTCTTCTTCTAATTATTCCTCTTCATGCTGGCTTGAATCACCATCATTGCTTAGACTATCTCCTCTATCCTCTTGTTCATTTGTTTCATTGTTATCATCCTCCTCCATTTCTCTGTCTTCTTCCTCTTGCTGATTCAACTCATCACCACCTTGTTCATCATCATCACTTTTCCCTATTTCCATATCTTCTACCCCTTGTGGGTTTAATTGATCATTTCCTTCATCTTCATCTTGGTTGACTCATTGGCACCATTACCCTCACTTCCATCACTTTGTTCATTATTTCCACTGTCATCCTCTTCATTTGATGCATCAAGAGAAGGGGAATAAGGGAGGTTTCCTTGAGGTGAGGGCACTTGTGTAGATGAGGAGGGCAAGTTTGGTTGATGAGGAGGTTGTGGGCTTGTGAAGACTTCATGGGCTATGAACACATCTCAAGGTATTCCCTTCTATTCTAACTGATGTAATACCACCATCTTGATCAAGGAATGGTGAAATAAATATGCATTTGTTGTGAAGGATTCCTTCTCTGGACAACAAAAGGAATTTTTTCCATACTTCCATAGAGGTAATAGGGCAAGTTTAGCATCTTGACCCTTGTGAAATGCATAAGGAGTCTGACATGGTAGGAGTATAGCTTGGAGTATCTCCTCTCATAGGTGAAGTACTTCATGATAACCATCATCAAGGGACAAATCTCTTTTTTAGGTGTGAGAAAGGGAAGATAGCCCTGCAACCCATTCTGCACCTAGGTTTGACAAATGGCTCATAATGGTTCTTGTCCAATTTGGCTTTCTTAAACCACTTTTCACCAACAGCATGGATACCTGTAGCATTAGAGATGGCATCTACTAGTAGTTCAAAATCCACCCCTGCAAGGCTTGATTGTTTGTTGTGCAGGTTAAGGATAAAAAGCCTTGTGAGCTCTAGGTGGCTATGGACTTGTTTGACCCTCTCACAAAATTGGAAGCACCCTACATTCTGATAACATGAGAGGATCATGGGAGATGAGGTGATAACCACTGTTCTCTGGGGTTCAAATATGTTCACTTTCCCTCCCTTGTGGTTTGGCCTCATAGGCCCTTGGACTCCTTCACTGCTGCTACTGTCTTCTGCTCCTGACATGGTGATTAGGGTCGATGGTGGGAAAATTAGGTTTGCTTGTGATACTTAGGTAGGAGAAGTGAAAAGGAGATGATGGTGAGAGCAACCCCTACAAATGAATGATATGAGCTGGGGAGATCTGTTTAGTGTAGCTAGAATGATTTTTTTCTGATGCCATTTCATATTTAAGCTACATACATCATATATTAGAGGATCCAAGTCCTGTTCTACGTTTTTATTGCATGGTTTTCCTTATACAATGTCCTCATTGGAGATATTGCAGAAATTACTGAAAAGGAATATTACAGAAGAGAAAGGCAGTGATAAAGAAGATAAAGAGATAATAGATAATGATGAAGAGGCAGATGCAAGAAATGAAGAAGAGGTAGATGCAAGAAAGGAAGAAGAGGATGACAGTGATGAAAATGAAAACAGTGAAGACATTACAGAAGACAGTAAAGAGGTTGAGGAAAATGAAGATGAAAATGCACAAAATAGTAATGAAGACACTAACAAAGACACCTCTAAAAGTGACAACACAGAAAATGATGATGGCAATGATAATGTTGCAAACACAGAGGAGGATGATGAACAAGAAAATTATGCAGCCATAGCTGCGTTTAACCACTATTTTCATATAAAATGCATTTCTCTTATGCCCAGGACAAAACGTGGATCAAACTTCCTAATTTCGGATATGAACCTTAATTAAAATCCAAGTCTCCGCTTATATATTCTTGGCACATTTGTCACCAATATTTACGGAATTAACCAACTTAATATTAGTTTTAACAACACTATAACTCACCATTTCGATGCCGATTAATACTTTAAATCTCCACCCTTGATTCTTCTTCAATCCTACGGCTATCAATTCATCGCATTCAACTAGACCGATATTTAATGATTTGAAACCTGTGTGAAATGAGCAGTTTCTTCGTGCTATGTGTCACACTCTGAATGGTATCACACCATTTCAATATTTACTGCTTACCTCTTTCATCCTATGCGAAAACCATTTACCATTTTATGAAGACCGCTTTCCATTCTTCTGTGCCATCGTTTATGATCTTCGTCTTCTCACAACCTTCTCTTTTTGGGTGATACATGCTTCAATTTCAATCCTAAGAAAATTTATATCGAAATTTCAGGATTAAAATTCATTACAGTACCTCATTAGTATAACATGCCCAATTGAATATTTCAAGCTATCAAGCAAAACTTCAATTTTGTAATGCTGCAGAATGTCATTCCCTGCAGGTCAAATTCATGCTTGGTCATTTTCTCGAGAGTAAAGATCGCTTCACCGTAAAGACTTCTCCAAGCATTAATGCCCAAAAATACACACATATGAATCTGGCAATTAATCTATGGCAATATTTTCTCACAATGTGAAGAATGATGTTCTTTACTTTCACTTTGATGTTACCAGACTCAAAGTCGACATGTCAAGCACAAACATATAGCGATCGAGGTTTTCAAAATATCGACGTTGTTTCTGAACATATATTCTCACCGGTTACTTCAGCTATCAATTGTATTTGTCGATCCCACTGTTTCGACAGTGTCGGCACCCTGCAAGTCCATAATTTTCCTTCTAGATTTAATTGCTCTATTTCAATCTTCTGTGTGTGTCCTCCTTTCTGAATTTTAACTGATCATTCAATTTCGTCATTTAAATCTTCTTTCTAGTAATATCACAATTCTTCTCTGCTCATGAGAATGGTTTCACAGATCTAAAACTAGATCTGAGTACCTTCGACCTCAGTGTCAACTGTAATCTTGCCATATATTCGAATTCTCAATTTATTACGTTATAGTTCAATCTCTAACTCTTCTCTCTGTACAGTCTTCCCTTTTGTCCTTAAATCTGCAACATCTTATTATGCAGAATCATACAATTCAATAATTCAATCAATTTATGTACATTTGCACACCATATGAAATTGGAATCTAATTTATGTATTAACAATCACTATTTACATAGGAATTTTCTTCCTCTGGCCTGATCTTCTATATCAGTGGCCTTTTCTCTAAATTGCGCGTAGGCTCAAAACAATTCCTATCCGTCTGTCCTAAATCTCTCTCTCTCTCTCTCTCTACCTATTTTTCTATGCCTTTTACGCTTACAATTTATACAAATGTTTCTGAAACCAATTCTGGTTTCAGATCCTCTATTTCTTCAACAAATTTTTAAGGATCCTCTTTAATCCTAAAATCTCTACTTAATCCCTAAGGACTCTCATAAATCCCCAGATTCATGAAACTAATTCTAATTTATAAAATACAATTAATTCTCAAATCTCTCATATTATCTTTCGAGAATATTTACAAAAAACCTCTCAATATTTAATTAATCATATTTTAAATCACTCAACTCCAAATAAATCATTTACATGAGAATCCAATTTTTATAGAAAATACAAGACCCCTATGTCTATTAATTTACAATAAAGTTGCTGAGCGGATGCTCCTGCATCAGACTCCTAAAGTAGAAATTTATCATGGTCTCTTGATCATGTGATTCCAACCTTTAGCCTCTTGGATCCCATACTCTGTTTCATTGTTGTCCATAAGATGCATTATTCTTCAACTGCACTTTTCCAGGCTTCCATATTTTATTCTTCATCTTCCCGCTAGTTATGCTTTCACATTGTGTTCTTGTCTTCTCCTTTTTTTTGTTTCTTTGCTTTCTTGCTACTGTCTTTTTCTGAGACACCTTCATCATCAAACGTTTTATAATTTCAGTCTCTATGTTTAGTTTATCTTCGGTCTGAAAATCACTCTGCCTTTTGTTGCTGCTTCCAATTTCTGCTGCAAATATTATTGTAGATATTGCTCCAAATACTGTTGCTTTGGAAATTACTATAGATGTTGCTACCTCCCAGACTTCCTGAATATCTCTTAATATATCTCCCTCTGCAACATCCTTCTTCTACTTACTACCTACAAATTTATTTTTAAAATGTAAATTATCTTCTAATTCTTTAACTACAACAGCATAATCATTCACTGTTCCTTGTATGCTAGTAAGCATAATCAAATTTGACAAAATAGTATCTGCTCCTGCCTCTTCCACAACTTCAGGAATTTTCACTTTAGTGTCTGCAATTCCTTTCTCTTGTTCAAATGTTTCCAGCAAGCATTTCATTCATTTCCTTTGTACTTGTTTTATCACAAATAATTCATCAATATGCTGCAATTTAGTTTCAGCATATCCTTCTTATTCTTCCTTGACAACCTTCAGAAATTGTCCTTCACCTCATTGATTGATTCTTGAGATCAATTCAAATTCCTCAAACACTGTATCTTCATCCTTTATCAGAATAGAATTTTGATTTTCCACCACTGTAACAGTTCTAAGGGTCTGTCTTACAACCTTCTCTTCACCAATCAGACAAGCCAACTCCTCCTTGTCTTCAACAATAACAAGTTCCTTCATATGAGACATGACTGTCTCACCTTCCTTGTAGCTGCTCTTCTTATTAAGTAAGGAATCTATGGTTTCCTTTTGTTGTAACAATTCATCTTCATTCAAGACAAATCCAAGAGATGGATTTTCTTCCGCAACACCTGTATACACAATCAAATTATCAATTTCAAATCACAAGACCCAATGGTCTCATTTGATGATCCAATCACCAAATATTCCTCTTGCAGTTCTAATTCTCTTTCAGGACTTATAAAATCTTCATTGTCTTTCTTTCCAGCTTCCAAGGTTATCTCCATTGTGCCAATCACCATGATAGAATGACGATCCTTCACTATGTTTTCAGCTAATATAGTTTCCCTTCCATTAGATTCTCTAACATTTTCCGTTTCTTGTCCTCCTTTACTTGCATAATTAACACATGAATTATCAGTATTAAAAATACAAGGTTTCAATGCCTCTTCCTCCTCTGACAACATCTTAGTATGTTGCTTTGAGTTTTCATCTAACTCCTTTGTCAGCACATCAGTATGTTGATTTAAATTCTCCATGAGACTGTTAGCTATTCTCTCCTTCATATCATCTGTTTCAAGAATGTCTCCCTGTTCTGGTTCACAATAATGAACTTCTTTGATTTGCTGAATCCTTCTTACTTCCTTACACTCTGTTTCCTGACTGTCATTCATGAAAAATTCTCTATCTTTCTCTTTCAACAATTTATCCTGAGTATAGATCCTCTGCTTTTCCAACTCTCTTCTTTGAAGATCTAACTTTCTATATAACTCAACAATTTCAATTGGGGTAGAATTTGGAAACTTTGCATAGTTTTTCACACCTTCACTTGTTATTGACCAATCATCAGGTGGTCCTTCTTCCTCTATTTCAATATTTTGTTGAATATTTCCATGAGACCCCTCTGTATCCTTTTCTTTCTAAGATCTTGCTATCTCAGCATTAATCTGAACAGATTTCAAATTCAGCTCCTTCACAAACTCAAAGGATTGTTCATCATCTTGTGATGTACCTGCAATCATACACAAATCATTAGTTTTAAAACCACAAGACCTTTTAGTCTTGTTTGCTTCTTTTAGCACCCATATTTCACAATGTACTTTCTGGTTTCCAGCATATCCTATTTGCTGTGAATCAATCCCTTTGAGTCTTTCCTTTTCCAACAAAGAAATATGTATCTGTTCAAGTTCTTTGAACTTTTTCATCAGCTTAGCATTCCATTTCTTTTGCAATAGATTCCATCTAACCCATTTCCTCATTTTCCAGCCATGTCTTCGGCATTAATTCCCTGTCTCTTGTAGTCATCCTTGTAGTACCTCTAGTTGTACTTTCATCACTGCAATTGTTACACCATTTTTTGGTCATCTAACCTATTAATATTAGATGGACCCAAATACACCATGTAAGACCAATTTTACCCTAAGTAAAATTGCTTTCACTATGAAAATAACTTAGTAAACCACCTTTATTAAGTTTTTTATGGTCTAAACAGGAAACCCCATGAGGAAATATTAAATAAATCTACATTTGTTTGATTTCCTCAAGGAACATTAGTTAAACAACGAGTTTAATTAATATTCCTAGTTATATTTAACCCAAAACGGGGAAATTAATTAGATAAATCATTATTTATCATATTTCCTAAGAATAATTATTTAAACCTTATTTAAATAATATTCTTTGTTGAATATGACTAAATCACCCATAAATAATTAAATAAATCATCCCTAAAATGATAAATAAATCATTTATTTATTTATTATTTACAAATAAAGGGATTTGACCCAAATCAAATTCCTTTTCCCTCCAAAAAATATAATAAAATATTCCATAAAATTTGGATCTTGATTTGGTTAATAATATTTTAATTATGCACCAATATCTAGACTAACTCAATATTTTTTTATAAATAGAATGGTTTTTCCATTCATTCACTACCTTTTGTTGCTTAAAGATCACTCTGGATCTATACTTTTGGTTTGACTTTGATCCACCATCATAGTCATATTTTGCTACCATTTTTGTTTGGGTTTTCTACACCATCAAGAGAGAGGAATTTTAGATCTGAAGTACTGAGGACTTACAATAACCCATTCCATTGAGGAGAAATGGTAACATCTTTCTATGTTTTCCTCCCAGGTGCCCTTAATATAAAATTCATTCAACATATTCTTGTCTTGTCTATTGGATGCATGGCAGACCTTAATGGTAGACCTTCTTCTGTTGACCTTAATGCATTCGTACACTTGCAATTAAGATTCATACTAACAACAATATCTCTTTCTCTTTCCTCATCACTTATCTTATCTTTGTAACATTCTTTATAACCTCTTCTCTGATCCTCCATGACCATATTTCTCATGATCTCATCAATGCTCAATTGGTGATCTGCAACATAGCCTTCTCTTGTAGCAATCTCCCTTTTCTACTCAATACCCTATCAAGCTTCCTTTCTAAGCTTGATCTCTTCCTAGGTATTCTTTTGATTCACTCTCTTGAACTTGGTGTTCCTTTAGCTGTTGCACTCAGTCACCTTTCTTCTTTCTTCCAATTTTTAATTGGATAGGTTCATTGCCATCATCATTAAAAATTTTGTCTTCATCTTGTCTACAACCAAAATTCTGCAATCTTCAAACCAGATTAAAATTATCTCACTTTCAAGATCTCTGCATGACCTTGTTCTTCCATTGCTAGTACTTTGAATGTACGGTTCTCATGTATTTATGCAAATACCTGTTACACATCAACTTTGTATATCTGATGCTTACCAGATTTAGAATCTGATCTCCTCTTATTTTTTCCATCACACATGCATAAAAAAATTTATATATACTTTAACCTTCAAAAGAGCTTTTCCAGCTTTGATACCACTTGATGCAGCCATAGCTATGTTTAACCACTATTTGCATATAAAATGCATTTCTCTTATGCCCAGGACAAAACATGGATCAAACTTCCTCTGGATATGAACCTTAATTAAAATCCAAGTCTCTACTTATATATTCTTGGCACATTTGTCACAAATATTTACAAAATTAACCAACTTAATATAAGTTATAACAACAATATAACTTACCATTTCGATGTCGATTAATACTTTAAATCTCCACCCTTGATTCTTCTTCAATCCTACGGCTATCAATTCATCGCATTCAACTAGACTGATATTTAATGATTTGAAACCTGTGCGAAATGAGCATTTTCTTCGTGCTATGTGTCACACTCTGAATGGTATTGCACCATTTCTAATCTTACCTATTTCAACTTACGCAAAAACCATTTACCGTTTTATGAAGACCGCTTTCCATTCTTATGCGCCATCGTTTATGATCTTCGTCTTCTCACAGCCTTCTCTTTTTGGGTGATACGTGCTTCAATTTCAATATTACTCTAGCAAATTTATATCGAAATTTTAGGATTAAAATTCATTACAGTACCTCATTAGTAGAACATGCCCAATTGAATATTTCAAGCTATCACACAAAACTTCCATTTTGTATCGCTGGAGAATGTCATTCCCTGCAGGTCAACTTCATGCTTAGTCATTTTCTCGAGAGTGAAGATCGCTTCACCGTAAAGACTTCTCCAGGCATTAATGCCCAAAAATACACACATCTGAATCTGGAAATTAATCAACGGCAAGATTTTCTCACAATGTGAAGAATGATGTTCTTTACTTTTACTTTGATGTTACCAGAATCAAGGCTGGCATGTCGTTCACAAACATATAACGATCAAGGTTTTCAAAATATCGATGTTGGTTCTGAACATATCTTCTCACCGGTTACTTCAGATATCAATTGTGTCTGTCGATCCCACTGTTTCGACAGTGTCGATACCCTGCAATTCCATAATTTTCCTTCTGGTTTTAATTGCTCTGTTTCAATCTTCTATGTGTGTCCTCCTTTCCAATTTTTAACTGATCATTCAATTCGTCATTTAAATCTTCTTTCTAGTAATATCACAATTCTTCTCTTCTCGTGAGAATGGTTTTCACAGATCTAAAACTAGATCCGAGTACCTTCGACCAAAGATTCAACTGCAATGTTGCCACATATTCGAATTCTTAATTTATTATGTTACAGTTCAATCTCTGTAACTCTTTTCTCTCTATTTTCTTCCCTTTTTTCCTTAAATCTGCAACATCTTATTATGCAGAATCATATAATTCAATAATTCAATCAATTTATGTACATTTTCACACCATATGAAATTGGAATCTAATTTCTGTATTAACAATCACTATTTACATAGGAATTTTCTTCCTCTAGCCTGATCTGCTATATCAGTGGTATTTTCTCTAAATTTCCTGTAGGCTCAAAACAATTCCTATCTGTCTGTCCTGAATCTCTCTCTCTCTCTCTCTACCTTTTTTTCTATGCCTTTGAGACTTATGACTTATACAAATGTTTCTGAAACCAATTCTAGTTTTAGATCCTCTATTTCTTCAACAAATTCCTAAGAATCCTCTTTAATCCTAAAATCTCTACTTAATCCCTAAGGAATCTCATAAATCCCCAGATTCATGAAACTAATTCTAATTTAGAAAATACAATTAAATCTCAAATCTCTCATATTCTCTTTTGAGAACATTTACAAAAATCCTCTCAATATTTAATTAATCCTATTTTAAATCACTCAAATCCAAATAAATCATTTACATGAGAATGCAATTTTCTAGAAAGTACAAGACCCCTATGTCAACTAATTTACAATAAATTTGTTGATCTGGATTCTCCTGCATCAGAAAACATGATGATTGGTAGCCCTAATAATGATGACAGTAGTGACTCTATGAACCAAAAAAGCAGTCAAGAGTTGATGACAATGGTGAAGATCATAACAATGATGCTAGCATGGAGGAAAATGCAAGTGACTCTCAAGAGGGCAGTCAAGAACACAATTCAGGAGACATAAATATAGAGATCATCGATGAAAATAGGGGCAGTCTTGAGATCACTCATGGTAAGAGCATTCTAGTAAACAAATTTGAGTTTATCCCTCTCACATATCAAAAAGGATCAAGGCTTGCATTTTCTACCTCCAAAAGGCAAGGGACCATGCCATCCTCCTCATCTCGACCACTAGACAAAGGGAAACAAGAGGTAAAGGAAGAAGAAGAAGATCATGAGGATGAGAGGGATTTTGAGATCATTCAGGTGGACAGTGATGATCAGAATGAAGCAAGGATCACAAATTTCTCCTCCAAGATAGAAATGTACAAATCAAATACCTCCAAGCACATTTGGATATGGCCAAGAGTGTGAATGATGCCCTTGACTTGGAGAACAGGCAGCTAGGAGCATAGATTTCAATATATGAAGCTAGAGCCCTCAAGGCTTGGAAAGAAGCCCAAAAGGCATAGGTGAAACTAGAAGAGTTCATGGGCACTTATGAAGAGAGTGAGGATGAGGAAGGACAATCTAGGAGGAGACCTAGAACCATGGGGTTGAAGAAAGCATTGGAAAAACAAAGGGAACAAGAATCAGCCCTAGCAAAACAACTCCCTTTGCATGATCTTTTGGCCATGGAGGTAGCACATGATCGGGAGCCTTGGTTGGAGAGAGCCAACATACACTTGGAGGCTAAATTGAAGAAAGAAAATCAAGATCTTGACCTCCAAAGAAGGATGATTAAACATTATGCCCGGAGAAACAAAATTGCAAGGGCTAAACTGAAAAAGGCCCAAACCAAGCTCCAAGCACTAAAAGAAGAAAAGGGCCAAGCTAGACTTGGAATCTTGGCACAAGATTCTCTACAGGTCTCTCAAAACCCATGAGGCACACTTCCACCAAATTTGGGAGAATTTTGACAAGTTTTGGTCTTTTGCTAATTTTGAGGGCCAATGGGGTAGCATCCATGGTGCTACGCTTTTTCTCAGAGCATATTCAGGAGGAAAGGCTCACATTTTTGGAATCTTCATCTCAAATATAGCATGCTCACAAATTTTCAGATCAATTGGAGTTGTTTTGGTCCTCCAAAAGGGTCAAAAACACCCTAATTTTCACTATTCTGCCTAGTTTTCAGGACGTGTGGTGCGCCTTTACCAGCCTTGAAATTCTTGCTTTTTGAACAGGTTGCAGAGGTCCAATCAGAGAAACAATGATAGTTCTGTAAATTAGACTCAAAGGGATTTCCAACGGGCCATCATGGATCCTTTTCCGACATCGGGAAGGCCTTCAAAACATTGCTGCAAGTTGACCTAGGTTTCCTGCTCCAGTGCTACGCCCTTGGCATGGAAATTCATCCTAAAACACAGTGTTGAGCCCTCAGTAGAGGAAAAGTAAACAATGTATGCTTGGAAAGTTTTAGGAGGCATGGTAGAGCCCAAATGTCAATTTCTTTTCTAAAAATGCCCGAAAAGATATTTTGTTTTAGATATTTTGTGCCTTGGGCCTTGTAAGGTCTCAAGGACAATAGTGACATTTCTAATTAGCCATTAGACTTCTAGAAACTCTATTATGTTTTATCCTCCTTTCTTGTTAAAAGGGCATTGACAACTCACTGTTAATGTTGGCATTTGATGAGTTTTGAGAGCAATACATGGTTTTTTGAGGTTGAAGAGCAATTTGGTGTTATGGAGCTTGTGAATTATTTGCTTTGATTGATGATGATGAAAGCTTGCTTGCAGGATCCCTGATCTTGGTCAATGGTGATGTGTCTCTAATTTGTTCATTTCTTCTTGTTTATCATTGTGTCCATCCTTCTATGTTGCAGTAGATCAGAAAAGTATAGGCTAAGAAATGTTGTTTGAGGCACCTTAGTCCTTCCTGTTTACCATTGTATTTATGTTTTCCTCTGCTGGGTTAGTTTAAGGAATTCTTAGCTTCTCCTTAGATCCACCTAAGCTTTTTTGTTTCATTAATGGTTTAAGAAAGTAGTTTTCAAATATGTTTTATGGCTAGCCATGCTTACTTGATGCTATCTAAACTCTATTTGTGAAATCTCTCTTTGAAGTATTACTTGTTAGGTTAAGCCAAGGAGGTCTTGTTTTGATCTTGCCATTTTCCCATGCCTATCAATTTGCGTCAAAGTTCTTTGTAGCTTGATCAATAATGTTTAGGAGTTATCTCTTTGTTGATTGAAGTTATTTTGTTATCTTAAATGTTTTCTAAATCTTGAAGGTGAAATCACTAGAAGTTAAATGAGTTTCTCGCCTTCTATATTTCATTGGAATGTTTGCCTAGAATGCTTATTTGCTTAAGTTGAATCAAAGAGTTACTAGTTTTCCCTGTCTATTGATTGCTTCTTGATGTTAATGGTGTTTTAGACCTTCTTGTTATGGGTATTTGACAAAGGATACTTCACTGCCCTTTTCCCTACCTTATTCACCAACTTAATGTCCACTTCACTTCACACATAACCTTAAAGATCCATTGACCACAATAGATTTTCCCTGTGATGCACTCTGACTCATTGTTGAGATATCCATGACTTTCATAGACTCCATAGCCTAATGATTTGATGACCTTTCACTCCACCTATCCTACTTGATCATCTTACCCAACCCAAACAAACAAACAAACCCTACACTTAACAACTAGCCTAAAATCAACCATCTAAAGAAAACAAGTTCATATCCTTTGAAAACAATAGAGAAAGCCCTCTCTAAGTCCAGGAAGGCTAGGTCCTTGGACTCCAAAGACTGGTCTGATGTTACCCTGTGCATTTGGTCTACCAATCTGCTAAATCACGGAATGCTAACATAATGGCGATCACAGTGGGACTGAGTACATATTAGCCTGTATATCACTTACGGGCTCATTAGACCCTCGGTTAGCCTTTGAAAATCCTATGATTGGTAACTACCTCATCACTATCACTAACATAATGATGACCATGATGAGACCTTTTAGTCAGTGACAATCTAAATATCCCTTAGGACTTCAAAAACCCTTATCAAATCGTAGAGAACTCAAACTGTCAGCAAAAGAGTAGAATCTGGTTGTTTCACCATCCTAGCAAAATGATGACTCAGCTGTAGGACACTCTTACAAACCCTAGGGCTACATAAAAGAACTCAAAAAAACCCAAAAACATCCTTAGATTGGTTTTTTGTCAGTATTGGTGGTGGACCATACACATATGTCTTCAAAACAACTAAAAACATCCACCTAGCGACTCCACTAGGCTCCAGTAGGCCTACTACTTCACTAGTTCTTTTTAGACTCCCTGGGATTGTACCAAATCAGCCCTAAGAAGTTTAGAAGCCTAGTTATACGCTATGTGAGTTTAGCAAACACTAAGAGAGGTCAGCCTTCCGAAAACAGTCCTAAAACTTTTAGCCTCTCTAAATTTTGAGTTTGAAATCTGGCTTCACAAAGGATCAGTACTAGATCTCATCTGGACCCAAATCCTCCTACCATAGTTGATGACCCAGAAAATATTTTGTGGCAAACTTCTAAAACTAGAAACTTATCTACTTCTAAGACCATTCATAGAGCAATCTCTGCACCTGAACATCTTACAACCTTGTAAAATCCCCAGTTTGACTTGCACCATACAAGAAACCTTTTCAAAACCAAGTCACATAGTGAGATTGACCAAAATGATCTTGAGCCCATAGATTTGCAGCAGAGTTCTAGTAGCGAAGCCTCTCCTTCCACTCCTCCTGACTTTCAACTTCTCCATAAATTTAGCTCTTTCCATCCCAAGCCTGCCCAGAATCAGTTTGCTGGTCCAAGCACTTCCACCACACCCATTCATACCACCACTATGAAAACCACTCCATCTCATCCTCCACCTCCTCTCACAAACCCTCCTCTTGAAAATCCACCATTAGCTCCTATCATGGCAACTTGGTATGCCCCCCTGGTTTTACCACAACCATTAGTACCTTTTCCAAATGACTATCAGTGCAAAATCCCTCATTTCACAGGAGTTGAATCTACCACTGCCCAACAACATGTAGACAGAATGAATGATGCCTTTGACTGTATGTATTTGGAAGATGAAACCATGAAAATGAGGATGTTTGCCCAAAGTCTAGGAGGGGAAGCTAAAAAATGTTTCAAAAACTTAACTCCCAACAACATACATGATCTACCTTCCCTTTACCAAAATTTGATAAATAAGTGGGAGATTAAGAAAAACCCTCTCCAAATCCTCTCAGAATATAGCAACCTTAAGAGAAATACAGGGGAAAGTGTCCAACAGTACTGCACTAGGTTCAATAGTGTTTACAATGCACTCCCACCCAACATGAAACCCCCACTAGGCCTAGCCTTAGCCAAATTTCCAGAAGGTTTTGACCTAGACATGGCCTATCAGCTGAGAGAAAGAGAGCCCCTAACTTTAGAAGACATGAAAAAGGGAGCTATAAGTGTAGAGGCCAACCTGATTGAAAAGAGAGCTAGGCTGAGATCAGAAAAGAGAGTAACCTACAAGGATGAAACCATACCCTCATCCTTCTCATCTGATTCCAAGATTGACAACCTAGTTAGAACCATGGAGAGAATGATGGAGAGGATAAGCCTAAATGAAAGAAAGCCTCCTAGGGAGAACCAAGAAAATTCCCAAAACAGAAATAGAAATACAAACTTCAGAAGAGACCCTCCCCAAAACAGGCCAAGAGACAATGATCAACAAATTAGGCCACCCTTCCAAGATAATTATGTAGATGAAGAGGGAAGAGAGATTGAAGAACCTGAGGAAAACCATGTAAACCTGATAGGTTCTGACAATGAAGGTGATTTTCTTCTCACTGAATAAGAACAAGGTCTCTTTGCCTTTGATCCAACTGAAAAAAACTATGAGGAGTCTGAAGACTATCAATTGGGATTTGAAAATTCCATAATGGAATTCCATAGGCAATATGACCTTACGAGCAAAAGAAACCAAGAAGCCTCCAAGAAAAACCAAATAGACACTGCTGTTAGGAAAACCCCTGAAAATATTCCTAAAAGGACAGCAGAAAATACCAACACCATGGCTAAAAAAACTAATCTAAACAGAGACAAAAATAGCCAACCAAGTGGTGACACAAGCTGCCCTAGTACCTCTACTAGTGGCCCTGAGAAAACTCTTTTGTCCAAAGCCCCAAATCAGAATCAACAAATTAAAAATGTAGAAAAATTTATGGCTGATAAAACTGATGTAAATATGACCAAAACCCAAGTACCTTTCAGCTTTGAAAGAGAGATTGCTAAAATCAAGATAACCATACCTCTCACTGAATTGGTAACTCAGGATATGTACAGGTCCCAAGTTTTGAAAGTTTTGAACATAGGGAACGATACAAACACTCTAAACTTGACTGATGACAAACCAGAGCTGTTGTTTGGTCCCAAAGTTGAGGGAAAATACCAAGAAGGATATGTCCCTCCTTTCTATGTTAGGCTAAACATACATGATAAAATATTACACAATGTTATGCTAGATTTGGGTGCCTCACACAACCTCATGCCTAAGGTAGTGAGAAAGAGATTAGGCCTAGAAATAACCAAACCTTACAAAGACTTATACTCTTTCGATTCGAGTAGAGTCAAATGTTTGGGCCTAATCAAGGATATGTGTATCACTCTGGCACAAATACCTGCCAAAACCCTAGTTATGGACATAGTTGTTGCTGACATTCCTCCTAAGTATGGCATGCTTTTATCCAGATCTTGGGGAGCCAAACTTCAGGGTAACATTCAACTAGATATGTCCTATGCTACCATATTTGTTTTTAACTAGACAAGGAGACTATACCAAGGGTCACACATGAAATATATGGTTAGCATTCAGGAGAGGCCAAACAAAACTCCTCTTTATTCCATTCATTCACATATTTATTCTTTAATCTTGTGTAATGAAGAGGACATTAATGAGTAGATAAGTGAAGTTGAGACAGATCTAGGCACACTACAACAGTCAAAATTGTCTCTGCATGAGAAAATCAACGGTTAAAACTATAGCAGCCCTGAACAACTACATGATGATAAAACTAAATTTGACTCTCTGTAAACTGAAAATGAAATTTCAAAACCAAAAATCAGTTTAGAATATGGATCAGGTTGCTCAAATGAAGGACAAACCTCAGAAACAGAACTTTTTCCTTTTGCCAATCCAGAGGTGCTGAAATACTCTCACATAACAGAAATCTTTGGGAATCTGGATCAAAAAAGTCTTATGTTTTTGCCTTACATAGACACCTCATCATCAAAGATTTCTGTCCCTTTAGAAGAGTTGTTGACTCTCACAAATGTTGCTATAGACCCTAAAGGAGTATCTATTGAAAATGATATAGAGGAATATAATGTAGGTAGCTTAAAAGGACCCAAAATGATTAAGTTATCCAAAACTCTGTCATTGCACACAAAACTGAAATACATAAGGCTATGCAAGAAGTTTCGGGATGTTTGTGTATATAGTGATGAAAGCTTAAAGCCTTGTGACACAGAAATTATTCAAAAAAGGTCTCATTCCAAGAAATACCATGAAACCCTTGGGCAAACTGTGTCACCAACAAAGAAAGCAAAAGGGTGCAGACTATGTATAGACTTTAGGTACCTAGACAAAACCTCCATGAAGTACAAATACCCTTTTCCCAAGATAAATCATCCTATACAAAGAGTAGAAGTTTCTAACAAAATGTCATTACATGATAGTGTTTCAGGTTACCATCAGATGATGCCACTTTCAATCAATCAGCATAAAGCTATTTTCAAAGTTCCTTGGAGCAACTACATGTTTGAACAAATGCTTCTTGGGTTGAGGAGTGCTAAAGATACCTTCCAAAAAGTCATGGCCCCTAGTTTCAACTTTTTCACTATGATATACATTGATGACATCATCATCTGTTTTGAAGCTGATAAAGCACACCTTCTCCACCTAAGAAGGATATTTGACAGAAATGAGTTTTGGAAGCAAGACTCAAAGAGGAAATACCAAAGGGAGCATAGCTTGTTTGAAATTTTTTGGAAAAATCCTTACACCATGCCCTCAAATAGAGGTAACCATGTTTTCTATTTACAAGAGCTGAATGGACAAGGAATGTTGGGAGATCCTGTTTAGGATAGGATGCTCAAGTACCATTTCTTTCAAAGCTCCTAGCTTAAAATTTTCATTCATTGTACATAACATTGCATGAGAAAATTCATAAAAATACAAAACCAAAGAAAGAAAGAAAAAGAGGGCAGATTTGAAGAACAGTTACAGCCCCATACTCAAAAAATAATGATGTTGAAAGTGTGCAAGCCTAAATTCCACTACCTGTGCCACAAAGTCTTGTTCAGTCATCTAGCCTAATCATGGCTGAACATGTTTTCAATTTATTTCTGATAAGTTAGTGAAAGAGAGCTAGTCAAATCATTCAAACTTGACTTGTCAAAAAGGATAGATTAGGAATGAAAGATACGGGTTCCACATGCTCAAAAACTAAACCAAAGAGAAAGATGGGATGCATACCTAATGATAAATCACAACCTTTGTTTTTCTAGTTTTGTTTGTACAAAAATAATGTTTGTGTGCAGCTTTTTCTAATGCCACAACCCATGGTAAGTCAGATTGCCTAATCCTGATTTAAACCATGCTTTCAATTTCATGTCTATAGCTTAGAGAATGAAGTCTGTCATACAGCCTAATCTTGACAGTTAGTTAGTCTAGGTAGAGGATAAAAAGAGTTCATTAGCATAATCTGAACTCTTGGAAGCAATAAGGGTACAAGTAGATAGTTTATTTTTGTTTTCAAATGAAAAGGGCTGTAATCATGTTTTTCAAATTAGTGAGATCACTTCAAGGAAGCATCAACAAATGAAAAGAAGTAAAAATCCGCCCAATGGATGAGGCACTGGTCTTCACAAAACCATAGATCTGAAGTTCTGGACAACTCCTGGAAAGGAGCTGGCCTACCCAAGTGGAGCCACTGTTAGTCATCAGTAATTTTTTGCTTTCTCTAAATGACTAAATGTTTATCCTAGATTTCGAGAAACAAAATTCATGAATATTGTGAGTTCTAGAAATCTCAATGCCTTCATTATTCTTAGGATAATTTTTTTACTAATTCACTACTCTATCAAGTCATGGCCAACCTATCACTCCCAAAAGACCAATCATGGGCTTATGCCACTCATTTTCACTATGTTTTTCCACCTTATGACCTTACCACTCTGTTTTGACTTGCCTAACCCTTCTACTTACACCTTGGATTGCCAAGTAGCCTAGCCTTTTCCCCTATTCACCAAATGCCTCAAGCATTGGTGGTTTCAAGATACCTTTCTAGGCTCTTTAGATAAATCAAAATCAGTAGTTTTGGGTCTGCAATGCATAAAGTCTATCAAAAACTCTGTTTTACACCTAAAAACCCTAAGTCAAGTTTTCAGCCAAAGGCCAAGTCCAAAAAGCCTCCCACTAGGTCATTCAGGGTTTCATAGGTTATAGATTGTTTTGGTTTTCTAAATCACTGTTTTACATGTGCCAAAAAGATGAAATCAAATGAAAAGGAGGGTTAGCACATGAAAGGTATAAAAAATCCTTCAAGGAAGGCCTCCTTGGTCAAAGCACAACTTCTGCAAAAATACAGCTGCCCATCTTAAACATTTCTGCAGGAATGATTGAGATGGCTATTAGCAGAAAAGGAGGTAAGGTGAGAGGCCAAATAATCACAAAGGAAATTCACAACAAAGAAGAAAGGGCATGCCTAATTTCAAAGAGAATCAAGGTTTTTAGGACTAATTGGCTAAATAGTATTGTCAACCAAGAAGCCAAAGCTGAAACCACAAGGATGGAGGTACATCAGCACCACTGAGCATGAATTGCAGATTTATTAAAACTACAAATAAAACCTCCATGATGACAACAGGGAGATAATTTAATAGGCTCTTGAAGGTGACCTCCAGGGTTTTCCAAGTTTGCAATATTTCACTATCTCAAAAGGAGAGCATATGGCCAAAGGGAGATAATGACAAAGCATAATTGTGAAAACTGTGGTGACTTTGTAAGACAGATCTATTATACCTCTGAAAAATCAGTGAGAGGGGAAAGAAACTATGTTTGAAAGATCACCCACACCCAGAGATCTCAAAGGGGCTAAAGACATGATTTCCAAACTTCATAATGTAGGCAAGAAAATTTTTGACACTGATAGGGTAAAGGAAGGTCCCTCAAAAAATTGTATTAAAGAACTCACCCTTACTAAATGAGTTTATAAATATGTGTTAGTTTTCAAATGATAGAGAGGGCAAGTTTTTAGGTTTTGTTATGAGAGAATAGGTGAGAACAGAGTGTTAAAGCATCAAATAGGTCAAGGAAATAAAACTCATCATCTCAGTTACCTAAGAACAGCAAAGAGGAAAGGTTGAGATGAGAAGAGATCATTTTTCTATTTTAAAGTTACCTCCTGCAAAACAAAAAGAGGTATGAGTGATAAAGTGACAAGATGAAACTCAAAACATTAGCAAAAGTGGGTGTCTAGTTTTAATTTATTGTTCCAAGGGTATAAAAGCACTTCATTTGTCTCTCAAGCTCATTTATCATTTGCACAAGAGAGTGAAAAGTTTCCAAGGGAAGATTTAGGGGTTTTCTGGCAGACTTTGGGCAGGAAGAACCCAGTGCTACGCTCCTGAAAAACCTCGCTACACGCCTGTGTGCATTTTCCTTTGAAGTTTTAACAGAGCGTTGTGCGCCTGTGTGAGGACGTTGTGCGTTTACCGCTATTTATGCCCGAGAGCGTGGAGAGGCCCGACTGACCCGGGCGCTACGCACAGAACCGCGTGCATTACAGCGCCACAGGCCCAAGTTGCTACGTACAGGGATGTGTAGAAGCTTGACAGCTTATGCAGCTCCACCCAGGTGTTACGTGTAGTGTCGTAGTAGGCCAACCCAACAGCGTGTAGCTTTGTTAGCGCTACACGCCTGTCCGTTCAGACGCTGCACAAAGGCCGCCCAGTAGGCCCGACCGGCCTGGGTGCTACAAGCTAGGGCGTTCAGGCTGACCCAACAGCATGTGCAAGGGCCTGAGTGCTACGCTCCTGTGCTATGCATTTAGACAGGAAGCCCTTCAACCTGATGCAAGCCTCAAACTACCTCAAGACTCCTCCAAATTATCCGCTTGGCACTTCCTATAGTTTTTACAAGAGGTATTTATATGCTCTGCCCCCTCTCATGATGTTTTAAAAGGTGAAACTTAGGGAGAAATGTAAAGAAAATAAAAACCCTAAAGGAAGAGAAAACCTAATCTCCCTACTACCAACACTATTGTTTAAAGGGCACCCATCTACCTACATATTGAAGGCACACTGAAACTATTTTGCTAAGAAGTTTCTCCTCTACCAAAACAACATCTCCATTTGCAAGAATTAGCCTCCACGCTACCAAGCCTTAACATTATTTTTCCTCATCCTCTTAGGTGGGTGTCATTACTAAGGTACCTTCACAACCAAGTTTTGGCATATCAGTGGTTTTTGCATTCAGAATTACCTAACCTTATCATTTTTCCCAAATTGTCCTTCTTCACTCATCATTCCCCTTCACTTGCAAATCCTTGCCTTTCTCATTATCATCTCACTTGCCCTCTCCATATCATTTCACAAATAGTTTCATGGTTTTGATTTCAAAATAAGAGTAAAATATAAAATGTCTAAAGAAGGCAGTAGTGACAGTGGAAATGGAGGCCAAAGGCCTAGGGGACAACATAGAAAGGGTGGAAGAGTAAACAGGTTTGAACCTTTGAATACCAAGGATTTGACAGCCTCGCCTACAACAGCTCCATATTTCCAAGAGGTAGTTTGTTTTGATTTCTGTGAAAGAGTACAAAGAGTCCAAAGACCAAACTTTTTATCCTCAACCTCCATGACCATCAAGTGCATCTAGCTGGGGTAAATTTTGAGCTATCCACCAATACAATTGCTATGGCCACTGGGATACCTTGTATGGGAAAAAAATGGTTCAAGCAGGTGAATTTGGACTTGAGCCATTATCAACCTTTCTTGAAACCAAGATACCAAGCTGATTGCAAAACTATTTTTCCCTTTTCCCATTTGTTGGAGAGATATTCCCCCTTAATTAAAGTCATCATGAAGTATTTTACATGCGAGGGGAGGTTTTCTAGACTTTATTCCTACCATATAATACTACTTTTGCACTTCACTAGGGCCAAGCTACTACATTTTCCCTATTACCTTTATAGAAGTATTAATAAGATGTCATACATTGTGCAAAAAAGACCACCTTCACAACAAATTCAAAGTCTTTTTCACCATTCTCTTATCAAGATGGTTGTGTTGCATAAATTAGAGCAACAACAACAGGGTATCCCATGGGAAGTGTTCACCGCACATGATGTTTTCACAAATCCACAGCCTCTTCATCTGCAAAGTTTACCCTCATCATCTCATCCACCTTCCTCCATTCCTCCATCACCACTCACTGACCATGATTCATCCTCTCCACATGAATCCTCTCATCAAGACAACTTCTCACCCTCATCCTCTTCTAAAGTATCAGAACAAGAAGAGAATGATGAAGAACAAGAAGAGAACAGTGATAAAGAGGAAAATGACAGTCAAGAGGAAGAAATAAATGATGAGGAAGAGGAAAATGAAAATGAAGAAAGTGGTGGATGATGAGGAAGAAACAAAGGACAAGGAAGAAGAAATAGAAACAAATGATGAGGCAGATAATAATGATGAGGCAGAAAATGATGATGAGGAGGATGATGCTGAAGATCAAGAGACAGAGGTAGAATATGAAGATAAAGATAGTGAGAAAAAGAGTGAAGAGGAAGAAGAAGGCAGTGATCAAAACAATGAAGAGGGAGAAGAAAGCAGTGAGCAAAATAGTAAAGAGGAAGAAGAAGGAAGTGAACAATGCAGTGATGAAGAGAAAGGCAGTGATAAAGAGGATAAAGAAGAAACAGATAATGATGAAGAGGTAGATGCAAGCAATGAAGAAGAGGCAAATGAAACCAATGAAGAAGAGGATGATAGTGATGAAAATGAAAACAGTGAAGACATTACAAAAGACAGTAAAGAGGTTGAGGAAAATGAAGATGAAAATGCACAAAACAGTAATGAAGACACTGACAAAGACACCTCTAAAAGTGACAACACAGAAAATGATGATGGCAATGATAATGTTGCAAACACAGAGGAGGAAGATGAACAAGAAAACATGATGAATGATAGCCCTAATAATGATGACATCAGTGACTCTATGAACCAAAAAAGCAGTCAAGAGGTTGATGACAATGGTGAAGATCATAACAGTGATGCTAGCATGGAGGAAAATGCAAGTGACTCTCAAGAGGGCAGTCAAGAACACAATTCAGGAGACATAAATACAGATATTATTGATGAAAATAGGGGTAGTCTTGAGATCAGTCATGATAAGAGCATTCTAGTAAACAAATTTGAGTTTCTCCCTCTCACATATCAAAAAGGATCAAGGCTTGTGTTTGCTGCCTCCAAAAGGCAAGGGACCATGCCATCCTCCTCAGCTCAGCAACTAGACAAAGGGAAACAAAAGGTAAAGGAAGAAGAAGAAGATCATGAGGTTGAGAGGGAGTTTGAGATCATTCAGGTGGACAGTGATGAGGAGAATGAAGCAAGGATCAAAAAATTTCTCCTTCAGGATAGAAATGCACAAATCAAATACCTCCAAGCACATTTGGATAGGGCCAAGAGTGTGAATGATGCCCTTGACTTGGAGAACAAGCAGCTAGGAGCACATATTTCAATCTATGAAGTTAGAGCCCTCAAGGCTTGGAAAGAAGCCCAAAAGGCACAGGTGAAACTAGAAGAGTTCATGGGCACTTATGAAGAGAGTGAGGATGAGGAAGGACAATTTAGGAGGAGACCTAGAACCATGGGGTTGAAGAAAGCATTGGCAAAACAAAGGGAACAAGAATCAACCCTAGAAAAACAACTCCCTTTGCATGATCTTTTGGCCATGGAGGTAGCACATGATTGGGAGCCTTGGTTGGAGAGAGCCAACATACACTTGGAGGCTAAATTGAAGAAATCAAATCAAGATCTTGACCTCCAAATAAGGATGATTAAACATTATGCCCGGAGAAACCAAATTGCAAGGGCTAAACTGAAAAAGGCCCAAACCAAACTCCAAGCACCAAAAGAAGAAAAGGGCCAAGCTAGACTTGGAATCTTGCCACAATATTCTCTATAGGTCTCTCAAAACCCATGAGGCACACTAACACCAAATTTGGGAGAATTTTGACAAGTTTTGGTTTTTTTCTAATTTTGAGGGCCAAGGGGGTAGCACCCATGGTGCTACGCTTTTTCTCAGAGCATATTCAGGAGGAAAGGCTCACATTTTTTGAATAATAATCTCAAATACAGCATGCTCACAAATTTTTAGATCAATTGGAGTTTTTTTGGTCCTCCAAAAGGGTCAAAAACACCATAATTTTCACTATTCTGCCTAGTTTTCAGGACATGTGTTGCACCTTTACCAGCCTTGGAATTTCTTCTTTTTTAACAGGTTGAAAAGGTTCCATCAAAGAAACAAGGACAGGTCTAGAAATTAGACTCAAAGGGCTTTCCAACGGGCCATCATGGAGCCTTTTCTGACATCTGGAAGGCCTTCAAAACATTGTTGCAAGTTGACCCAGTTTTCCTACTCTAGTGCTACGCCCTTCACATGGAAATTCATCCTAAAACATAGTGTTGCACCCTTAGCAGAGGAAAAGTCAACAATGTATGCTTGGAAAGTTTTAGGAGGCATGGTAGAGCCCAAATGTCAATTTCTTTGCGAAAAATTCCCAAAAAGATATTTTGTTTTAGATATTTTGTGCCTTGGGCCTTGCAAGGTCTCAAGGACAATAGTGACATTTCTGATTAGCCAATAGACTTATAGAAACTCTATTAGGTTTTCTCCTCCTTACTTGTTAAAAGGGCATTTAGGACTCATTGTTAATGTTGGGATTTGATGAGTTTTGAGAGCAATACATGGTTTTTTGAGGTTGAAGAGAAATTTGGTGTTATGGAGCTTGTGAATGATTTGCTTTGATTGATGATGATGAAAGCTTGCTTGCAGGATCCCTGAGATTTTTTAATGGTGATTTGTCTCTAATTTTTTCAGTTCTTCTTGTTTATCATTGTGTCCATCCTTCTATGTTGCAGTAGATCAGAAAAGTATAGGCTAATAAATGTTGTTTGAGGCACCTTAGTCCTTCCTGTTTACTATTGTCTTTATGTTTTCCTGTTGGGTTAGTCTAAGGAATTCTTAGCTACTCCTTAGATCCACCTAAGCTTGTTTGTTTCATTAATGGTTTAAGAAAGTAGTTTTCAAATATGTTTTATGGCTAGCCATGCTTTCTTGATGCTATCTAAACTCTGTTTGTGAAATCTTTCTTTGAAGTATTACTTGTTAGGTTAAGCCAAGGAGGTCTTGTTTTGATCTTGCCCTTGGTCCATGCCTATCCGTTTGCCTCAAATTTCTTTGTAGATTGATCAATAATGTTTAGGAGTTCCCTCTTTGTTGATTAAATATATTTTGTCAACTTAAATGTTTTCTAAAGCTTGAAGGTGAAAACACTCGAAGTTAAATGAGTTTCTCGCCTTCTATATTTCTTTGAAATGTTTGTCTAGAATGCTTATTTGCTTAAGTTGAATCAAAGAGTTACTGGTTTTCCCTGTCTATTGATTGCTTCTTGATTTTAATGGTGTTTTAGACCTTCTTGTTATGGTTATTTGACAAAGGATACTTCACTGCCCTTTGCCCTACCTTATTCACCAACTTAATGTCCACTTCACTTCACACATAACCTTAAAGATCCATTGACCACACTAGATTTGCCCTGTGATGCACTCTGACTCATTGTTGAAATATCCATGACTTTCATAGACTCCATAGCTCAATGATTTGATGACCTTTCACTCCACCTATCCTACTTGATCATCTTACCCAATCCAAACAAAAAAACAGACCCTACACTTAACAACTAGCCTAAGATCAACCATATAAAGAAAACAAGTTCATATCCTTTGCAAACAATAGAGAGAGCCCTCTCTGAGTCCAGGAAGGCTAGGTCCTAGGACTCCAAAGACTCATCTGATGTTACCCTGTGCATTTGGTCTACCAATCTGCTAAATCACGGGACCCTAACTGGAAAAACCTTCCAAGAGGAGGTTGACCTCCATGTACTTCAATCTTATATTGGGCAAGATTATTTGCAAGAGAGGCAGCAAAAGTTGGGTAGTAGTACTCCAACATGTGGCTTTGGCATTGAGCATGTCAAAGAGGAGAGCTATAATGAGACATATGCTTCATTTTAGATTTCTACAGCGCTGTCATTGTTGGGGAGGATAGATCCATATTGGGAGTCCCAACTATTGGTGGAGTATTCCAAGAACCTCTTCACATGTAAGGTTCTTGATGGGCAAGTGATAGATGGGAGATATAAAGTGGTTGATGGAGTCATTTATTTCCATGTTCAAATCTACTTAATTAAAGACTCCAAGCTCAAGGAGGGGATTCTACATGCAACATATGAGGCACTCTCTTTGGGACATGTAGGATTCATTGAGTCTTATCACACCATCCTGGATGGATTCTATTGGAAGGATCTCAAAGAAGATGTGCACCAACATATCAAGATATATATAGCTTGTTTGATGTATGATGAGGAAAGCAACCACCTTGCAAGATTGTTTCAATCACTTCCCCTTTTGATGAAGAGATGGGAAGGTTCATCTAAGGACCTATTCACAAACTTATCTACAATATATGGTAAAGATTGCATTTTGATGCTTATTGATCAACTAACAATGTATGTACATTCCTTTACCATACATTTGCAGCACATTTCTCCATAAGAGAGCAAGCCTCTCTTTGGATTTCATGGTATTTTTGGGACTACATTCAGTGATGGGGATGACCACTTTATAGAGGACTTTGGGCAAGACATGTTTTTCTTGGCTCATATTCAGTTAACACCTAATGTCTGTCACTATTTTGAAGCTTTTGAGAATATTATGGCATCAATCAAGTGGTTGGATGACCACTTATCATATGATGTGTTGAGGCAACTAGAGGCATAACAACGCTGGTCTCACTTGACGGATTATTGTCACCATCTAGCATGTTATATGAAACATAGTCCATTTTTCTTTTGGAGCCCTTATGGTGATGACATTTTATTCACTATATGTGGGATGGATTGGGCAAGAGAGGTTCCTAGAACCAAAGAGTGGGATCATGAGATTCGAAGTACCTTTTGGCTTCCTGAGGACTATATTATTGAAGCCCAAGATCAACAGCTCCATACTTATCATAAACGGAGAGAGAGACAGTGTGAGTTGAATAACTTGATCTCTCATTTTCAACCATACAACCCCTATACATTGTAGAAGCAGGGGATTTGTGATTTTTTCTATGAGCTACCAAGGATGGCTCACTTTGTTTGGATGATAGCATGGAGATTGGAGTTTCTCATTGGGATTGAGACACCCAACATTTACCATCTCTCATGCCTTGAGGAGGCCAATGGACATCATATAAGTCTTTCCATATATCTACCACTTCTTCATGATGAGAGTTGTTTGGTTCATCTACCAAAGGCTAATATGTATTCTTGGGAGGAGACATATCCATTGGAGATGTTGCAGTATCCTTGCAGTTGCTTGAGGACAAGCAACATTTTGGAGGGGAGGACTGTAATATTCCAAAATTTATTGGAATATTAAAGTTATGTTTTGTCACTTATATGGGTGAATAAGTGGGTAGGGAGACCCATAAATCTCTTTATGAAGAATAAAACCACTTCTCATGTGAAAGTGGATCATATTTTCAGCTTAATAAAGCACCCTAAGGTGTGAATAGGGGCTGGAGCACATAGACTAGGTCAACTTTGACCAAATCAACAGCGTTGTCATGGAGGACTGGCATTCATTATGGGACATCGCGGTTTTGGGTGGAGACTCCATGCATGGAAGTAGTGCCTTTAATGAGTGAGGCCAAGGGTGAGGAAGCTCACCACTTATATAAGGAAGAGGATGGAAGCCATAGTTATTCATGTTTATGTATTGGATATTTCTGAATATATGGTCTATTTAGACATATAGCTTTCTTCAGTTGTTTAGCTAAGAATTGCAATGTTTTTTAGCATAGGGTGTTCCTGAGCAGGAATCCCGCCTCTTTCCTTGAGAATCCTCTAGGAAGAGTATCGCACTATCATTCCACAATCAGGCATTAGTCCAAAAGCTTCAGTCTCATATATAGCATAGATTTTTTTAGAGTTTTGTTGTGTTGTAGGGGTGTAGCAGTGGAGGAGAGAGATCTCCAATTTCTGAGCTAGTTTTCCATTAGAGGGTTTATCCTTTCATCTAGAAGCTTGTGAGGAAGTTCTCAGGGCTTCATTTCATATTTTTGCACCAGGCCAAGTAGCAGTCATCAGCTACAGCGCAGTTTCCCTCAAGGACTGCATTATTTTAGAGAGCAGTTGCAGCAGTGGGTTTATTGCCCTATTTGGAGTGTTTGGATTTCTAGTGTAGGGATCAACCCTTCATTTAGGAGATCTATTGGAGGAGGATCAGCCATCTTTCATATCATATCATCCATCTCCCATCAGTGATTTAGTTACAGATATTATTCAGCCCTAAGGCCAAATCTGCGATATTTTGTATAGTGTGCATTTCCGGAAACCTTTATCAGGTTGACCTAGAAATCTGTCTTGGAGCATGGATCTCTAGTCTTAGAATTTTTGGAGCATCATATCAGTAGCAATACATTTTTCTATCTTTCAGCTATTATTCTGTCATAGACAGCGCAGTTTTATGAATTCCTGTATTTCATGTATTAACAACATTTAGATCTAGGTGTATTCTTTCATGGGAGGCTTGTTTTCCCAACTTGAGGGACTTGATCCCCAAGATCTTGTACCTATTTTGCTATCATGATAATAAAGGAATGGATCTACTGTTGTCTCATACTTTGATCTATTGATATTTCTGCATATTTTAGTTTTATGCATTATATTCCTGCTTTTCCCATTTGGGAATATTACAGTTATCTACTTTATTAAAGCATGAAAAGGTCAATAACAATGCTAAATGATCATTATCTTATTCACACTTGAAGTATTATATTGAGCATTGAAGAAGTATATATTTCTAGATATAACTGCATGTCTTCCTCAAGTTAGTACAGATATATCTTCAAGGCCTCTTTCTTAAGATCATTTATAAATATGTGTGAAGTCCGTTTGCTAAGATTTTAATTAAACAACTTGATTATGTTTTGCTAAAGATAATCATGAGAGAATTGTTAAACGATCTGAAGTATCAAGGAATAGCTATGTTAATCTTACATTTGAAGCTCAAGAGTTTGTTGAGATTCAACAAGATGATGAGCTTAGTGAAAAGAGTCGCCTTCACTAAGTGGGCCCACAGGCTATTTTTGGCGCAAGTCTATTTTTAGACATGATGATCATATTTCAGAAGTTGCAGGATGCTATTTGTGGATGGTTGATCAAGTTGGAAAAATAGATGAAATTCTATTTTTAGAATATTAGGCGAAGTCTATTTATAGATCGCTGATCTAAAAATAGATGCATGTCGATTTTTATTAGCTCTTAATAATAATCGTACCTCAAATAACAAATTATCTTCTTGAGCACTTCGCCTGCGGTACACGTGCACTTCGCTGATTGCATGATTAGTTTTTGTAGTGCTATTCCTAAGGTTTACCCTGAGCTAATGTATGGAGGACTTAAATGAGAACTCAAGTGGCAGAGTTATGACACAGCTTGAAGGAAGTAGTTATGGAGTTGTATTCAGCGTAACTTAGTTAGACCTGGCTGAGTTGTTGTATCTAGTCTAACCGATTGATACACTAGTGAGAGTGGAGTGAATTAATTAGTTAATTAATTCAAAAATAATAACTCATTAACTAACCGAACAATACATCATTAACTATAGTGCATGGCGCTTTCAAGGGAGACCAGTGGAGGGATAGGCAGGTATGCGGATAGACTATCTGTTGTGACTATAGTGATGCATTGATTGCATCACACACTCAGTGGAGATGCCAATGAGGATTGCACAGTCAAGGATGGAGTAATTCAAATTCATTCAGAGCTATTCTTCAGCAGAGATTGCGTAGTGGAGGTAGGCTAGCAGGTGGCAAAGATCGGTGCATGGATTTGCAAGATTAGGCCTGATTAGTGTATGACGATTGTACTGTACTGAGAGCTTGTGATAAGCTTTGTATGTTTGTATGAGATTTTCATATGATATCCATGTTACATAATATATAGTTGGGGTTTTCAGCTTCAGGCTTTCCCGGTTAAAAACTGTGTTATGTGCGATTGAATATTTTTGTTTATGCTTCACATGTGTGTGCAATTAATTTTTCCGCAAAAGATTAACAAGTGGAATAGATTCAATATCTTGCATAAAGTTAAATAGTGTGAGATCAGGTGGATATTGGACATATGCATGCTTAGTGCATATAATTTCTACATGGTACCGGAGCATTGTTGATTGAAGATTGAAATTGTGAAGTGAGTTTGTGCTGGTGGACAATTCAAATTTGCTACAGAAGATTCTTGGTGCAGAAATCGAGCATACATTGAAATTTCTTTCAACGGGTTGAGATTGGAGTATGCCATTGATGGGAGCTCGAATTACACAGCCTAGAAGGATAGGATGGAGGTGGTGCTGGAGGATAATGGGCTGAAGGATTTCATCGATAGCAATGTTCCTAAGCCGGGATCTAGTGATGCTGCATTACTTGATGCATGGCAAAAGAAGACATCAAAGAAGAGAAGGATTTTATTGGAAGGTGTGAAGGACCATATTGTGTCCAGCCTTCACAGGAAAGCCACTCCATTCCTAATGTGGAAGGCTTTGACAGAATTGTTCCAAAGCAGAAGTGACCAGAGGAAGTTGGCGCTTAAAGACAAGCTCAGAAAAATAAAAATGGAGAAAGGCAATAGTATTCCAAAATACCTCACGAAGTTTGTCCACTGCAAGGATGAGCTGGGAAGTGTGGGGGTTAATTTTGATGAATAATAATTGGTGATCTTGGCTCTTCTTGGGCTTCCGAAGAGTTGGCATAGCTACGAAGACTCTGTCAATGGATGGGAGAAACTGCCAGGATGGGAGCGACTTTGGTCGGATCTTGTGCAAGAGGAGATAAGGTAGGGTACCAGGGATGGATCTTCATTGAAGAATGAAGATGAAGAGAATTTCACTTTGGCTTCCAAAGCAAGGAAATGGAAGGGGAAGAAAAATCCTTCTAAATCTGGTACGAAAGGCAAGAAGCAAGACTTGTCCAAAGTGAAGTGTTTTCACTGTCACGAGCATGGAAATTTCACCACTAACTGTCCATAGAAGAAGAAGAATAAGCAGGCTGCTGGATCTGCAGCTGGAGAGGCCCTAGCCTCACAATTTGAGCTAGATTTTTCCATGATCACATGCTTGGTTTCAAGCTGCATGGGATCGGTGTGGTATCTTGATAGTGGTACGTATTTCCATATGACGGGAGAAAAAGAGTTGTTTAGTGACTTGGAGGAGAAGGACCTCCAGATTTATATAGAGATGGGCGATGATGGTCGGTACAGTGCGATAGGCATTGGGACCATTACCTTTGAGAGGGAGTCCGGTAATCCATTCTTGTTGAAGAATGTCATGCATGTTCCAGGTCTGAAGAAGAACTTGGTCTCAGTCGCAATGCTGGAAGACAGAGGTTATGATGTTGTTTTCAGTGAGGGAAAAGCCTTCCTTCGACATAAAACAATGGGTCAAACCAAGAAGATAGGGGTTCAAATTAAGAATCTCTACAAGCTAGAGGTAGATGGCTACGCTGCAATGGTGGGCAAAGCAGAAGAAGTGGTGAGCCGGGATGAGGGCGAATTATGGCACAGGAGATTGGGCCATCTTCACCATCGTGCTTTGAAGATTTTGCAGAAAATTTCTATTGGAATTCCCAAGGGTACTCTTGCATAGTCAGATCAGTGCAAAGGATGTACAATGGGTAAGTTTGTGAAGACCACCTTTCATGAGAAGGAGAACCGTGCTTCGGTGATCCTGGAGAGAATTCACATAGACATGTGTGGACCATTCTCAGTTGCTTCAACAACAAAACATAGGTATTATGTGATATTTGTTGATGATTATTCTAGTAGAAGTTGGATCTTCTTCATGTAGAAGAAGAGTGAAACGTTCTCAAAGTTCTGTGAGTTCAAGGCATTGGTGGAGAAGGAGTTAGGGAAGCAGGTGAAAGCTCTATGGAGTGATAACGGTGGTGAATACATATCGAGAAAATTCAAATACTTCTATAGCAAAGAAGGAATCCGAAGAGAACTCATAGCGCCTCATAACCCACAACAAAATGGGGTCGCAGAGAGAAATAACAGAACGATCGTGGGTGCTGCACGAGCGATGCTGCATGACCAGGGCCTACCGATGCACTTGTGGGAGGAAGCATGCAACACTGCAGTTTATGTGCAAAACCGTTGTCCTCATAGAGTACTTAGCATGAGTACACCCGAAGAAGCATTTTCTGGTAAGAAGCCTGATATTTCTCATTTGAAGATTTTTGGCTCACCTGTTTACATTCATGTGACGAAGGATGCCAGGAAGAAGCTGGAGCTGACTGCAGAAGTTGGGATATTTGTGGGGTACACAGAAACACCCCATAACTATCGTGTGTATTTTCCAAACAGTTGGATGACTGTTGTGCGGTGAGATATAAAATTCAATGAGGTGAAAGCCATGAAGTTGTCGCTTGAGAGGGAGCTACACTTGCATGCGGAAGAGGAACTTCTTATTCCCAAAGATGAGCCTCTGGATGTGGATCATCCATAGGAGGAGATTCATGGAGTGGAGGAGTCCACTCAACCAGAACCAGACATCAGACAAGGTAGAAAGCGTACCACAGAAGCTGAGAGACTGAAGCTTGATGCGGCACAGAATGTAGGAGTCCCTACATCACAGCGCAGGCAGAGACAATCACCTGACTGATATACTGGATACATGGGTCTTATGAGCAAGTGTATTGTGACAAAGCCATCTTCTTTTGAAGAAGTAGCATAGGAGCCCACATGGGTAGATGCCATGGTGGAGGAGTGTGACTCCATTGTCAGAAACAGTGCTTGGGAGATTGTTCCAAGGCCGGTGGGAAAATCAGTTGTAGGATCAAGATGGATCTACAAGGTAAAGCAAGCTGTTGATGGGGAGTGTTGGGAGAAGTATAAGGCAAGATTTGTTGCCCGGGCCGCCGTACGAGGGGATCGACTATGAAGAAACTCTGCACTTGTTAAACAAGATTCTTCCATACTGACCATCCTTGCTCTCTTAGTGCATATGGGTTGGCACATCCATCAAGGGATGTGAATACTACGTCTCTAATGGGATCATTGAGGAAGAGGTGTACATTGAGCAACAGAAGGATTTGAGACTTGAGATCTTTAGCAAGGAGTCACATGTGTTGTGTAGGTCTGGAAAGAGCGTTGTATGGGCTGAAGCAAGCTCCACGTTCTTGGTACACATGGATCGACAACTATTTCACCAAACTTGGCTTCACCAAGAGTGAGGTGGATGCAAACCTGTACCAAATTGTGGTGGAGGGTAAGCTTTTAATCATTGTTCTTTATGTTGATGATTTAATACTAACGGGTGATGAGCAGTTGATACACTCATGCAAGGCAGATCTTGCAAAGGAGTTTGAGATGAAGGATTTGGGCCTCTTTCATTATTTCCTTGGATTGGAAATATGGCAGCGGGAAGGTGAACTATTTGTGTCTCAAGGCAAGTATGCCCGGGAGATACTGGAGAAGTTTCACATGCAAGGCTGCAAGCCTATCGACACTCCTCTTCCAAGAAATTGGAAGAAATAGGATGCTACATCGGCAGAGGTAGTGGATGCCACCGTTTATCGACATTTGGTGGGTTTTCTCATGTATTTAGTCAATACAAGACCGGACATATGCTATACGGTGAACCAACTTTCACAAGCGATGGTTAAGCCTAGCAAGCTCTTTTGGAAGGCAGGCAAGCATGTCCTAAGATATCTCCGGGGCACACCTGAGTATGGTTTATGGTATGTACGTATGGATGAGGTAGAAGTTTCATGGTTCACGGATGCGTATTGGGCGGGCTGAAGCCCAACAGATGAAATGAAAGAGCACATCAGAGGGATTTTCGGTGACGGACGATGACAGCTTCTTGTACAACAGAAACGAAGATCTATGGCAATTTCATTTCAAGTTAGGAGTGTGGGAATACATGGCAGCAAGTTTAGCTGCATGTGAGGCTATCTGGATGAGGAAGATTTTGGTTGGTTTGTTCGGTTCACATTTAGATCCCACGGTGATTCATTGTGATAATCAGAGTTGCATTAAACTCTTGGTTAATCTTGTGTTTCATGATAGATCTAAACATATTGATATCCGGTATCATCATATCAAAGATTGTGTGCAGCTGAAGATCATGTTGCTTCAGTACATTCCCACGGAGGATCAGGATGCAGATATTCTGATGAAGGTGCTCACCAGGAGCAAATTCGAATACCATAGAGGAAAGATTGGGGTGAAGGATAATCCCTATCTTGTTGAGAGGGAGTGTTGAGATTCAACAAGATAATGAGCTTAGTGAAAAGATTCGCCTTCACTAAGTGGGCCCGCAGGCTATTTTTGGCGCAAGTCTATTTTTAGATTATGTCTATTTTTAGACATGATGATCATATTTCAGAAGTTGCAGGATGCTATTCGTGGATGATTGATCAAGTTGGAAAAATAGATGAAATTCTATTTTTATAATATTGGGCGAAGTCTATTTATAGACCGTCAATCTAAAAATAGATGCATGTCGATTATTATTAGCTCTTAATAATAATCAGACTCTAAACAACAACTTATTCTCTTGGAGCACTTTAGTTCAGTGCACAGATGTGGCACATCAGCTGACAGAAGGAATTACGCTATTCCTAAGGATTTACTGGAGCAAATGCATGGAGGACTCAGTTAGAACTCAAGTGGCAGTGTTATGACACAGTTGGAAGAAGTAATTATGGAGTTGTATTCAGTTTAACTCGGTTAGACTTAGTTGAGCTAGTTGTATCTAGTGTAACTGATTGATACACTAGTGAGAGTGGAGTGAATTAATTAGTTAATTAATTCACAAATAATAACTCATTAATCAATTGAACAATGCATCAGTTAACTACAGTGCATGGCAGTTTCAGTGGAGACCAGTGGAGAGATAGGTGAAAGGGCAAGATAAACTATCTGTTGTGACTATAGTGATGCATTGATTGCAACACACACTCAGTGGAGATGCCAATGAGGATTGCGCAGTCAAGGATGGAGTAATTCGAATTCATTCAGAGCTATTCTTCAGCAGAGATTGCGCAGTGGAGGCAGGCTAGCAGGTGGCATAGATCGGTGCATGGATTTGCAAGATTGGGCCTGATTAGTGTATGACGATTGTACTGTACTGAGAGCTTGTGATAAGCTTTGTATGCTATATGATATTGTCATATGATCCCCATGTTACATAATATAAAGTTGGGGTTTTCAGCTTTAGGCTTTCCCGACTAAAAACTGTGTTATGTGCAATTGAATGTTTTTGTTTATGCTTCACATGTGTGTGCAATTAATTTTTCTGCAAAAGATTAACAAGTGGAATAGATTCAATATCTTGCATAAAGTTAAATAGTGTGAGATCATGTGGATCTTGGACATATGCATGCTTAGTGCATATAATTTCTACAGAGTTTGTTATTGATTCATCTAAAGCCTACTTCAGCAGAAAGGAATTGTTGGTATGTTACCATTGAAGAGAGGTTGATCATTGAAATACATACCCCCTTATGTCATAAATAAAATTGCATAGTTGATAAGTGAGACTGACAAATACATTGAATGTACCTAGCCTCAAGGGTTAGTTTTGAAAGTAAAATGTACAAGTATTAAAGTCATTTGGTATCTCAAATTGAAAGATATTATCTAATCTTACAATAAGTTTTAAGTTCTAGTTTGATTCATTGAACACATCAGTATGAAGGGCCTTTCGGCTATTAGTGTAGTATCCCTGTCAGCAGTCCAGCTCATATCTTCACCAATAGGCAGTAAAGGTGAACCTAGGCTATAAAAGATATATTGACATCACCATATTTGAATAGATGTGTACTACATATATGTATCTCAGATGAAGATCATAATATGACTGAAGTATATTTGGAGCAGACTTGATATGTCATATGGAGCATTCTTAGTATATTAGTATTGTTCTAATGATGCATCTCTGATTATAAAAGTTTGTTCTATGAAGTGTCCTTATCTTTATACAAAGGTAAGGAGTCTGTGCTTTGGGATGCTATCAACTTACTATGTATATACATACAAGTTCAATGATTCTCAAAAGTGTTCTCCCAAGAACTCTTGTACACCAGTCTAGAGCAGAAAGGTATAAATTTAGAAGAAGAAGGCCTAAACACAACTTAGAGAGAGGAAATGCGAATATAGTATCTACAATGGGAAATGTGCAACCCTTTTCCATTGATGTCAAAGGGGGAGGAAAAGTAAGAATAATAATAAAGGCTCTTATGAAGAGAAAGCTGAGGAAGAAAGACACTTCTGAGAATGAAAGGGGGAGGAAGTCATGGAGGAAGTATTGGAGTATTTCCATCAAAGCCAAAATGGGAGACTGTTGGAAATATTATAATTGATGGAAAAGGAGCACAAAGGAGTAGCACCTGAACTATCATTAAGGAAAAGGAGCAGAGAAGAACTAGCATTAAGGAAAAGGAGCAGATCAGGAAACAATGCAGTAAGAAAGCACAAAAGAGAGGCAGAGGAGCAGCAGAGAAGTAAGGAGAAACATTAGACTATCAGAAGAGGCAGAAAAGAAGTGAATGCAGCTAAGAAGTAAGGAAGACAAGGAGAATCGGTAGAAAGGCAGCAGATAAGCAGCAAAAGTAGAGAGGCAGAGAATGTAGAGAGTCAGCGAATGAAGTAGAGACATTAGAGAGGAAGCAGATTGCTTTAACGCACAGTAGAAGGCAATTGGATTTGCTAGACATAGTGAGGACCAAAGATCTTACACATAGCAGAAGTAGGAAGAGGCGAGAGTAGAGAGGAAGTGGCCAATTAAACAAATATTATTAAGCCAAGAGAGAGAGGAGAGAACTGAGAGATAGAGAAGGCTTTAATTAATATGAAAAGGGTAGATGTCGAGTGTGATAACTCGGGATGACATTCAATAACAAATACAAGCTCAGGAACAAGCTCGGGAGGAACAACGTGGAGAAACCGGAGTTACAGAGCACAACATTATAAAGAACAGAAAATCGACTAAGTCAGAGAATTCTTTGAAGAATTCCAAGGTAGGTGAATGAATGGTCAGGATTAGATTGTAAAAGTGAAGGCAAGAGATGGACGACGGAGATCGAATCTCTTTAGGAGCGATTTCACAAATTGCAACATTTAAAGAGTTTAGCGTTAAGGCCGTCGCAAGGAAAGTTAAGTTGTGTGCGATGCGAAGCGGAGAAGGGACACTTGGTGGCACGACGCAATATCGCAGCTCGCATGAAATAGAGTGACATAAAGATGACGTGGCAGTGACGTAAAGATGACGTGGCAGTGATGTAAAGATGACGTGGTAGTGACGTGAAGATGACATGGCATGTGGCGATGACATGGTAGTGACATGGCATATGATGTGGCCTCGACCCCACGTATCGCAGGAATCTATGATGACGTGCCAAGGTGACATGGCCGTAACATGGCAGGGTGACGTGGCATGATGACGTGGACCTCGCCCGCATACCGCACATCGTAGTGCTTAAGGGATAGCAGTAAGGCGACTGCAAGTTAAGTTTAAAGTTTTGTGATGCGAAATGGAGGGACACGTGTCAACCTTGCACAACATCGCATCACGCAAGAAAAAGGGCTTAGCTTCAAAGACATTGCAAGGAATGTTTTTTTGGTTGCTATGCGGTAAGGATCAAGCGACGTGATGTAATGAAGGGATTCCACGTGGCAGCACCGCACACGAGTGCAGATCGCGGATCGCATGGTTTACGGTTTATCGCTATTGGTAGAATGGGAAGCCAGCGGGTAAGTGTTTGCGATGAATTGTGATTGGTTCAAGGTACTATGGGACTCGATAGCCCTGTTCCATGTATGTTATAAACGCATTGTTTGATTGCTCAAAGTATGTATGTTAATACACGTGGTTGTTTTCTAAATGTATGTATGTTATATATGCGTTGTTTGATCGATAAACATATGTATGTTGATAAAACTCGGATTTGTAATACTCCGTTGTGTTAAAAGGGAGTTTTATGTGGGCCATACCCCACAGGTCACAAAGAAATTATCTGAACGGAAATAAAAGGACCAGGAGCTCGGGTAGAACAGTGTTGCGGCAGTAAAGCAAACGAAAGGGTTGGAAGCAGAAGAAGAGTTGGACTAAAAGGGGAAGTTATGCAGTAAAGTTGGAATATAACTGCAGAAACAGAAAAGACAAAAAGACAGCAAGTAGAAGAGGAAAACGCTCAGCAAAGTTAAGAAACTGAAAGGGCTGAGTAAAATAATTGATTGTAACTGTAAATGTATTATTTATTTTATATTGTTTGTGATGCAAAGGCAAGTCTCCGTAGGCAAAGAAAAACTCCAATGTAATACTGAAATGAGTACATAGTGTTGTAACATCTTGAATGTGCTGAGCAAGAAAATGAGAAGGTGGAAGGCAAAGAGTCATATCTATTCATTTCATATTCCAAATGGAATGCAAACAACTATGAAGTGATCTCTATAAATGATGTTATTGTAATATGCATAAATAGGTTAGAGAGTGGAAGAATAAGACTGAGTAGATAGAGAAGCTGTGAAGATCCAAATATGATATAAAGAAAATTTGAAGGCTGGAAGGACAAAAGTGAAGAAGGAGAAAAATAGATTTGATATCCAGGTAAATCAGCATATGATTTTATTGTAGTGTAAGGGAGTTGGTGCTTCCATATCAAGTTGTAGCTTGATAGATGTCCAGTTGTAGCTAGTTTAGGTAGGAGCCTCCTGTGGGTTGTAGCCTATAGAAAATAGATGGGAGTTGGTGCTTCTGTTTCAAGTTGTAGCTTGATAGTTGTCCAGTTGTAGCTAGTTGAGGTAGGAGCCTCCTGTGGGTTGTAGCCTACAAAAAATACATGGGAGTTGGTGCTTCTGTTTCAAGTTGTAGTTTGATAGATGTTAGGTTGTAGCTGGTTGAGTTAGGAGCCTCCTGTGGGTTGTAGGCTACAGAAAATACATGGGATTTGGTGCTTTTGTTTCAAGTTGTAGCTTGATAGATGTCCAGTTGTAGCTATCTAAGGTAGAAGCCTCTTGTGGGTTGTAGCCTGTAGAAAATAGATGGGAGTTGGAGCTTCCTTGCAAGTTGTAGCTTGCAGAATTGAGGTAGTAGCCATCTGTAGGTTGGAGCCTACAGAAAATCAGTGGTGAGAGGGAGTTGGAGCTTGCCTTTGCATCACAACAATAATAAGATGTTGTTTTCTCCCTTATGGGTTTCCACTTATATCTGTTGTCTATGTGCATGATGATTATGTGTTGATATTCTGTATTTAATGTGCTTAATACCTCATGCTCACTTATTAAGATTGTTGTTCCATTATACATTAAGTTGATCATGAAATGAAGGTGTAAATAAGTGTAAAAGAAAGTTTTACAAGACCATGAATGCATTAAACTAATTCACCCCTTCCTCCCCCCCTCTCAGTTTGACTAAGGGTTCAACAATTAACTATATTAAATCTATGTTATTATGTTAAACTTATGTTAATATTAATTAATATGTATATATTTAACTAAAATATAAATTAACTATTAATTAAATCTAACAATGTCATTATTTAAATCTTATAAGATTGATCCTAGGAGATATTAATATTCTAATTAAAATTAAATCTAGTTAAATATTACTTTTCTAATTCTATTAACATGATTAGTTAAAATAATTATTAATTATCACTAACTTATCAAAGCTAATTCTATAGTTAGATTTTATTAAAAAACTAAATTAAACAACCTTTTAAAAATGACCAAAGTGATATATACAACATATATAGTAAATTACAATTCCTTTTATTGATCTATTAATGATACAAATTAAAGAATTGAATCAATATAAAGGTTTGATCAATTTGAGAGTTTGATCAAACCACGTCTTAATGAGTACGCCTCTTTAAAGAGGCCTTAATGCATAATTAATCTATAAATGCAAATTTAATTTAAAATAGAAATCCTATCTTGAACTACAATGAGATAATCCTCTCCTAATCCGAGAGAAAAATAAATAAAACAAAGGGAAGAACTAGTTTATGAATGAATCCATCATGTAATTTCCATTAACTAAGATAAATAGTTCATATTAATTAATAAAATAACAAATCAAAATACATTTACAATTAAATAATACATAGTTATCATTTTTCTCATATATACTTCAATAAATTCATTATAGATTCAATCTTATTCTGCCTCTTAGAAATAACTCCTGTTAAACTTAAACAACATATCATAAATTCATTATATATTCAATCTCATTCTACCTCTTAGAAATAACTCCTGTTAAACTTCAACAACATATCATATCCATATTTAATGGACAAAAATATCGTTCATTGATTTCACAACTTATTTGAATATTACCTCGGAGATGTCAACATGAATGTCCAAGAAGAACTTCTCGTGGTTTAAATATATCATTGGTTATTTAGTCCAACAAACAATATGAAATTCCTTTGTACAAATATTACGATTTTGTGTAGTTGCGAATGGCGGTGGGATTTGGTTTGGAATGTTTTCTTGTTGGATACGTGGACTTCAGAGTTGGACTTTAAAATCAAGTGGATCCTTTATTACTCGTGTATAATATTTTATTTCTATTACATAATATGTACAATATTTTGTATATGTAAGTTAATCTAATATTATTAATGAATTTATAATATTATTTACAATTATATTAATTTATTTACAAAATATAAAATTTATATATTAAAATGTATTTACAATGTACTTCACGCTTTTTCCTTGATTTTGGTATGTTAATAAATGTGACAGAAGCAAGTAACCAATATGATTAATTATTGAATGTGACAAAACATGTCAAGTTATTTGGAGTGAATGTCAATCAATGAAATCAAATGTTAAGTGTGAGGTGACGTGACAACTAAAGGTGCCACGTCATTTTCTCATTACCATTATGAAAATATTTCCATGAATGCAAAGGATAGCGAAGAATTGATAATAAAGCGTCAGTCATAATGGGCAAAACGAAGTGTGTAAAAAAATAAGATCAAAACCACCATGATTGAAAACCCCTAAACCAACCGATAAAGATCCAAAAAGTTAAGAATTTTCCAAAATGCCAATAAAGAAGGGAGTTGAAAAATGAAGGGTCCCCATGTGAGATTTATAAGTGAAAAATGGGGAGAGGGAAGGGGGAGAGAGGTAATGGAACAGATTCCAAAAAGGTTAAGTGTGTAGGATTGATTAAAGATATAGTTTTTTCATTGGCTCAAATGCCAGCCAAAAGCCTTGTGATGGATGTGGTGGTCGCAGATATCCCAACTCATTTTGGGATGCTTCTTTCTAGATATTGGGGGCCTAAGTTGGGAGGTGTTTTGAGATTGGATTTTACTTATGCCATAATACTAGTTTTTGGGGGAGAAGAGAGAAGATTATACAGAGAAACCAGGTTTGTAAAAATTATTACTGAAGAGAATGCCAATAATTATCTCGTGTATAGCCAGGAAAAGGATGATTTTTCATGTTTCATGTTGCAAGAAGTTGCAGAAATTGTTGAAGTTACTAGAGTTCAACTCCCTTTAACAGTTGAGAATAAAGAGCTGAAAAAAATGGAGACTAGAAACTTTATTTTGATGGTACTTGTTCGAAAGATGGGACTGCAGCAGGTTTTCTTTTAATCACTCTGTTGTAGCTGCTACAACACCCTCCAAAATTTTGTTTTCCTTAAATTTTTGAGCCTCCTAATACTTATGAAAAAGGGGAGTCAGGGATAAATTCACCTCTTCAAAACCTCAAGTCACTAAGTCGCAATTCTGGTTAACTCTTCTAAGTCGTGACCTTGCGACCCTTCGCGGTCGCAAGGTCATTGGGTCGCACATCGGTCCGAAACCAAACATCGGCGACCCGACGACCCTATGACCCAACGACCCTTTAGGTCACAAGGTCGCGAGTCGCAATGCCGCACATCGCATTAACTCATCCCTTCTGCAACCTTGTGACCCTCATTTGTTTCCCACACATGCAACCCCTTTATATATGGAAGGGTTGCATAGGTCGCATTCGACCTTCCGACGAGAGAAAGAAAATGCCTCCGACAAGCCCGGTACCGGAGCGCGATTTTCCCGGGTAAGTTGCCTAATCCTCCCTCTCTGTTTCTTTTCCAAGGTAGTTGTCACTATTTTCCTCCCTAACCTAGCCTATTTTAACCTTGTTATGATCTTGACCAAGCCCATTGGCAATCCCTTTGCAAACCTCCCCCCCTTCAATTTCTTTCCAATCCATTCGGATTTTGTGTGAAGCTTATCTGCCCTTTCCCCTTCCAAGGACCTTGCCTATCACACCAATGAAGACTCCAACAACCATGTACGACAATCTTGTGGAAGCCATGTGTGTTTTCTAAGCCTTTTTCCACCGTGCATCCGCAAAAAGCCCTAGAGCGACCCCGCGAGCTTGCGACCTCGGTCGCCAAGTCGCAGAGTCGCTAGGTCACATATTACGGAAAATTCAAAATGACGCGACCCCGCGACTCGGTGACCTTGTGACCTAGTCGCGAGTCGCTAAAGTGCCGAGTCGCAGTTCCGTAAATATTTTTGCCATTGCGACCACCGCAGACCCTACGACCTTGCAACCTAGTCGCAAGTTTCTAGGGTCGCTAAGTCGCTCCTGCGTGAAGTTTTCAGCCCACGCGACCCTACGACCTAGTGATCAAGTCACAAGGTTGCCGGTCGCAGGTTAACCCACTTCCTTGAAAATTATTAAGCGGGAGGTAGGAACAACCCGCATATTTATAAATAATGGCATCTGCCTTATCATGGGATTGTTTTATGAACACGCCGGGGGGATCTTGAAGCCGAGCTAGAGTGTGTATCCATTTCATCGGCGTCAAGTGACATGGGGCCGCCGTAGTTCGCAAGAGGAACAAAAGTCTTGAGATAGAAATCTCGGAGGAGGAAAGACCTGTTTCTTTTCCCCCCCCATCTATGGAGACATAGCCTACATTTTCGGTAAAGGGGACGAGTATGAGCTGGTACTAGATTTATAAAGAGTTTATGCGGATAAATTTACGGAGGACCTCACGTCCGACATATATATATTCGGAGTTAAACAATCCAAGTTTGCACTACGCGGGAACCCACCCTCCTATATTCCGAGTGTGTAGAGCTGATTGAATGTATCTTGCAAAGGGTTGACCCCAAGATCTAGGTTATTCGAGATCACACCGGAAAGTCATTTGCTAATCTAAAAAGGATAAGATGCGGAAGCCTATTATGCGCTGCTCGCCCAAGAGCGGACCTTCGGTGAGGAGTGGGTCGTTACTCATGCACCCATACCCGAAACTTTGAGAGGGTGGTGGGAGGACCCGAGAAAATTTCCGGGTCAAGAAGGACTAGGAATATCGAGACAAAGGGCTCAAGAAAGTCTACAAATTAGTAGCCGCAATGCTATGCGGGATTTACGGTTGTCCGGATGCAACCCTTTTTTAACGACGCTTGAGTTTCTCCGATGTACGCTATCATCGTGTACGGTACCCGTCTAATCTGGGCCAACATGATAGTGGCAGCCCTCAAGTCGAACATATACGTGGCGTTAGCACCTAATGAAGGGTATGCTTCAGAATTTTGTATGGCATCCTATCTCCTGGATGTGGTGTGTGCAAGGTGCCATTTTGAAGGGTGGTCACACAACTAGGACCCGGAGCATGGCGGTCCGATTCACAAAGATCTAATGGTGTTCGGGATTCCGGGTACAAGCAAGACATGGAGTCAATTGCACGCAGCTTCATCCCTACTCTCTATAGGAAACTATTTGGAGTAGACGCCCCATGTATGTCCCGGCGTGCCATGGAGACGATAACCCAAGTAGCGCACCGGCTCCCTAGCACGGAGGGTACTTTCATCCGATTTTTCGGGTTGCTCAAGGCTCCTCATGTGCTACCCCGATTCGTCACTCACAAGCTCCTCCTTAAAGAAATATGCTACCAAATGTGAGGGGGCTTTTCAAAAGTTCTAACTAAGGGTAAGAAGAAGCCATGGCCCACTCGCCTCTTACTATCGGTGCATACACAAGTGAAGGATTTTCAGGGGAAGTGGAGACGGAGGCCGAACAAATCGGGAGGATTTTGTTTACCTCCCTTTAGCACACCGGACATATGATCTTGAGAAAATCATCCCGGCCCACCGTAGCGAGCAAAATTCAAATGGAGTTACCGGCACACCGGGTGCCCCTGCTGAAGACGAGAATCGGGGAATCGGTATAATAAGGACGAGAGGCTCGCCCTGGGAAGAATCAACTGGCTAGGATGACCGGACTCTAGAAGAAAGAATCCATACGACTGGGGAGGAGCATCATCATCAAAGGCCAAGAAGCTTAGGGACCGGTACGGGTCTTAACCCCTCCTCCCGACGAAAAAGGGAAAAGAGGGTGAAGCTCAACAAGAAGGGTCGAGGAAAACACAAAGGAAGAAGAATACAAGCGAAAGAAACAATTGAAAGAAGAGTAGAGGAAGAAGCGGGCAGAAGAAAACTGCAGAAAAAAGGAAGAGGAACAGAAGAAGAAAGAGGAGGAAGAAAATATGGAAGTTGAGTGCCAATTAAAGTTAAAACAGGATAAGGTGGAGGCCGAACACTAGCTAAAGGAAGAACAGGACAAAGAAGAAGCAGAGTGCTAGTTGAAGGAGGAATAGGAAAAAGCAGAAGCTGAAGGAAGTAGGACTCTGTTTTCAGAAACAGGGGAACAAACAGAGTTGCCACCCATCGCGATACCTCCGACAACTCTTGTCCGTTTCACCCTCTCAGAATTGGGTACCTCCGAAGATCTAGATGAGGGAGTGCTCGATCTCACCAGACTCACCTACGATCAATTCACACACAAGATTAGGCAAGAAAAGAGGATATGTTTGGCACGAGACCCTGCAGCGCCCCTCGCAGTCACTACAAGGAAGGATATAGTCTTGGACACCAGGACTAATACGGTCATGATTTCCTCAATCGGTACCTCTTTTGTGGCAGCTATAGAGGAGAACATGAGCAGGATGAGCAGAGAAATTTTGTCCTTACGAGGAACATCTACCGCGAGCCTACGAACTCAAGATGGCCAAAGCAAGAGCAAGAAAAAGAAGGCGCTACAAGAGGAGGTCGGACAATTTCAAACCGGGGATACCCCTACTAACGAAATATCACTCACTATACGAGGGAGAGCTAGTCACTTTAGAGGCCTCCATGAAACGAGTCTATGAAGAAATGTTTACCATAAAAAAAATGGTAGGGCATCTACTAAAGGCATAGGCCGAAACTAAAAGGAGAAACACACAGCTAAAGGAAGCATCTATTGCATTTGACAAGATATTGGAGTGGTCTAACAGGTATCCACACGCCCCGGTCACGTTGCCTAGAAAAGATTGGTTTGCCACCCAGAATGAAAATTTTCAAATCCGGATAAAGGTACAATCCAAGTAAAAGCTCATCAAGGATCTAGAGAAAGTAATGTTCGCATATGAACATTTGATTAGTGGCATCAACTCAATGGCCGAGGTACACCACATCCCTTCTCTGGGTGCACTTGGAGAAGAGAAAACATGGGAAGAAGTATCCAAAGATATCCAAACATTTTTATAGCCCATGAGGCACGCAGCCGCCTCGCAAGACCTGCCGGCATCGAGAGAAAACATGGTTCAATTCATTGTGACACAGGTCCGGATATACAGTAAACTGGCCTCCTTGTCGAATTAGGTCACAGTCAAGAGGGAAATTTTGATTCCAAATGCTCTCGAATGTCTTCATAGGTTGAGAGAAGATATGCTTTTGCGAGTCTCCCCGTAGGCTGCAGATTATCGGGCTTGGCAGACCTACCTCAAAGAGTAGCAGCAGATAGATGTCCTAAGCCTCGTAATCACCCAACTACTTCCATGATCAAGTTACATATTGCAGCAAGTAGAAAGGGTCGCAGGTCATAGCAAGTAGAGAGGGTCGCAAGTCGCAGTAGCTAAGGGGTCACATGTCGAAGCCACAACCGAGGTCACAAGTCACAATTTCCCTCAAGTCGCAAAGTAGGCCAACGGTCGAGAAGGCGAAAAGTAAGGGATACCCAAGGGTCAATTTTGTTTTATAAATACTCCCTTCCGGGAATTGTAAAAGACCTTTTTTTGGAGACTCGAAAGGAGCAAGAGAATTGTATAGCAATGAATGCACTTTTATGAATGAATACAAGCACTTGTTTTGATTCCACTCTTGGATCTGATGAGAAATAATGCATGAACACTGTGAATATTCTATCTTATGTATCTGATATCTTTCTGATTTAATCGTCTGCATTTTCTGCTTATATAATTTATGCATTTCAGCTCCCTAAAATGTATCAACGATGTTAGGTTGTGCATTTAGGAAATGTCGGATGACGTCGTTACTAACATTTATCTCATCCCTTGAAACCACTTAAGGAATTGAAGGGTGCTCTAACCATAAAGAAGCTGTTTCTTCGGTGGCTTGAACGACTTTTTAAAAGCATGACCCTAATGATGTATTGCTAACAGTATTTCCTTTGGCTGCATGCTTTTAAACTCATCTTGCTATTTGTAGTGTTCTATGTTCATTGAGGCTCATCAACCATCTGCCTTGTACCATCTGGATAATCGTGTGTTCACAAGTTTGCAGGGCTTGTTTGTGTCCGAGAAAAGGAGTATTCTGCAGTAGCCGAACCCACACCCAGGACGGGATCCCTATCAAAAACGGTTTAGAGTCTAATTGGGGCTTTTCATCGGGGAGATCCCTTACTGTTGGTTGAACATATTTTCCTGTCAACAGATTTGGTGCTAGAAGGAGGGCCTGTATGGCAGGCTCCCAGCACACGAATAACATCCCATTACAAACTCCCCAAGGGAGGATCATGTATGAAAACACTGGTCCTCCACCCTTAGAAAATTCCTAGGAGGAGGAAGCCCCTAACTATGAGGTCACCTCCGATCAGCAAAGGGTCTTACATCCTATCACCCACAACCTCATCATGGGTTTGCAAATTGCCTCGGTCTCCAATTCCCTGGTTAATCCTAGAACCCCTGCGGCTAACCACACCTGCCAAGGGGCCCTCGTCAATTCCCTACCTCAGCTGGTAGGCCTTATGATCGAAGATTATGTAGATGTCGTTGAGCGAAATTCTGAGCAACCCCTGGACAGTCCTCGAGGGTCTGAAGAGGGGGGTCCCGAAATCACTGAACCCCAACCAAACACCAGCCCTCAACCCGACCACACTTTGAATAACAACACTCAAACCAACAACCTGCCTAAGGGAGGAGCCGGGAGAGGTCAGGGGGACCAAGGTAGGGGAAATAAAGGCCGTGGGCAAGGCTGAAATACTGTCCACTGCCATCACAACCATAATCAGAACATATTCCCTTTCCTCTACAACTGGAGAAATATTAAAAATACGGCAAACCTTAGAGGAAATCAAGACATGCACTCCCACCATGAAGGTGAGGCCTCTGGATCTGGAATGGGAAGTGTGTCCGAGACCAAAACAGGACACATCTACATACCCCGCCATGAACAAGACCGGCGGGTGCAACTGTTGGCTTGGATGGCCCAATCCCCTTTAGGGCTCCACGGTCCTCTTCATAATATGCCCAGGCACCCTGAGAAGCATCTCCCCAAGTTCGACCCTGAAAAGGGTACACTGGTGTTGAGTCTCAAAAATGTTCTCCATATTCATACATATTTCAATTATGTCATAACCATTTAGCTCTTATTTTATAGCCATTTGACCTAAAACCCTACATCAAATAACCATTTACATAAATATATGGGTTAGGATCCTTGTTTTCCAAAGTTATTTATTTTATGTATTTTAAGTGAATTTATGATTAGAAACTAGAAAATTAACATAGTTTCATATATCTATATATGTGTTATGAGTTTTGTGACATGTGTAGGTCAAAAGGAGACTTCTAGAAGACCCTTATGTGGCACTCTAAAGCAAAATTCGAATTTGGTTGGAGAAGATTATGGGATCAAGAGGATATGTGTCTCACTTCCTTGTTGTATTGAAACTCTAAGAGGATATGTGTCTCACTTCCTTGTTGTATTGAAACTCTAAGAGGATATGTGTCTCATTCCTCAAGTTGTGTTAAAACTCCTAGAAAGACATGTGTCTTATCATTTCCTATTTTGATTGTAACTCTAGAGATGGAGGGAGAGATTCATGGACTCCCATTAATGAGATGTCTCCTCATATTTTTTATAAATAGGAGAAGCTTTCTCCTATCATAGGTAATGAGAAAAAAATGAGAAAGTAATGAGGAAGTAGATTTGTAACAAAGTTCAAGATGGAATGGGATGTAGATTTATGAGTTTTTTGAATAAAGAAGCTTAGTTCTTTTGATGCTATTGTGATCTTATCTTTAAGGAGGTCGAAGGACTTCACCAAATTGGTAGCAGTAGGGCCCTCGCTATCCAAGGAGGCTTTTACATGTTTTCTATATAAGTTGCTTTCAATTACGTTTTGTCATATTTCCTTACTTAGATTGCTTTTTACGAAATCATAGCTTTTAGCATAATTTTTCATGGCGGCCGCGGCATTTGCATATCTTTTGACTAATGACATGGAATCAATATTGTTCTGTTGTTAATTTATTTTTTCTTAGTTTTTGTTTAATTCCAAAGATATTGCTTTGTTTATTTCAGTCTTGCACATTTGCTTCGGTAGTTAGATTTAGATATATTAAATTGCTCATAACATCTTCGATTGCCTCCGAAAGCCACAATTTGGACTGATGGTGAGGGATTGAATTATGGATGTGTAGTTTGATATTAGTTTACTTTCTGCAAGTTAGATATCAGATTGCTCAAGTTGTTTATGGTTACTTCCGAAAATCATAGTCGGACTAATGATGAGGGATCGGAAGACAAGTTGATGTAATTTGATTTAGATTTACTTTATTGCAACTTTTGGATTTCTTTCAAGCATAGTTTCTTTTGTGTTTGGACAAAGAAACAAGAATAGTTTGGTTTCATGCTCACTAGTTCACCTGCTTTTGATTTATTAGATTAGCAAAGACCTTTTTTCATTTCAGGTAGCACATTTTCATTTCCTTTCAAGTTTTGTCATTGTATGTTTCAAATTCCTTTTTCAGTTTCAAGTTGGTAAATAATTATAAAGGATATCATTGCCTTGAATATCCATAACCATACTTGTCTTTTAGAATTTCATAAAAATCCAAAAACGAAAAAAAGTAAGAGATAGGTTATCTTGCACATATAGTGCGCCGCACTTCGTCGACTCACTGAATCCCCCGGTTGATAATTTATGTTAGCAATTTAGGACACACTAAATTGACCAAACATTTTTGCGCCGTTGTTCTTGGGGAAGTGTAACTAGGTAGCCTTATTTCTTACATCTAAAAAAAATTAATAATTCTTGAGTATGCTCTCCTCTCCTGCACTTTGTGTGATCTCGGAGGATCGGAAAAAGGATTGTTATGTAAAAAAAATTATTAATAATTCTTAAGTATGCTCTCCTCCCGCACTTTGTGTGATCTCGGAGGATCGGAAAAATAATTGTTATATGAAAAAAAAAGAGAAAAAAGAGGAGACAAAATAAAATTTTATCATTTCAATTGATTCAACAATTTATTGTTTTCATGAAAAACTTTGATTTCAATAAATTGTTTTGTTTAATCAATATATATGTGTATTTTTAAAATTTTTTTGAAAATATAACATACATAATTTTATTAACAAATCAACTAAATTAAAAATCATGGAAATAAGACTCCCACGCATATGCATGAGGCCATTCTTTGGCTTGGCTTTACACATATATGCGACCTTCAATCCACAAAAAGACCCATGCACTCGCAATTTAAGATCTTTCTCTTTTTCATATTCGTTTTTCTTCAAACAACGGTTATTAGAAATCATTTTTAAAAAAAATTTGCACACAATGAATGTATATCACATGAAGAAACTATTGATGAGGAAAAGATTGCAAATTGTTGATGAGAAGAAGATTGCAATTTGTCGATGAAGAGAAGATTACAAATTCAATTGTAGGGACATACAATGGAAGTGTATCATATGAAGAAATTCGTCGATGAAGAGAAGATTTCGCAGCGTTGATGAAGAAAAGATTGTAGATTCCATTGCAAGTAATTGGAATGAGGAAGATCAATCGAACTTCTCTCGTGAGATACAAGCCATTACACTTCAAAACCACAAAATAAAAAACAAATCAAACCACAAGTAATTGCCGTAAAACGAAATGCGTCATTATCAAAAACACCCGATTTTTAAAACGAATTTTTCGAGCAAACCGGGGACGAATTAGAAAAAAATAAAACATGGATTTTTTTCAGGGAACGGGGTGAATTAGGTAATCCTATAAGAACTTTCTGAAATTCGTAGCCATTTGGGAGAAATTCAGTGGTTCTTCGGAGCACTAATTTGCAGTGTGCGTGAGAGAAAAATGTTTTTTTTTATTATGAAAACGAATCACTGTTTTGAGAAATAATCAAGGAACTAATTTCCTTATTTGAGGGAAAATGTGGCAGGGATTCATGTGTGGTGGCACATGGTGAATGACAAATGGATTATTTGAGGCAAACACATTATCACATGTGCATCAAATGCAAGTTGTATAAATTGAAAAGGACTCTGTCTTCATCTCCTTCATAGTTAGGAATTTGACTTTAGAAATTTCAAGTTTTTTTATTTTTTATTTTGCATGAAAGAGGCATTGGCATGACTTTGTTTCAAAAAATATTCATAAGGACAATTATTTCATCCATGCTTTATTTCATTTAAAAAAATAAATAAAAAAAAATTCATTATTCAAAATTTGAATCAATGAAATAAATAAGTTATTTGCTCACTTTTCTGAAGGTATTGATTAATTTTGGACTGATGATGAAAAATGAATAGCTAACTTTTTTATTCAAGATTTTTTATCAAACCTGAAAAACCTCATTGTTCAAATCGACTCTAACTTTCTCATACAAAAATCAGATTTTGATGATTTAAGTATCGTTGGAAAAGTCTCAACAAGATCTATACAATGAGAAATTCATCATTAGAGTTTGAAATGGTAAATAATGAAATAAATTGCTGAAAAGAAGCTACATTCAACTTGAGGCACTAATTCCAAAACAGTATAAATTCTTTTGATTTTTTCCTTTGAAGAACTTGTTTCATTAATACAAATTCTTAGTTTTTGTGTGTAAATGTCATAACTAGAGAGATTGATCACCTCTCTCCCTTTGATAATCTTACATTCCATTGCGTAAGAAGTATTAGTTTTTTTTGGCAGGTTCCAGGGAGGAAAGACAAATAACTACAAGAGAATGGTGTCTCTCTAAGAGACCAATTTGTTTCATAAGAAGATGATCAGCAACAAAGAGGAGGAAATATGCTGATGCAAAATCGAGATCCAAACACTTGAAAAACTTTTAGATACTATTGTCTCCATCACATCCATACCTCATAATAAACCATTCACCTCATTTCACTTCATGTTTTCCATTTACATTCACATCCACTTTCCATTTCTTTTGTCCATTCATACCCATAAATAAAAGCAAAAGACTCATTCACATGCTTATTGCCCATTTCCATTTTCATCTTCCATTTCCATCTTCCATTTCTTGTCATTTTCATTCCGCAATAAGCCCTCGCTTCAATGCAAATTATTGAGTCCATAGTCCTTTGAGTCTAAGTTCTTTGTAAAAACACCTTGAGGCTTGCATGCCTTAATGGCAAGTTCTCATGTCGACAAACAATGGGAATACATTAATGTCTCTTGTTCGTCGGATCTTCTAGGTGACTCGACATCGACAAAATCATTCGTACCTAGCAAGATTTGTTTGGGCATCTTGACTCTCATTGTCATCAATGATGAGAGTTCTCGTGTTGACTAGTGGCATCCATTAATGGCCACTAATTCAACAATTTCCTACTATGTTCGACATCAAAACATCTTTTCACATAGTAGGAATTGTGCCAATGAGTTTTGAAGACATGAAGACTATTATTTTCAGCATTTTGGAGCAACATTCAAGCAAGTTTTTAGTAGAAGCAATAAAAAGTCATCTCATCTCTTTATCCATGACTCCTCTTGTTCGAGCCATTTGAAGAAGAATATGATCAGAATTTTGCAGCCACCACACATACACAACTCATCCACATTTAAGGTAAGTGAAGGTATGTTGTTTTCTAATTTTTTAGTCATGTAATTCATTAGAATGCTAAAATTGTAACTTTGGAAAAAATTCCTCACTCCCTTTTTCACATTGTCATATCTTTACTTGGGGGAAGGGACATCATTTCATATCCACATGCCATACACTATCACACATTTTCATTTCATTTCCACCCACATATACTTTCCAACCAACTATTGTTGCAACATGATCCAAAAGATTATATGCCTTGCAAATGATCAATTCATTGATGAAGTAGTTGATTCTAAATGTTTTCATGAACTTTGATGCAACAAAGAAAATAAAGCATTGTTACACAAGAACCAATGCTTTATGGTTGTCACACAAGAACCAACCATTGAAAAAAAATTGTTTCAATCAAATGTATTATACTTTGCCAAAAAAAAGAAAATATCAAGAAGCAAAGTTTGGAACGAATCTATATGAGTCAAAGATCAACTCATGGACAAATGAATCATTGCAATAGTTGCATGAGGACATGCAACAACTTCAGTGGGGGTATGTTGAGTCTCAAAAATGTTCTCCATATTCATACATATTTCCATTATGTCATAACCATTTAGCTCTTATTTCATAGCCATTTGACCTAAAACCCTACATCAAATAACCATTTACATAAATATATGGGTTAGGATCCTTGTTTTCCAAAGTTATTTATTTTATGTATTTTAAGTGAATTTATGATTAGAAACTAGAAAATTAACATAGTTTCATATATCTATATATGTGTTATGAGTTTTTGTGACATGTGTAGGTCAAAAGGAGACTTCTAGAAGACCCTTATGTGGCACTCTAAAGCCAAATTCGAATTTGGTTGGAGAATATTATGGGATCAAGAGGATATGTGTCTCACTTCCTTGTTGTATTGAAACTCTAAGAGGATATGTGTCTCATTCCTCAAGTTGTGTTAAAACTCTAGAAAGACATGTGTCTTATCATTTCCTATTTTGATTGTAACTCTAGAGATGGAGGGAGAGATTCATGGAGTCCCATTAATGAGATGTCTCCTCATATTTTTTTATAAATAGGAGAAGCTTTCTCCTATCATAGGTAATGAGAAAAAAATGAGAAAGTAATGAGGAAGTAGATTTGTAACAAAGTTCAAGATGGAATGGGATGTAGATTTATGAGTTTTTGAATAAAGAAGCTTAGTTCTTTGATGCTATTGTGATCTTATCTTTAAGGAGACTGAAGGACTTCACCAAATTGGTAGCGGGGAGGGCCCCTGCTATCCAAGGAGGACTTTTACATGTTTTCTAGATAAGTTGCTTTCAATTCCGTTTTGTCATATTTCCTTACTTAGATTGCTTTCTCGAAATCATAGCTTTTAGCATAATTTTTCATGGCACGATGCATTTTCATATCTTTTGACTAATGACATGGAATCAATATTGTTCTCGTTGTTAATTTATTTTTTCTTAGTTTTTTGTTTAATTCAGTGATTGCTTTGTTTATTTCAGCCTTGCACATTTGCTTCGATAGTTAGATTTAGATATATTAAATTGCTCATAACATCTTCGATTGCCTCCGAAAGCCACAAATTGGGATCGATGGTGAGGGATTGAATTATGGATGTGTAGTTTGATATTAGTTTACTTTCTGCAAGTTAGATATCGATTGCCTCAAGTTGTTTATGGTTACTTCCGAAAATCATAGTCGGACTAATGATGAGGGATCGAAGACAAGTTGATGTAATTTGATTTAGATTTACTTTATTGCAACTTTTGGATTTCTCTAAATGATAGTTTCTTTTGTGTTTGGACAGAGATGAAGAATAGTTTGGTTTCATGCTCACTAGTTCACCTGTTTTGATTTATTAGATTAGCAAAGACCTTTTTCATTTCAGTAGCACATTTTCATTTCCTTTCAAGTTTTGTCATTGTATGTTTCAAATTCCTTTTTCAGTTTCAAGTTGGTAAATCATTATAAAGGATATCATTGCCTTGAATATCCATAACCATACTTGTCTTTTAGAATTTCATAAAAATCCAAAAACGACAAAAAGTAAGAAACAGTTATCTTGCACATATAGTGCGCCGCACTTCGTCGACTACTTTAATCCTCGGTTGATAATTTATGTTAGCAATTTAGGACACACTAAATTGACCAAACATTTTAGGCGCCGTTGCCTGTGAAGTGTAACTAGGTAGCCTTATTTCTTACATCTAAAAAAAAATTAATAATTCTTGAGTATGCTCTCCTCCCCGCACTTTGTGTGATCCGGGAGGATCGAAAAAGGATTGTTATGTAAAAAAATTTTTTTATTAATAATTCTTAAGTATGCTCTCCTCCCCGCACTTTGTGTGATCCGGGAGGATCGGAAAAAGAATTGTTATATGAAAAAGAAGAAGAAGGGGACAAAATAAAATTTTATCATTTCAATTGATTCAACAATTTTAAAAAAAAATTTGTTTTTCATGAAAAACTTTGATTTCAATAAATTGTTTTGTTTAATGAATATATATGTGTATTTTTAAATTTTTTTGAAAATATAACATACATAATTTTATTAACAAATCAATTAAATTAAAAATCATGGAAATAAGACCCACGCATATGCATGAGTTCAATCCACAAAAAGACCCATGCACTCGCAATTTTTTAAAAAAAAAGATCTTTCTCTTTTTCATATTCGTTTTTCTTCAAACAACGAGCTATTAGAAATCATTTTTAAAAAAAAATTGCACACAATGAATGTATATCACATGTAGAAAGCTGTTGATGAGGAAAAGATTGCAAATTGTTGATGAGAAGAAGATTGCAATTTCGTCGATGAAGAGAAGATTACAAATTCAATTGTAGGGACATACAATGGAAGTGTATCATATGAAGAAATTGTCGATGAAGAGAAGATTTCGGATCGTTGATGAAGAAAAGATTGTAGATTCCATTGCAAGTAATTGGAATGAGGAAGATCAATCTCGAACTTCTCTGTGAGATACAAGCCATTACACTTCAAAACCCGCAAAATAAAAACAAATCAAACCACAAGTAATTGCCGAAAAACGAAATGCGTCATTATCAAAAAACACCCGATTTTAAAACGAATTTTCGAGCAAACCAGGATCGAATTAGAAAAAAAATAAAACATGGATTTTTTCGGGAACGGGGTGAATTAGGTAATCCTATAAGAACTTTCGAAATTCGTAGCCATTTGGGAGAAATTCGAGGTTCTTCGGAGCACTAATTTGCAAAGTATGCGTGAGAGAAAAAATGTTTTTTTTATTATGAAAACAAATCACGGTTTTGAGAAATAATCAAGGAACTAATTTCCTTATTTGAGGGAAAATGTGGCAGGATTCATGTGTGGTGGCACATGGTGAATGACAAATGGATTATTTGAGGCAAACACATTATCACATGTGCATCAAATGCAAGTTATATAAATTGAAAAGGACTCTGTCTTCATCTCCTTCATAGTTAGGAATTTGACTCTAGAAATTTCAAGTTTTTTATTTTTATTTTGCATGAAAGAGGCATTGGCATGACTTTGTTTCAAAAAATATTCATAAGGACAATTATTTCATCCATGCTTTATTTCATTTAAAAAAATAAAAAATAAAAAAAATTCATATTCATTATTCAAAAAAAATAAAAAATAAAATTGAATCAATGAAATAAATAAGTTATTTGCTCACTTTTCTGAAGGTTTTGATTAATTTTGGACCGATGATGAAAAATGCATAGCTAACTTTTTATTCAAGATTTTTTATCAAATTAAAAAACCTCATTGTTCAAATCGAAACTTAACTTTCTCATACAAAATCAGATTTTGATGATTTAAGTATCGTTGGAAAAGTCTCAACAAGATCTATACAATGAGAAATTCATCATTAGAGTTTGAAATGGTAAATAATGAAATAAATTGCTGAAAAAGAAGCTACATTCAACTTGAGGCACTAATTCCAAAAACAGTATAAATTCTTTTGATTTTTCCTTTGAAGAACTTGTTTCATTAATACAAATTCTTAGTTTTGTGTGTAAATGTCATAACTAGAGAGATTGATCACCTCTCTCCCTTTGATAATCTTACATTCCATTGCAGAAGAAGTATTAGTTTTTTTTGCAGGGTTCCGTGAGGAAAGACAAATAACTACAAGAGAATGGTGTCTCTCTAAGAGACCAATTTGTTTCATAAGAAGATGATCAAGAACAAAGAGGAGGAAATATGTCGATGCAAAATCGGATCCAAACACTTGAAAAACTTTTTAGATACTATTGTCTCCATCACATCCATACCTCCTATAATAAACCATTCACCTCATTTCACTTCATGTTTTCCATTTACATTCACATCCACTTTCCATTTCTTTTTGTCCATTCATACCCATAAATAAAAAGCAAAAGACTCATTCACATGCTTATTGCCCATTTCCATTTTCATCTTCCATTTCCATCTTCCATTTCTTGTCATTTTCATTCCGCAAATAAGCTCCCGCTTCAATGCAAATTATTGAGTCCATAGTCCTTTGAGTCTAAGTTCTTTGTAAAAACACCTTGAGGCTTGCATGCCTTAATGGCAAGTTCTCATGCCGACTAAACAATGGGAATACATTAATGTCTCTTGTTCGTCGATCTTCTAGGTGACTCGACATCAGCAAAATCATTCGTACCTAGCGAAGATGTGTTTGGGCATCTTGACTCTCATTGTCATCAATGGTGAGAGTTCTCGTGTTGACTAGTGGCATCCATTAATGGCCATGCTAATTCAACAATTTCCTACTATGTTCGACATCAAAACATCTTTTCACATAGTAGGAATTGTGCCAATGAGTTTTGAAGACATGAAGACTATTATTTTCAGCATTTTGGAGCAGCATTCAAGCAAGTTTTATGTAGAAGCAATAAAAAGTCATCTCATCTCTTTATCCATGACTCCTCTTGTTCAGCCATTTGAAGAAGAATATGATCAGAATTTTGCAGCCACCACACATACACAACTCATCCACATTTAAGGTAAGTGAAGGTATGTTGTTTTCTAATTTTTAGTCATGTAATTCATTAGAATGCTAAAATCGTAACTTTGGAAAAATTCCTCACTCCCTTTTTCACATTGTCATATCTTTACTTGGGGGGAAGGGACATCATTTCATATCCACATGCCATACACTATCACACATTTTCATTTCATTTCCACCCACATATACTTTCCAACCAACTATTGTTGCAACATGATCCAAAAGATTATATGCCTTGCAAATGATCAATTCATTGATGAAGTAGTTGATTCTAAATGTTTTCATGAACTTTGATGCAACAAAGAAAATAAAGCATTGTTACATCAAGAACCAATGCTTTAAAAAAAATGGTTGTCACACTAAGAACCAACCATTGAAAAAAAATTGTTTCAATCAAATGTATTATACTTTGCCAAAAAAAGAAAATATCAAGAAGCAAAGTTTGGAATCTAATCTATATGAGTCAAAGATCAACTCATGGACAAATGAATCATTGCAATAGTTGCATGAGGACATGCAACAACTTCAGCTTGGGGGTATGTTGAGTCTCAAAAATGTTCTCCATATTCATACATATTTCCATTATGTCATAACCATTTAGCTCTTATTTCATAGCCATTTGACCTAAAACCCTACATCAAATAACCATTTACATAAATATATGGGTTAGGATCCTTGTTTTCCAAAGTTATTTATTTTATGTATTTTTAGTGAATTTATGATTAGAAACTAGAAAATTAACATAGTTTCATATATCTATATATGTGTTATGAGTTTTGTGACATGTGTAGGTCAAAAGGAGACTTCTAGAAGACCCTTATGTGGCACTCTAAAGCCAAATTCGAATTTGGTTGGAGAAGATTATGGGATCAAGAGGATATGTGTCTCACTTCCTTGTCAGCATTGAAACTCTAAGAGGATATGTGTCTCATTCCCTCAAGTTGTGTTAAAACTCTAGAAAGACATGTGTCTTATCATTTCCTATTTTGATTGTAACTCTAGAGATGGAGGGAGAGATTCATGGAGTCCCATTAATGAGATGTCTCCTCATATTTTTTATAAATAGGAGAAGCTTTCTCCTATCATAGGTAATGAGAAAAAAATGAGAAAGTAATGAGGAAGTAGATTTGTAACAAAGTTCAAGATGGAATGGGATGTAGATTTATGAGTTTTTTGAATAAAGAAGCTTAGTTCTTTGATGCTATTGTGATCTTATCTTTAAGGAGCTGAAGGACTTCACCAAATTGGTAGCAGGAGGGCCCTCGCTATCCAAGGAGGCTTTTACATGTTTTCTAGATAAGTTGCTTTCAATTCCGTTTTTGTCATATTTCCTTACTTAGATTGCTTTCTCGAAATCATAGCTTTTAGCATAATTTTTCATGAAAGCTCCCAGGCATTTTCATATCTTTTGACTAATGACATGGAATCAATATTGTTCTCATTGTTAATTTATTTTTTCTTAGTTTTTGTTTAATTCCAAAGATGATTGCTTTGTTTATTTCAGATTTTGCACATTTGCTTCGATAGTTAGATTTAGATATATTAAATTGCTCATAACATCCTCAGCTTGCCTCCGAAAGCCACAAACTGGACCGATGGTGAGGGATTGAATTATGGATGTGTAGTTTGATATTAGTTTACTTTCTCGCAAGTTAGATATCGATTGCTCTAGTTGTTTATGGTTACTTCCCAAAAATCATAGTCGGACTAATGATGAGGGATCGAAGACAAGTTGATGTAATTTGATTTAGATTTACTTTATTGCAACTTTTGGATTTCTTTTCAAAGATAGTTTCTTTTGTGTTTGGACAAAGCAGCAAGAATAGTTTGGTTTCATGCTCACTAGTTCACTCGTTTTGATTTATTAGATTAGCAAAGACCTTTTTCATTTCGATAGCACATTTTCATTTCCTTTCAAGTTTTGTCATTGTATGTTTCAAATTCCTTTTTCAGCTTTCAAGTTGGTAAATCATTATAAAGGATATCATTGCCTTGAATATCCATAACCATACTTGTCTTTTAGAATTTCATAAAAATCCAAAAACGACAAAAAGTAAGAGACAAAGTTATCTTGCACATATAGTGCGCCGCACTTCGTCACCATTTACGAATCCCTCGGTTGATAATTTATGTTAGCAATTTAGGACACACTAAATTGACCAAACATTTTGGCGCCGTTGTCAGGGAAGTGTAACTAGGTAGCCTTATTTCTTACATCTAAAAAAAATTAATAATTCTTGAGTATGCTCTCCTCCTCCCCGCACTTTGTGTGATCTAGAGGATCGAAAAAGGATTGTTATGTAAAAAAATTTTTTTTATTAATAATTCTTAAGCATATGCTCTCCTCCCCGCACTTTGTGTGATCTCGGAGGATCGTAAAAAAGAATTGTTATATGAAAAAGAAGAAGAAGGAGACAAAATAAAATTTTATCATTTCAATTGATTCAACAATTTTAAAAAAAATTTGTTTTCATGAAAAACTTTGATTTCAATAAATTGTTTTGTTTAATGAATATATATGTGTATTTTTAAATTTTTTTGAAAATATAACATACATAATTTTATTAACAAATCAATTAAATTAAAAATCATGGAAATAAGACCCACGCATATGCATGAGTTCAATCCACAAAAAGACCCATGCACCGCAATTTTTTAAAAAAAAGATCTTTCTCTTTTTCATATTCGTTTTTCTTCAAACAATGGCTTATTAGAAATCATTTTAAAAAAAAATTGCACACAATGAATGTATATCACATGAAGAAACCGTTGATGAGGAAAAGATTGCAAATTGTTGATGAGAAGAAGATTGCAATTTGCCGATGAAGAGAAGATTACAAATTCAATTGTGAGGGACATACAATGGAAGTGTATCATATGAAGAAATTGCTCGATGAAGAGAAGATTTCGTACCGTTGATGAAGAAAAGATTGTAGATTCCATTGCAAGTAATTGGAATGAGGAAGATCAATCGAACTTCTCCGTGAGATACAAGCCATTACACTTCAAAACCCGCAAAATAAAAAACAAATCAAACCACAAGTAATTGCCGTAAAAACGAAATGCGTCATTATCAAAAAACACCCGATTTTAAAACGAATTTTCTCGAGCAAACCAGAGACGAATTAGAAAAAAATAAAAACATGGATTTTTTTCGGGAACGGGGTGAATTAGGTAATCCTATAAGAACTTTCTGAAATTCGTAGCCATTTGGGAGAAATTCAGTGGTTCTTCGGAGCACTAATTTGCAAGAAAGTGCGTGAGAGAAAAATGTTTTTTTTTTTATTATGAAAACAGTCACGGTTTTGAGAAATAATCAAGGAACTAATTTCCTTATTTGAGGGAAAATGTGGCAGGATTCATGTGTCGTGGCACATGGTGAATGAAAAATGGATTATTTTAGGCAAACACATTATCACATGTGCATCAAATGCAAGTTGTATAAATTGAAAAGGACTCTGCCTTCATCTCCTTCATAGTTAGGAATTTGACTCTGAGAAATTTCAAGTTTTTTATTTTTATTTTGCATGAAAGAGGCATTGGCATGACTTTGTTTCAAAAAATATTCATAAGGACAATTATTTCATCCATGCTTTATTTCATTTAAAAAATATAATTCATTCATTATTCAAAAAAAATAAAAAAATAAAATTGAATCAATGAAATAAATAAGTTATTTGCTCACTTTTCTCGAAGGTATTGATTAATTTTGGACTCGATGATGAAAAATGAATAGCTAACTTTTTTATTCAAGATTTTTATCACTGAAAAAACCTCATTGTTCAAATCAACTTTAACTTTCTCATACAAAATCAGATTTTCGATGATTTAAGTATCGTTGGAAAAAGTCTCAACAAGATCTATACAATGAGAAATTCATCATTAGAGTTTGAAATGGTAAATAATGAAATAAATTGCTGAAAAGAAGCTACATTCAACTTGAGGCACTAATTCCAAAACAGTATAAATTCTTTTGATTTTTCCTTTGAAGAACTTGTTTCATTAATACAAATTCTTAGTTTTGTGTGTAAATGTCATAACTAGAGAGATTGATCACCTCTCTCCCTTTGATAATCTTACATTCCATTGCAGAATGAAGTATTAGTTTTTTTTGGCAGTTCCAGGAGGAAAGACAAATAACTACAAGAGAATGGTGTCTCTCTAAGAGACCAATTTGTTTCATAAGAAGATGATCACGAACAAAGAGGAGGAAATATGTCGATGCAAAATCAGATCCAAACACTTGAAAAACTTTTAGATACTATTGTCTCCATCACATCCATACCTCATAATAAACCATTCACCTCATTTCACTTCATGTTTTCCATTTACATTCACATCCACTTTCCATTTCTTTTTGTCCATTCATACCCATAAATAAAAGCAAAAAGACTCATTCACATGCTTATCGCCCATTTCCATTTTCATCTTCCATTTCCATCTTCCATTTCTTTGTCATTTTCATTCCGCAAATAAGCCCCCGCTTCAATGCAAATTATTGAGTCCATAGTCCTTTGAGTCTAAGTTCTTTGTAAAAACACCTTGAGGCTCGCATGCCTTAATGGCAAGTTCTCATGCCGACAAACAATGGGAATACATTAATGTCTCTTGTTCGTCGATCTTCTAGGTGACTCGACATCAACAAAATCATTCGTACCTCAGCAAGATGTGTTTGGGCATCTTGACTCTCATTGTCATCAATGGTGAGAGTTCTCGTGTTGACTAGTGGCATCCATTAATGGCCACTAATTCAACAATTTCCTACTATGTTCGACATCAAAACATCTTTTCACATAGTAGGAATTGTGCCAATGAGTTTTGAAGACATGAAGACTATTATTTTCAGCATTTTTGGAGCAGTATTCAGCAAGTTTTAGTAGAAGCAATAAAAAGTCATCTCATCTCTTTATCCATGACTCCTCTTGTTCAGCCCATTTGAAGAAGAATATGATCAGAATTTTGCAGCCCACCACACATACACAACTCATCCACATTTAAGGTAAGTGAAGGTATGTTGTTTTCTAATTTTTTAGTCATGTAATTCATTAGAATGCTAAAATTGTAACTTTGGAAAAATTCCTCACTCCCTTTTTCACATTGTCATATCTTTACTTGGGGGAAGGGACATCATTTCATATCCACATGTCATACACTATCACACATTTTCATTTCATTTCCACCCACATATACTTTCCAACCAACTATTGTTGCAACATGATCCAAAAGATTATATGCCTTGCAAATGATCAATTCATTGATGAAGTAGTTTATTCTAAATGTTTTCATGAACTTTGATGCAACAAACAAAATAAAGCATTGTTACACAAGAACCATTGCTTTTAAAAAAAATGGTTGTCACACAAGAACCAACCATTGAAAAAAAATTGTTTCAATCAAATGTATTATACTTTGCCAAAAAAAAGAAAATATCAAGAAGCAAAGTTTGGAATCGAATCTATATGAGTCAAAAGATCAACTCATGGACAAATGAATCATTGCAATGGTTGCATGAGGACATGCAACAACTTCAGTTGGGGGGTATGTTGAGTCTCAAAAATGTTCTCCATATTCATACATATTTCCATTATGTCATAACCATTTAGCTCTTATTTCATAACCATTTGACCTAAAACCCTACATCAGGTAACCATTTTCATAAATATATGGGTTAGGATCCTTGTTTTCCAAAGTTATTTATTTTATGTATTTTAAGTGAATTTATGATTAGAAACTAGAAAATTAACATAGTTTCATATATCTATATATGTGTTATGAGTTTTGTGACATGTGTAGGTCAAAAGGAGATTTCTAGAAGACCCTTATGTGGCACTCTAAAGGCAAATTCGAATTTGGTTGGAGAAGATTATGGGATCAAAAGGATATGTGTCTCACTTCCTTGTTGTATTGAAACTCTAGGAGGATATGTGTCTCATTCCTCAAGTTGTGTTAAAACTCTAGAAAGACATGTGTCTTATCATTTCCTATTTTGATTGTAACTCTAGAGATGGAGGGATAGATTCATGGACTCCCATTAATGAGATGTCTCCTCATATTTTGTATAAATAGGAGAAGCTTTCTCCTATCATAGGTAATGAGAAAGTAATGAGGAAGTAATGAGAAAGTAATGAAAAAGTAGTAGAGAAGTCTTTTGTAACAAAGTTCAAGATGGAATGGGATGTAAATTTGTGAGTTATTTTTAATAGAGAAATTCAGTTCTTTGATGCTGTTCTGATTACAACTTCAAGGAGCTAAGAACTACACCAAATTGGTAGCAGAGGGCCCCTGCTATCCAAGGAGGCTTTTACATGTTTTCTAGATAAGTTGCTTTCAATTCTGTTTTGTCATATTTCCTTACTTAGATTGCTTTCTGAAATCATAGTTTTTAGCATAATTTTTCATGGCAGCCCGGGCATTTGCATATCTTTTGACTAATGACATGGAATCAATATTGTTCTGCTGTTAATTTATTTTTTTCTTAGTTTTTGTTTAATTCCGGTATTGCTTTGTTTATTTCAATCTTGCACATTTGCTTCAGTAGTTATATTTAGATATATTAAATTGCTCATGTCATTTTCAGTTACCTCCGAAAGCCACAGCTGGACTGATGGTGAGGGATTGTATTATGAAATGTGTAGTTTGATATTAGTTTCCTTTCTGCAAGTTAGATATATTAAATTACTCATAACATCTTCAGTTGCCTCCGAAAGCCACAGCTGGACTGATGGTGAGGGATTGAATTATGGATGTGTAGTTTGATATTAGTTTCCTTTCTGCAAGTTAGAAATATTAAATTATGCATGACATCTTCAGTTACCTCCGAAAGCCACAGCTGGACTGATGGTGAGGGATTGAATTATGAATGTGTGGTTTGATATTAGTTTACTTTCTGCAAGTTAGATATTAGTTACTCAAGTTGTTTATGGTTACTTCCGAAAATCATAGCTGGACTAATGATGAGGGATCAGAAAACAAGTTGATGTAATTTGATTTAGATTTACTTTATTGCAACTTTTGGATTTCTTTCAGCATAGTTTCTTTTGTGTTTAGACAGCAGCAAGAATAGTTTGGTTTCATGCTCATTAGTTCACTGTTTTGATTTATTAGATTAGCAGCACCTTTTTCATTTCAGCAGCACATTTTCATTTCCTTTCAAGTTTTGTCATTGTATGTTTCAAATTCCTTTTTCAGTTGCAAGTTGGTAAATCATTATAAAGGACATCATTGCCTTGAATATCCATAACCATACTTGTCTTTTAGAATTTCATAAAAATCCAAAAACGACAAAAAGTAAGAGATAGGTTATCTTGCACATATAGTGCGCCACTCTTCGTCAGTTTACGAATCCCTGATTGATAATTTATGTTAGCAATTTAGGACACACTAAATTGACCAAACATTTTGGCGCCGTTGCCGGGGAAGTGTAACTAGGTAGCCTTATTTCTTACATCTAAAAAAAAATTAATAATTCTTGAGTATGCTCTCCTCCTGCACTTTGTGTGATCTGGAGGATCAGAAAAATGATTGTTATGTAAAAAAAAAAAAATTTAATAATTCTTGAGTATGCTCTCCTCTTGCACTTTGTGTGATCTGGAGGATCAGAAAAAGAATTGTTATGTGAAAAAAAAAAGGAGACAAAATAAAACTTCATCATTTCAATTGATTCAACAATTAAAAAAAAAATTTGCTTTCATGAAAAACTTTGATTTCAATAAATTGTTTTGTTTAATGAATATATATGTGTATTTTTAAAATTTTTGAAAATATAACATACATAATTTTATTAACAAATCAATTAAAAAAAAAAATTCTCATGGAAATAAGACCCACGCATATGCATGAGGCCATTCTCTGGCTTGGCTTTACACATATATGCAGACCTTCAATCCACACAAAGACCCATGCACTGCAATTTAAAAAAAAAAAAAAAACCTTCTCTTTTTCATATTCATTTTTCCTCAAACAACAGTTATTAGAAATCATTTAAAAAAAAAATTGCACACAATGAATGTATATCACATGAAGAAACTGTTGATGAGGAAAAGATTGCAAATTGTTGATGAGAAGAAGATTGCAATTTGCTGATGAAGAGAAGATTACAAATTCAATTGTAGGGACATACAATGGAAGTGTATCATATGAAGAAATTGCTGATGAAGAGAAGATTTCAGACTATTGATGAAGAGAAGATTGTAGATTCCATTGCAAGTAATTGGAATGAGGAAGATCAATCTGAACTTCTCTGTGAGATACAAGCCATTACACTTCAAAACCTGCAAAATAAAAACAAATCAAACCACAAATAATTGCCAGAAAACGAAATGCGTAATTGTCAAAAACACCCGATTTTAAAACGAATTTTCTGAGCAAACCAGGACGAATTAGACAAAACTAAAACATGGGTTTTTTCGGGAACGGGGTGAATTAGGTAATCCTATAAGAACTTTCTGAAATTCTCAGCCATTTGGGAGAAATTCAGGGTTCTTCGGAGCACTAATTTGCAGTGTGCGTGAGAGAAAAATGTTTTTTTTTTTAATTATGAAAACAGTCACGGTTTTGAGAAATAATCAAGGAACTAATTTCCTTACTTGAAGGAAAATGTGGCAGAATTCATGTGTGGTGACACATGATGAATGACAAATGGATCATTTGAGACAAACACATTATCACATGTGCATCAAATGCAAGTTGTATAAATTGAAAAGGACTCTGCCTTCATCTCCTTCATAGTTAGGAATTTGACTTTAGAAATTTCAAGCTTTTTATTTTTATTTTTATTTTGCATGAAAGAGGCATTGGCATGACTTTGTTTCAAAAATATTCATAAGGACAATTATTTCATCCATGCTTTATTTCATTTAAAAAATAAAAATAAAAATAAAAATAAAAATTCAAAAAAAAAATAATAAAAAAAAAAATTAAAAAAAATAAAAAAAATTGAATCAATGAAATGAATAAGTTATTTGCTCACTTTTCTGAAGGTATTGATTAATTTTGGACTGATGATGAAAGATGAATGACTAATTTTTTATTCAAGATTTTTTTTTAGCAGCTGAAAAACCTCATTGTTCAAATCAGCCTAACTTTCTCATACAAAATCAGATTTTGATGATTTAAGTATCATTGGAAAGGTCTTAATAAGATCTACATAATGAGAAATCCATAATTAGAGTTTGAAATGGTAAATAATGAAATAAATTGCTGAAAAGAAGTAACATTCAACTTGAGGCACTAATTCCAAAACATGTATAAATTCTTTTGATTTTTCCTTTGAGAACTTGTTTCATTAATACAAATTCTTAGTTTTGTGTGTAAATATCATAACTAGAGAGATTGATCACCTCTCTCTTTTGATAATCTTACATTCCATTGCAGAAGAAGTATTAGTTTTTTTGCAGGTTCCAGGAGGAAGGACAAATGACTACAAGAGAATGGTGTCTCTCTAAGAGACCAATTTGTTTCATAAGAGGATGATCGGCAACAAAGAGGAAATATGTTGATGTAAAATCAGATCCAAACACTTGAAAAACTTTCAGATACTATTGTCTCCATCACATCCATACCTCATAATAAACCATTCACCTCATTTCACTTCATATTTTCCATTTACATTCACATCCACTTTCCATTTCTTTTTGTCCATTCATAACCACAAATAAAAGCAAGAGGTTCATTCACATGCTTATTTCCCATTGCCATTTCTCATTCACATGCTTATTGCCCATTTTCCATTTCTACTCTCCATTGCCATCTTCCATTTTCATTTTCCATTTCTTGTCATTTTCATTCCGCAAATAAGCCCTGCTTCAATGCAAATTATTGAGTCCATAGTCCTTTGAGTCTAAGTTCTTTGTAAAAACACCTTGAGGTTTGCATGCCTTAATGGCAAGTTCTCATGCTGACAAACAATGGGAATACATTAATGTCTCTTGTTTGTCAGATCTTCTAGGTGACTCGACATCAGCAAAATCATTCGTACCTAGCAAGATGTGTTTGGGCATCTTGACTCTCATTGTCATCAATGGTGAGAGTTCTCGTGTTGACTAGTTGCATCCATTAATGGCCACTAAGTCAACAATTTCCTACTATGTTCGACATCAGAACATCTTTTCATATAGTAGGAATTGTGCCAATGAGTTTTGAAGACATGAAGACTATTATTTTCAGCATTTTGGAGCAGATTCAGCAAGTTTTAGTAGGAGCAATAAAAAGTCATCCTATCTCTTTATCCATGACTCCTCTTGTTCACCCACTTGAAGAAGAATATGATCAGAATTTTGCAGCCACCACACATACACAACTCATCCACATTTAAGGTAAGTGAAGGTATGTTGTTTTCTAATTTTTAGTCATGTAATTCATTAGAATGCTAAAATTGTAACTTTGGAAAAATTCCTCACTCTCTTTTCCACATTGTCATATCTTTAGTTGGGGGGAAAGGGACATCATTTCATATCCACATGTCATACACTATCACACATTTTCATTTCATTTCCACCCACATATACTTTCCAACCAACTATTGTTGCAACATGATCCAAAAGATTATATGCCTTGCAAATGATCAATTCATTGATGAAGAAATTGATTCTAAATGTTTTCATGAACTTTGATGCAACAAATAAAATAAAGCATTGTTACACAAGAACCAATGCTTCAAAAAAAAAAAAAATGGTTGTCACACAAGAACCAACCAATGAAAAAAAAAGAAGAAGAAGAAGAAGTTGCAATCAAATGTATTATACTTTTCCAAAAAGGAAAAATCAAGAAGCAAAGTTTGGAATGAATCTATATGAGTCAAAACTCATGAAAGATCAACTCATGGACAAATGAATCATTGCAATGGTTGCATGAGGACATGCAACAACTTCAGTTGGGGGGTATGTTGAGTCTCAAAAATGTTCTCCATATTCATACATATTTCCATTATGTCATAACCATTTAGCTCTTATTTCACAGCCATTTGACCTAAAACCCTACATCAAGTAACCATTTTCATAAATATATGGGTTAGGATCCTTGTTTTCCAAAGTTATTTATTTTATGTATTTTAAGTGAATTTATGATTAGAAACTAGAAAATTAACATAGTTTCATATATCTATATATGTGTTATGAGTTTGTGACATGTGTAGGTCAAAAGGAGACTTCTAGAAGACCCTTATGTGGCACTCTAAAGCCAAATTCGAATTTGGTTGGAGAAGATTATGGGATCAAGAGGATATGTGTCTCACTTCCTTGTTGTATTGAAACTCTAAGAGGATATGTGTCTCATTCCTCAAGTTGTATTAAAACTCTAGAAAGACATGTGTCTTATCATTTCCTATTTTGATTGTAACTCTAGAGATGGAGGGAGAGATTCATGGACTCCCATTAATGAGATGTCTCCTCATATTTTGTATAAATAGGAGAAGCTTTCTCCTATCATAAGGAATGAGAAAGTAATGAGAAAGTAGTAGAAGTCTTTTGTAACAAAGTTCAAGATGGAATGGGATGTAAATTTGTGAGTTCTTTTTAATAGAGAAATTCAGTTCTTTGATGCTGTTTTGATTACAACTTCAAGGAGCTAAGGACTACACCAAATTGGTAGCAGAGGGCCCCTGCTATCCAAGGAGGCTTTTACATGTTTTCTAGATAAGTTGTTTTCAATTCTGTTTTGTCATATTTCCTTACTTAGATTGCTTTCTGAAATCATAGTTTTTAGCATAATTTTTCATGGCAGCCCGGGCATTTGCATATCTTTTGACTAATGACATGGAATCAATATTGTTCTGCTGTTAATTTATCTTTTCTTAGTTTTTGTTTAATTCTGGTATTGCTTTGTTTATTTCAGTCTTGCACATTTGCTTCAGTAGTTAGATTTAGATATATTAAATTGCTCATGTCATTTTCAGTTACCTCCGAAAGCCACAGCTGGACTGATGGTGAGGGATTGTATTATGAAATGTGTAGTTTGATATTAGTTTCCTTTATGCAAATTTAGATATATTAAACTGCTCATAACATCTTCAGTTGCCTCCGAAAGCCACAGCTGGACTGATGGTGAGGGATTGAATTATGGATGTGTAGTTTGATATTAGTTTCCTTTCTGCAAGTTACAAATATTAAATTGTGCATGACATCTTCAGTTACCTCCGAAAGCCACAGCTGGACTGATGGTGAGGGATTGAATTATGAATTTGTGGTTTGATATTAGTTTACTTTCTGCAAGTTAGATATCAGTTACTCAAGTTGTTTATGGTTACTTCCGAAAATCATAGCTGGACTAATGATGAGGGATCAGAAGAAAAGTTGATGTAATTTGATTTAGATTTACTTTATTGCAACTTTTGGATTTCTTTCAGCATAGTTTCTTTTGTGTTTAGACAGCAGCAAGAATAGTTTGGTTTCATGCTCACTAGTTCACTGTTTTGATTTATTAGATTAGCAACACCTTTTTCATTTTAGTAGCACATTTTCATTTCCTTTCAAGTTTTGTCATTGTATATTTCAAATTCCTTTTTCAGTTTCAAGTTGGTAAATCATTATAAAGGACATCATTGCCTTGAATATCCATAACCATACTTGTCTTTTAGAATTTCATAAAAATCCAAAAACGACAAAAAGTAAGAGATAGGTTATCTTGCACATATAGTGCGCCACACTTCGTCAGCTTACGAATCCCTGGTTGATAATTTATGTTAGCAATTTAGGACACTAAATTGACCAAACATTTTGGCGCCGTTGCCGGGGAAGTGTAACTAGGTAGCCTTATTTCTTACATCTAAAAAAAATTAATAATTCTTGAGTATGCTCTCCTCCTGCACTTTGTGTGATCTGGAGGATCAGAAAAAAGATTGTTATGTAAAAAAATTTAATAATTCTTGAGTATGCTCTCCTCTTGCACTTTGTGTGATCTGGAGGATCAGAAAAAGAATTGTTATGTGAAAAAAAAAAGGGAGACAAAATAAAACTTCATCATTTCAATTGATTCAACAATTTAAAAAAAATAAATTTGTTTTCATGAAAAACTTTGATTTCAATGAATTGTTTTGTTTAATATTGAATATATATATGTATATTTTTTAAATTTTTGAAAATATAACATACATAATTTTATTAACAAATCAATTAAAAATTAAAAAAAAAAAAAAGAACTCATCGAAATCTAAGACCCATGCATACATATAGACCATTCTTTTGAAATCGGCTTTATGCATATGTACGGAACTTTCAAAAAAAGCAAAGACCATACTTACTGCAATTTAAAAAAAAACCTTCTCTTTTTCATATTCATTTTTCCTCAAACAACAGTTATTAGAAATCATTTAAAAAAAAAAAAATTTGCACACAATGAATGTATATCACATGAAGAAACTGATGATGAGAAAAAGATTACAAATTGTTGATGAGAAGAAGAGTGCAAATTGCTGATGAAGAGAGGATTACAAATTCAATTGTAGGGACATACAATGGAAGTGTATCATATGAAGAAATTGCTGATGAAGAGAAGATTGTAGATTCCATTGCAAGTAATTGGAATGAGGAAGATCAATCTGAACTTCTCTGTGAGATACAAGCCATTACACTTCAAAACCTGCAAAATAAAAACAAATCAAACCACAAATAATTGCCAAAAAACGAAATGCGTAATTGTCAAAAACACCCGATTTTAAAACGAATTTTCTGAGCAAACCAGGACGAATTAGAAAAAACTAAAACATGGGTTTTTTCGGGAACGGGGTGAATTAGGTAATCCTATAAAAACTTTCTTAAATTCGCAGCAATTTGGGAGAAATTCAGGGTTCTTCGGAGCACTAATTTGCAGTGTGTGTGAAAGAAAAATGTTTTTTTTTTATTATTATGAAAACAGTCACGGTTTTGAGAAATAATCAAGGAACTAATTTCCTTATTTGAGGGAAAATGTGGCAGAATTCATGTGTGGTGGCACATGATGAATGACAAATGGATTATTTGAGGCAAACACATTATCACATGTGCATCAAATGCAAGTTGTATAAATTGAAAAGGACTCTGCCTTCATCTCCTTCATAGTTAGGAATTTGACTTTAGAAATTTCAAGTTTTTTTATTTTTATTTTGCATGAAAGAGGCATTGGCATGACTTTGTTTAAAAAATATTCATAAGGACAATTATTTCATCCATGCTTTATTTCATTTAAAAAATTAAAAAATAAATAAAAAATAAAAAATAAAAAAACTCAAAAAAAAAAAAATTGAATCAATGAAATGAATAAGTTATTTGCTCACTTTTCTGAAGGTATTGATTAATTTTGGACTGATGATGAAAAATGAATGATTAATTTTTTATTCAAGATTTTTTTTTTAGCAACTGAAAAACCTCATTGTTCAAATCAGCCTAACTTTCTCATACAAAATCAGATTTTGATGATTTAAGTATCATTGGAAAGGTCTTAATAAGATCTACATAGTGAGAAATCCATCATTAGAGTTTGAAATGGTAAATAATGAAATAAATTGCTGAAAAGAAGCTATATTCGACTTGAGGCACTAATTCCAAAACATGTATAAATTCTTTTGATTTTTCCTTTGAGAATTTGTTTCATTAATACAAATTCTTAGTTTTGTGTGTAAATATCATAACTAGAGAGATTGATCACCTCTCTCCCTTTGATAATCTTACATTCCATTGCAGAAGAAGTATTAGTTTTTTTTTGCAGGTTCCAGGAGGAAGGACAAATGATTACAAGAGAATGGTGTCTCTTTAAGAGACCAATTTGTTTCATAAGAGGATGATCAGCAACAAAGAGGAGGAAATATGCTGATGAAAAATCAGATCCAAACACTTGAAAAACTTTCAGATACTATTGTCTCCATCACATCCATACCTCATAATAAACCATTCACCTCATTTCACTTCATATTTTCCATTTACATTCACATCCACTTTCCATTTCTTTTTGTCCATTCATGACCACAAATAAAAGCAAGAGGCTCATTCACATGCTTATTGCCCATTGCCATTTCTCATTCACATGCTTATTGCCCATTTTCCATTTCTACTCTCCATTGCCATCTTCCATTTTCATTTTCCATTTCTTGTCATTTTCATTCCGCAAATAAGCCCTGCTTCAATGCAAACTATTGAGTCTATAGTCCTTTGAGTCTAAGTTCTTTGTAAAACACCTTGAGGCGTGCATGCCTTAATGGCAAGTTCTCATGCTGACAAACAATGGGAATACATTAATGTCTCTTGTTCGTCAGATCTTCTAGGTGACTCGACATCAGCAAAATCATTCGTACCTAGCAAGATGTGTTTGGGCATCTTGACTCTCATTGTCATCAATGGTGAGAGTTCTCGTGTTGACTAGTGGCATCCATTAATGGCCACTAATTCAACAATTTCCTACTATGTTCGACATCGGAACATATTTTCACATAGTAGGAATTGTGCCAATGAGTTTTGAAGACATGAAGACTATTATTTTCAGCATTTTGGAGCAGATTCAGCAAGTTTTAGTAGAAGCAATAAAAAAGCATCTCATCTCTTTATCCATGACTCCTCTTGTTCAGTCACTTGAAGAAGAATATGATCAGAATTTTGCAGCCACCACACATACACAACTCATCCACATTTGAGGTAAGTGAAGGTATGTTGTTTTCTAATTTTTAGTCATGTAATTCATTAGAATGCTAAAATTGTAACTTTGGAAAAATTCCTCACTCCCTTTTTCACATTGTCATATCTTTAGTTGGGGGAAGGGACATCATTTCATATCCACATGTCATACACTATCACACATTTTCATTTCATTTCCATACACATACACTTCCCAACCAACTATTGTTGCAACATGATCCAAAAGATTATATGCCTTGCAAATGATCAATTCATTGATGAAGTAATTGATTCTAAATGTTTTCATGAACTTTGATGCAACAAATAAAATAAAACATTGTTACACAAGAACCAATGCTTCGAGAAAAAAAAAAAAAAATGATTGTCACACAAGAACCAACCATTGAAAAAAAAAATGTTGCAATCAAATGTATTATACTTTGCCAAAAAGGAAAATATCAAGAAGCAAAGTTTGGAATGAATCTATATGAGTCAAAACTCATAAATGATCAACTCATGGACAAATGAATCATTGCAATAGTTGCATGAGGACATGCAACAAATTCAGTTTTGGGGTATGTTGAGTCTCAAAATTGTTCTCCATATTCATACATATTTCCATTATGTCATAACCATTTAGCTCTTATTTCATAACCATTTGACCTAAAACCCTACATCAAGTAACCATTTTCATAAATATATGGGTTAGGATCCTTGTTTTCCAAAGTTATTTATTTTATGTATTTTAAGTGAATTTATGATTAGAAACTAGAAAATTAACATAGTTTCATATATATATATATATATGTGTTATGAGTTTTGTGACATGTGTAGGTAAAAAGGAGACTTCTAGAAGACCCTTATGTGGCACTCTAAGGCCAAATTCGAATTTGGTTGGAGAAGATTATGGGATCAAGAGGATATGTGTCTCACTTCCTTGTTGTATTGAAACTCTAAGAGGATATGTGTCTCATTCCTCAAGTTGTGTTGAAATTCTAGAAAGACATGTGTCTTATCATTTCCTATTTTGATTGTAACTCTAGAGATGGAGGGAGAGATTCATGGACTCCCATTAATGAGATGTCTCCTCATATTTTGTATAAATAGGAGAAGCTTTCTCCTATCATAGGTAATGAGGAAGTAATGAGGAAGTAATGAAAAAGTAGTAGAGAAGTCTTTTGTAACAAATTTCAAGATGGAATGGGATGTAAATTTGTGAGTTCTTTTTAATAGAGAAATTCAGCTCTTTGATGCTGTTTTGATTACAACTTTAAGGAGCTGAAGGACTTCACCAAATTGGTAGCAAAGGGCCCCTGCTATCCAAGGAGGCTTTTACATGTTTTCTAGATAAGTTGTTTTCAATTCTATTTTGTCATATTTCCTTACTTAGATTGCTTTCTGAAATCATAGCTTTTAGCATAATTTTTCATGGCATCCCGGGCATTTGCATATCTTTTGACTAATGACATGGAATCAATATTGTTCTGCTGTTAATTTATTTTTTCTTAGTTTTTGTTTAATTCCGGTATTGCTTTGTTTATTTCAGTCTTGCACATTTGCTTCAGTAGTTATATTTAGATATATTAAATTGCTCATGTCATTTTCAGTGACCTCCGAAAGCCACAGCTGGACTGATGGTGAGGGATTGTATTATGAAATGTGTAGTTTGATATTAGTTTCCTTTCTGCAAGTTAGATATATTAAATTGCTCATAACATCTTCAGTTGCCTCCGAAAGCCACAGCTGGACTGATGGTGAAGGATTGAATTATGGATGTGTAGTTTGATATTAGTTTCCTTTCTGCAAGTTAGAAATATTAAATTGTGCATGACATCTTCAGTTACCTCCGAAAGCCACAGCTGGACTGATGGTGAGGGATTGAATTATGAATGTGTGGTTTGATATTAGTTTACTTTATGCAAGTTAGATATCAGTTACTCAAGTTGTTTATGGTTACTTCCGAAAATCATAGCTGGACTAATGATGAGGGATCAGAAGACAAGTTGATGTAATTTGATTTAGATTTACTTTATTGCAACTTTTGGATTTCTTTAAGCATAGTTTCTTTTGTGTTTAGACAGCAGCAAGGATAATTTGGTTTTCATGCTCAATAGTTCACTGTTTGATTTATTAGGCTAGCAACACATTTTCATTTCCTTTCAAGTTTTGTCATTGTATGTTTCAAATTCCTTTTTAAGTTTGAAGTTGGTAAATCATTATAAAGGACATCATTGCCTTGAATATCCATAACCATACTTGTCTTTTAGAATTTCATAAAAATCCAAAAACGACAAAAAGTAAGAGATAGGTTATCTTGCACATATAGTGCGTCACACTTCGTCAGCTTATGAATCCCTGGTTGATAATTTATGTTAGCAATTTAGGACACACTAAATTGACCAAACATTTTGGCACCGTTGCCGGGAAAGTGTAACTAGGTAGCCTTATTTCTTACATCTAAAAAAATTAATAATTCTTGAGTATGCTCTCCTCCTGCACTTTGTGTGATCTAGAGGATCAGAAAAATGATTGTTATGTAAAAAAAAAAAAATTAATAATTCTTGAGTATGCTCTCCTCTTGCGCTTTGTGTGATCTGGAGGATCAGAAAAAGAATTGTTATGTGAAAAGAAAAAGAAAAAAAGGAGACAAAATAAAACTTCATCATTTCAATTGATTCAACAATTTAAAAAAAAAATTTGTTTTCATGAAAAACTTTGATTTCAATAAATTGTTTTGTTTAATGAATATATATGTGTATTTTTAAATTTTTTAAAATATAAAATAAATAATTTTATTAAAAAATAAATTAAAAAAAAATGAAAAAAAAAAAAAAAAAAAAACTCATGGAAATAAGACCCATGCATACGCATGAGGCCATTTTTTGGCTTGGCTTTATGCATATATGCAGACCTTCAATCCACACAAAGACCCATGCACTGCAATTAAAAAAAAAAGAACCTTCTCTTTTTCATATTCGTTTTTCTTCAAACAACAGTTATTAGAAATCATTTTAAAAAAAAAATTGCACACAATAAATGTATATCACATGAAGAAACTGTTGATGAGGAAAAGATTGCAAATTGTTGATGAGAAGAAGATTGCAATTTGCTGATGAAGAGAATATTACAAATTCAATTGTAGGGACATACAATGGAAGTGTTTCATATGAAGAAATTGCTGATGAAGAGAAGATTTCAACTGTTGATGAAGAGAAGATTGTAGATTCCATTGCAAGTAATTGGAATAAGGAAGATCAATCTGAACTTCTCTATGAGATACAATCCATTATACTTCAAAACCTGCAAAATAAAAACAAATCAAACCACAAATAATTGTCAGAAAACGAAATGTGTAATTGTCAAAAACACCCGATTTTAAAACAGATTTTCTGAGCAAACCAGGACGAATTAGAAACAAATAAAACATGGGTTTTTTCGGGAACAGGGTGAATTAGGTAATCTTATAAGAACTTTCTGAAATTAGCAGCCATTTGGGAGAAATTCAGGGTTCTTCGGAGCACTAATTTGCAGTGTGCGTGAGAGAAAAATGTTTTTTTTTTATTATGAAAACAATCATGGTTTTGAGAAATAATCAAGGAACTAATTTCCTTATTTGAGGGAAAATGTGGCAGAATTCATGTGTGGTGGCACATGATGAATCAATGGATCATTTGAGGCAAATACATTTATCACATGTGCATCAAATGTAAGTTGTATAAATTGAAAAAGGACTCTGCCTTCATCTCCCTTCATAGTTAGGAATTTGACTTTGAAATTTCAAGTTTTTTATTTTTATTTTACACTGAAAAGGCATTGGCGCTGACTTTGTTTTAAAAATATTTATGAGACAATTATTTCATCCATGCTTTATTTCATTTAAAAATAAAAATAAAAATAAAAATAAAAATTCAAAATTCAAAAAAAAAAAGAAAAAAAAGGATTGAATCAATGAAATGAATAAGTTATTTGCTCACTTTTCTGAAGGTATTGATTAATTTTGGACTGATGATGAAAGATGAATGACTAATTTTTTTTATTCAAGATTTGTTTTAGCAAATTTGAAAAATCATTGTTCAAATCAGCCTAACTTTCTCATACAAAATCAGATTTTGATAATTTAAGTATCGTTGGAAAGGTCTCAACAAGATCTACACAATAAGAAATTCATCATTAGAGTTTGAAATGGTAAATAATGAAATAAATTGCTGAAAAGAAGCAACATTCAACTTGAGACACTAATTCAAAAACATGTATAAATTCTTTTGATTTTTCCTTTGAGAACTTGTTTCATTAACACAAATTATTAGTTTTGTGTGTAAATATCATAACTAGATAGATTGATCACCTCTCTCCTTTGATAATCTTACATTCCATTGCAGAAGAAGTATTAGTTTTTTGCGGGTTCCAGGAGGAAGGACAAATGACTACAAGAGAATGGTGTCTCTCTAAGAGACCAATTTGTTTCATAAGAGGATAATCAGCAACAAAGAGGAAATATGCTAATGTAAAATCAGATCCAAACATTTGAAAAACTTTTAGATACTATTGTCTCCATCACATCCATACCTCATAATAAACCATTCACCTCATTTCACTTCATATTTTCCATTTACATTCACATCCACTTTCCATTTCTTTTTGTCCATTCATAACCACAAATAAAAGCAAGAGGCTCATTCACATGCTTATTGCCCATTTCCATTTCTCATTCACATGCTTATTGCCCATTTTCCATTTCTACTGTCCATTGCCATCTTCCATTTTCATTTTCCATTTCTTGTCATTTTCATTCTGCAAATAAGCCCTGCTTCAATGCAAACTATTGAGTCTATAGTCCTTTGAGTCTAAGTTCTTTGTAAAACACCTTGAGGCGTGCATGCCTTAATGGCAAGTTCTCATGCTGACAAACAATGGGAATACATTAATGTCTCTTGTTCGTCAGATCTTCTAGGTGACTCGACATCAGCAAAATCATTCGTACCTAGCAAGATGTGTTTGGGCATCTTGACTCTCATTGTCATCAATGGTGAGAGTTCTCGTGTTGACTAGTGGCATCCATTAATGGCCACTAATTCAACAATTTCCTACTATGTTCGACATCGGAACATATTTTCACATAGTAGGAATTGTGCCAATGAGTTTTGAAGACATGAAGACTATTATTTTCAGCATTTTGGAGCAGATTCAGCAAGTTTTAGTAGAAGCAATAAAAAAGCATCTCATCTCTTTATCCATGACTCCTCTTGTTCAGTCACTTGAAGAAGAATATGATCAGAATTTTGCAGCCACCACACATACACAACTCATCCACATTTGAGGTAAGTGAAGGTATGTTGTTTTCTAATTTTTAGTCATGTAATTCATTAGAATGCTAAAATTGTAACTTTGGAAAAATTCCTCACTCCCTTTTTCACATTGTCATATCTTTAGTTGGGGGAAGGGACATCATTTCATATCCACATGTCATACACTATCACACATTTTCATTTCATTTCCATACACATACACTTCCCAACCAACTATTGTTGCAACATGATCCAAAAGATTATATGCCTTGCAAATGATCAATTCATTGATGAAGTAATTGATTCTAAATGTTTTCATGAACTTTGATGCAACAAATAAAATAAAACATTGTTACACAAGAACCAATGCTTCGAGAAAAAAAAAAAAAAATGATTGTCACACAAGAACCAACCATTGAAAAAAAAAATGTTGCAATCAAATGTATTATACTTTGCCAAAAAGGAAAATATCAAGAAGCAAAGTTTGGAATGAATCTATATGAGTCAAAACTCATAAATGATCAACTCATGGACAAATGAATCATTGCAATAGTTGCATGAGGACATGCAACAAATTCAGTTTTGGGGTATGTTGAGTCTCAAAATTGTTCTCCATATTCATACATATTTCCATTATGTCATAACCATTTAGCTCTTATTTCATAACCATTTGACCTAAAACCCTACATCAAGTAACCATTTTCATAAATATATGGGTTAGGATCCTTGTTTTCCAAAGTTATTTATTTTATGTATTTTAAGTGAATTTATGATTAGAAACTAGAAAATTAACATAGTTTCATATATATATATATATATGTGTTATGAGTTTTGTGACATGTGTAGGTAAAAAGGAGACTTCTAGAAGACCCTTATGTGGCACTCTAAGGCCAAATTCGAATTTGGTTGGAGAAGATTATGGGATCAAGAGGATATGTGTCTCACTTCCTTGTTGTATTGAAACTCTAAGAGGATATGTGTCTCATTCCTCAAGTTGTGTTGAAATTCTAGAAAGACATGTGTCTTATCATTTCCTATTTTGATTGTAACTCTAGAGATGGAGGGAGAGATTCATGGACTCCCATTAATGAGATGTCTCCTCATATTTTGTATAAATAGGAGAAGCTTTCTCCTATCATAGGTAATGAGGAAGTAATGAGGAAGTAATGAAAAAGTAGTAGAGAAGTCTTTTGTAACAAATTTCAAGATGGAATGGGATGTAAATTTGTGAGTTCTTTTTAATAGAGAAATTCAGCTCTTTGATGCTGTTTTGATTACAACTTTAAGGAGCTGAAGGACTTCACCAAATTGGTAGCAAAGGGCCCCTGCTATCCAAGGAGGCTTTTACATGTTTTCTAGATAAGTTGTTTTCAATTCTATTTTGTCATATTTCCTTACTTAGATTGCTTTCTGAAATCATAGCTTTTAGCATAATTTTTCATGGCATCCCGGGCATTTGCATATCTTTTGACTAATGACATGGAATCAATATTGTTCTGCTGTTAATTTATTTTTTCTTAGTTTTTGTTTAATTCCGGTATTGCTTTGTTTATTTCAGTCTTGCACATTTGCTTCAGTAGTTATATTTAGATATATTAAATTGCTCATGTCATTTTCAGTGACCTCCGAAAGCCACAGCTGGACTGATGGTGAGGGATTGTATTATGAAATGTGTAGTTTGATATTAGTTTCCTTTCTGCAAGTTAGATATATTAAATTGCTCATAACATCTTCAGTTGCCTCCGAAAGCCACAGCTGGACTGATGGTGAAGGATTGAATTATGGATGTGTAGTTTGATATTAGTTTCCTTTCTGCAAGTTAGAAATATTAAATTGTGCATGACATCTTCAGTTACCTCCGAAAGCCACAGCTGGACTGATGGTGAGGGATTGAATTATGAATGTGTGGTTTGATATTAGTTTACTTTATGCAAGTTAGATATCAGTTACTCAAGTTGTTTATGGTTACTTCCGAAAATCATAGCTGGACTAATGATGAGGGATCAGAAGACAAGTTGATGTAATTTGATTTAGATTTACTTTATTGCAACTTTTGGATTTCTTTAAGCATAGTTTCTTTTGTGTTTAGACAGCAGCAAGGATAATTTGGTTTTCATGCTCAATAGTTCACTGTTTGATTTATTAGGCTAGCAACACATTTTCATTTCCTTTCAAGTTTTGTCATTGTATGTTTCAAATTCCTTTTTAAGTTTGAAGTTGGTAAATCATTATAAAGGACATCATTGCCTTGAATATCCATAACCATACTTGTCTTTTAGAATTTCATAAAAATCCAAAAACGACAAAAAGTAAGAGATAGGTTATCTTGCACATATAGTGCGTCACACTTCGTCAGCTTATGAATCCCTGGTTGATAATTTATGTTAGCAATTTAGGACACACTAAATTGACCAAACATTTTGGCACCGTTGCCGGGAAAGTGTAACTAGGTAGCCTTATTTCTTACATCTAAAAAAATTAATAATTCTTGAGTATGCTCTCCTCCTGCACTTTGTGTGATCTAGAGGATCAGAAAAATGATTGTTATGTAAAAAAAAAAAAATTAATAATTCTTGAGTATGCTCTCCTCTTGCGCTTTGTGTGATCTGGAGGATCAGAAAAAGAATTGTTATGTGAAAAGAAAAAGAAAAAAAGGAGACAAAATAAAACTTCATCATTTCAATTGATTCAACAATTTAAAAAAAAAATTTGTTTTCATGAAAAACTTTGATTTCAATAAATTGTTTTGTTTAATGAATATATATGTGTATTTTTAAATTTTTGAAAATATAACATACATAATATTATTAAACAAATCAATTAAAAAAAAATGAAAAAAAAAAAAAAAAAAAAACTCATGGAAATAAGACCCATGCATACGCATGAGGCCATTTTTTGGCTTGGCTTTATGCATATATGCAGACCTTCAATCCACACAAAGACCCATGCACTGCAATTAAAAAAAAAAGAACCTTCTCTTTTTCATATTCGTTTTTCTTCAAACAACAGTTATTAGAAATCATTTTAAAAAAAAAATTGCACACAATAAATGTATATCACATGAAGAAACTGTTGATGAGGAAAAGATTGCAAATTGTTGATGAGAAGAAGATTGCAATTTGCTGATGAAGAGAATATTACAAATTCAATTGTAGGGACATACAATGGAAGTGTTTCATATGAAGAAATTGCTGATGAAGAGAAGATTTCAACTGTTGATGAAGAGAAGATTGTAGATTCCATTGCAAGTAATTGGAATAAGGAAGATCAATCTGAACTTCTCTATGAGATACAATCCATTATACTTCAAAACCTGCAAAATAAAAACAAATCAAACCACAAATAATTGTCAGAAAACGAAATGTGTAATTGTCAAAAACACCCGATTTTAAAACAGATTTTCTGAGCAAACCAGGACGAATTAGAAACAAATAAAACATGGGTTTTTTCGGGAACAGGGTGAATTAGGTAATCTTATAAGAACTTTCTGAAATTAGCAGCCATTTGGGAGAAATTCAGGGTTCTTCGGAGCACTAATTTGCAGTGTGCGTGAGAGAAAAATGTTTTTTTTTTATTATGAAAACAATCATGGTTTTGAGAAATAATCAAGGAACTAATTTCCTTATTTGAGGGAAAATGTGGCAGAATTCATGTGTGGTGGCACATGATGAATCAATGGATCATTTGAGGCAAATACATTTATCACATGTGCATCAAATGTAAGTTGTATAAATTGAAAAAGGACTCTGCCTTCATCTCCCTTCATAGTTAGGAATTTGACTTTGAAATTTCAAGTTTTTTATTTTTATTTTACACTGAAAAGGCATTGGCGCTGACTTTGTTTTAAAAATATTTATGAGACAATTATTTCATCCATGCTTTATTTCATTTAAAAATAAAAATAAAAATAAAAATAAAAATTCAAAATTCAAAAAAAAAAAGAAAAAAAAGGATTGAATCAATGAAATGAATAAGTTATTTGCTCACTTTTCTGAAGGTATTGATTAATTTTGGACTGATGATGAAAGATGAATGACTAATTTTTTTTATTCAAGATTTGTTTTAGCAAATTTGAAAAATCATTGTTCAAATCAGCCTAACTTTCTCATACAAAATCAGATTTTGATAATTTAAGTATCGTTGGAAAGGTCTCAACAAGATCTACACAATAAGAAATTCATCATTAGAGTTTGAAATGGTAAATAATGAAATAAATTGCTGAAAAGAAGCAACATTCAACTTGAGACACTAATTCAAAAACATGTATAAATTCTTTTGATTTTTCCTTTGAGAACTTGTTTCATTAACACAAATTATTAGTTTTGTGTGTAAATATCATAACTAGATAGATTGATCACCTCTCTCCTTTGATAATCTTACATTCCATTGCAGAAGAAGTATTAGTTTTTTGCGGGTTCCAGGAGGAAGGACAAATGACTACAAGAGAATGGTGTCTCTCTAAGAGACCAATTTGTTTCATAAGAGGATAATCAGCAACAAAGAGGAAATATGCTAATGTAAAATCAGATCCAAACATTTGAAAAACTTTTAGATACTATTGTCTCCATCACATCCATACCTCATAATAAACCATTCACCTCATTTCACTTCATATTTTCCATTTACATTCACATCCACTTTCCATTTCTTTTTGTCCATTCATAACCACAAATAAAAGCAAGAGGCTCATTCACATGCTTATTGCCCATTTCCATTTCTCATTCACATGCTTATTGCCCATTTTTCATTTCTACTCTCCATTGCCATCTTCCATTTTCATTTTCCATTTCTTGTCATTTTCATTCCGCAAATAAGCCCTGCTTCAATGCAAACTATTGAGTCTATAGTCCTTTGAGTCTAAGTTCTTTGTAAAACACCTTGAGGCTTGCATGCCTTAATGGCAAGTTCTCATGCTGACAAACAATGGGAATACATTAATGTCTCTTGTTCGTCAGATCTTCTAGGTGACTCGACATCAACAAAATCATTCGTACCTAGCAAGATGTGTTTAGGCATCTTGACTCTCATTGTCATCAATGGTGAGAGTTCTCGTGTTGACTAGTGGCATCCATTAATGGCCACTAAGTCAACAATTTCCTACTATGTTCGACATCAGAACATCTTTTCACATAGTAGGAATTGTGCCAATGAGTTTTGAAGACATAAAGACTATTATTTTCAACATTTTGGAGCAGATTTCAGCAAGTTTTAGTAGAAGCAATAAAAAGTCATCTCATCTCTTTATCCATGACTCCTCTTGTTCAGCCACTTGAAGAATAATATGATCAGAATTTTGCAGCCACCACACATACACAACTCATCCACATTTAAGGTAAGTGAAGGTATGTTGTTTTCTAATTTTTAGTCATGTAATTCATTAGAATGCTAAAATTGTAACTTTAGAAAAATTCCTCACTCCCTTTTCCACATTGTCATATCTTTAGTTGGGGGGGAAGGAACATCATTTCATATCCACATGTCATATACCATCATACATTTTCATTTCATTTCCACCCACATATACTTCCCAACCAACTATTGTTGCAACATGATCCAAAAGATTATATGCCTTGCAAATGATCAATTCATTGATGAAGAAATTGATTCTAAATGTTTTCATGAACTTTGATGCAACAAATAAAATAAAGCAGTGTTACACAAGAACCAATGCTTCAAAAAAAAAAAAAAAAGGAAAAAAAATGGTTGTCACACAAGAACCAACCAATGAAAAGAAGAAGAAGAAGAAGAAGAAGAAGAAGAAGAAGTTGCAATCAAATGTATTATACTTTTCCAAAAAGGAAAAATCAAGAAGCAAAGTTTGGAATGAATCTATATGAGTCAAAATTCATAAAAGATCAACTCATGGACAAATGAATCATTGCAATGGTTGCATGAGGACATGCAACAACTTCAGTTGGGGGGTATGTTGAGTCTCAAAAATGTTCTCCATATTCATATATATTTCCATTATGTCATAACCATTTAGCTCTTATTTCATAGCCATTTGACCTAAAACCCTACATCAAGTAACCATTTTCATAAATATATGGGTTAGGATCCTTGTTTTCCAAAGTTATTTATTTTATGTATTTAAAGTGAATTTATGATTAGAAACTAGAAAAATTAACATAGTTTCATATATCTATATATGTGTTATGAGTTTTGTGACATGTGTAGGTCAAAAGGAGACTTCTAGAAGACCCTTATGTGGCACTCTAAGGCCAAATTCGAATTTGGTTGGAGAAGATTATGGGATCAAGAGGATATGTGTCTCACTTCCTTGTTGTATTGAAACTCTAAGAGGATATGTGTCTCATTCCTCAAGTTGTGTTAAAACTATAGAAAGACATGTGTCTTATCATTTCCTATTTTGATTGTAACTCTAGAGATGGAGGGAGAGATTCATGGACTCTCATTAATGAGATGTCTCCTCATATTTTGTATAAATAGGAGAAGCTTTCTCCTATCATAGGTAATGAGGAAGTAATGAAAAAGTGGTAGAGAAGTCTTTTGTAACAAAGTTCAAGATGGAATGGGATGTAGATTTGTGAGTTCTTTTTAATAGAGAAATTCAGTTCTTTGATGCTGTTTTGATTACAACTTCAAGGAGCTAAGAACTACACCAAATTGGTAGCAGAGGGCCCCTGCTATCCAAGGAGGCTTTTACATGTTTTCTAGATAAGTTTCTTTCAATTCTGTTTTGTCATATTTCCTTACTTAGATTGCTTTTTGAAATCATAGTTTTTAGCATAATTTTTCATGGCAGCCCGGGCATTTGCATATCTTTTGACTAATGACATGGAATCAATATTGTTCTGCTGTTAATTTATTTTTTTCTTAGTTTTTGTTTAATTCCAGTATTGCTTTGTTTATTTCAGTCTTGCACATTTGCTTCAGTAGTTAGATTTAGATATATTAAATTGCTCATGTCATTTCCAGTTACCTCCGAAAGCCACAGCTGGACTGATGGTGAGGGATTGTATTATGAAATGTGTAGTTTGATATTAGTTTCCTTTCTGCAAGTTAGATATATTAAATTGCTCATATCATCTTCAGTTGCCTCCGAAAGCCACAGCTGGACTGATGGTGAGGGATTGAATTATGGATGTGTAGTTTGATATTAGTTTCCTTTCTGCAAGTTAGAAATATTAAATTGTGTATGACATCTTCAGTTACCTCCGAAAGCCACAGCTGGACTGATGGTGAGGGATTGAATTATGAATGTGTGGTTTGATATTAGTTTACTTTCTGCAAGTTAGATATCAGTTACTCAAGTTGTTTATGGTTACTTCAGAAAATCATAGCTGGACTAATGATGAGGGATCAGAAGACAAGTTGATGTAATTTGATTTAGATTTACTTTATTGCAACTTTTGGATTTCTTTCAGCATAGTTTCTTTTTGTGTTTAGACAGCAGCAAGAATAGTTTGGTTTCATGCTCACTAGTTCACTGTTTTGATTTATTAGATTAGCAGCACATTTTTCATTTCAGTAGCACATTTTCATTTTCTGTTTATTATCAGGAGTGTCTCAATTTTTTCGCTGTGTTGGTAAATCATTATAAAGGACATCATTGCTCTGAATAAACATAACCATACTTGTCTTTTAGAATTTCATAAAAATCCAAAAACGACAAAAAGTAAGAGATAGGTTATCTTGCACATATAGTGCGCCACACTTCGTCACTTTACGAATCCCTGGTTGTTATGTTAGCAATTTAGGACACACGCAACTCCTTTCATGACTCCATAGCCCAATGGATGGCACGGTCTTGGCCCTTTCTCCTTGCTGAAACATCCTGATGTTTTGTTCTTTTTCCCCCATTGCTTTCCCAGTCTATGATCTCCTAACCAACCCAGCAACCCATCAACCAAATCACTTAAAACCCCCCCTCTGTGCTTCATAACTAGCCTAACATTTTATTTTTGAGCTTCAAAGATATATCATTCTTTGCTCTATTTGGAGAGATCCCTCTCCGGGTCCAGGAGGGCTAGATCCTAGGGCCCCAAAGTGGTTTGATGTTGTCTCATCTTTTGGTATTGCCAAATCTGCCAAAACATGGGAACCCCAACACTAGGTATTTGTTTCTCAATACGTTGTGTCTAGTGTTTTATGATGTTTCTGGTTTTTATGGTTTTATGTTAACAAGGGAAAGAACTAAATGCTGGTGAAAAGAAGCTACTGGTTAAAAACAGAGTGAAGCCTAAATTATGGATGGAAAATGACAAATGCAAATACTGAAACAAAACAAAGCCTAAACTATGGCTAGCAAAATACAAAGCTTGATAATGACTTCAAGGAAATAAATTACAATATGAGCTTAAACTTGTCCAATTCATTCAGTAGAGATGTTTTGGAAGAGCTTGAGAAATGGGCAGTTAAGTGTAAATGAAGTTTTCCTAGCTAAACAATCAAACAATCAACTTACAATGTTACAACATCTCATCCATGATTAAAGGTCTATTGGAATATATTTGGAAAAGAACATTTGTAGCACCATAAGATTTCTATTCTAAACTAGCTTCCAATTCTGTTCTGCAACTCAATCTAGCACCACTAGGCCTTACTCAAAAGTTATAGCTTTCTCTTTTAAAAAATAGTCTTTGAGAAAAGGCTTGTTTGTGAAATGGTAAAAAGGTTGCAAAATACTCCGGCCTTTAGACTGATACTAACTTCTGTCTAGATAATTATGTATTAATATGAATTTGGAACAAATGAAGTTTTGTAAATAATGAAGACCTTGGTATTTGAATTTAACAACTAATATAATTTAAAATGCAATGGATGACAACTAAACAAGAGTGCTAATACAATGAGCTAAAACTAAACTAGAGTGCCACTAGTCTATTTGAAGTACAATGAACAATGTTAAACTGAAAAGCCATTATCAAACTGAAAATGAAATGACAGAGCTGAATCACATGCATTCTACCTCTGGAGTGCTATAACTAAATTAACATGCAACTAACCTAAGGAATTCTATAGCCCATCTTGTTCAGTATGAATGATATTTTGGAAGAGTTTGTGAGAACAAGTATGGCTGTATTATTCAATGTAATTGAACATAGACACAAGACTGAAAGCAAATACAACTAAAATCTAAGACACCACAGCTACTTCTTACTCATTGTTATGATATTTTGGAAGAGCTTTGTAAGAGTAAGACTGGCTATGCCACTTAGTGTAAACTAGCAACTAAAACCTACAATACCACAGTTATGCCTTATTCATCATAATGATATTTTGGAAGAGCTTATTAGAGTAATTCCAACTGTGATAATTAACGAAAGAAAATGAAATTAAAACCTACAATACCACAGCTATGCCTTATTCATCATAATGATATTTTGGAAGAGCTTATTAGAGTAAGTCTAGATGTGATAATTAATGCAAACAAGTATGAACATAAACTTCAGAAACTTTCCTAAACTAGAAATAAAAGTGAGACTAAAATACTTATCTACTGTATAAACAAGGCTACTCAGGAGGCAGGGGCCCTCTACCACCAGAGTAGCACGAAATCTAGCTCAAAATCGACTCAACGCGTTCAAGGAAATGCTACTTCTTTCATTAAAGAGGAATCACTTCAAAACAGGGTATTCTCGGACTTCAAAGATCTAGTAGTCAACCATAAAATCTAACCAAGATCTAACCTTGTCTCTCGGTTTCCCGAGCTACATTTATAGCAAATTTACATAACAGAACTTGAGATAATACAGGGATTACTGTCTTTCCATATTAAAATCGAACTAGAACTCTAAAGGTGGCATCGTAATATGAAAAAGGACATCTGGACTGTCCTTGTCCTATTAGGAGTCTATCTCCTATTTTGAGTTCCCACGTGCATAACCACGTACAGAATTCCATTCGATCTTCATGGAGAGCAAAAAATGCTGAGGGCATGGCGTGGAATACGACCATGTGTGGCTTTCCCTGAGAGGACATCTGGAACCTGCTTAAACATGAAGATGGCTGCAGAATTGGCAACTAGCTACAGAATGTCTGCATTCTGTAGCTAGTTTCAATTCAAAAAGTACTACAATGACAAAATCATAAAAACATAGCAAGTTAGCCATGATATTCATTCTTAAAGCAATTTTAACTAATTTCATTGATCATTTGAGCGCCTGGGATTAATAATTGTCAAAAGTAATGAGTGGAATGTAGGAAGAAAAAAGAACATTCTGAGCTCAACAAGGATCTCAGACAAGGTGCCACTCGCTACTTGAAATTACCTCTCAGAATAGAAAACCCTCATGTGGATTTGGAGTAGTCTCTTTGCAAGGAATTTCAACGATGAATTCCGAGCTTCTCACTTCTAGCTGCTTGGAAAAGCACAATACTTTAAGGGTGAAATAGAGGACGATATCATTAATGGTTTTATTAGCTATTCACTCTTTGTTGCCTCCATTAGAGATCTGGGGGAAGAATATGAGGTAGAATATGTAAGAATTGAACATTTGAAACTACTTCCGCATACTACTTATGGTGTTGAAATTGAACCCAGGAAATATTTAAACATTAATCCTAACTTGACTACTGAACAAAACAGATTATTAATACAGTTGTTAAGGAAATATAAAAAGGCATTTCCATGGGAGTATACTGATATGAAAGGAATACACCCTGGCCTATGCACTCACCACATTTATCTTAAAATAGGACTGCAAACCAGTTAGACAACCGTAGCACTTAATGAACCTTGCACTTAAGGAGATAGTGAAAGAAGAATTGCAAAAACTCCTTAATTATAATTTCATCTACCCCATTTCTAATAGCTATTGGGTGTCTCTTCTTGTCATAGTTCCGAAAATAACGGCAAGTGGAGAGTCTATGTAGACCATAGAGAGCTTAACAAGGCCACTCAAAAGGACCATTTCCCTTTACCATTCATTGATCAAGTCCTAGCTACTCTCTCTGGGAAAACATTTTTTTTATTCTTGGATGGGTTACGTGGCTATAATCAAATACAGATTGCCCAGAAAGACCAAGACAATACAACCTTCACTTTCCCGTGGGATACTTTTGCATACAGATTCCTTCCTTTTGGCCTCTGTAATGCACCAAAAACTTTTCAGAGGGCAATATTGGGTATTTTTTTTCTGTTTTCCTGAATGACTATCTTGAAATATTTATGGATGATTTTACACCCTGCGGGGATTCCTTTGATACAGCATTAGTTAATTTGGAGAAGGTTCTGAAGCATTGTGAATAAAGTAATGTTTCTCTGAGCACGGAGAAATGCCACATGATGATGATTGAGGGAATTGTGCTAGGAAATTTCATTTCGACAAATGGAATCAAGGTAGATCCTGCAAAAATTGAGGTAATCTTGAAAATCCAAACTTCTAAGACTCCAAAAGAGGTACATAGTTTTTTGGGACATGCAGGGTACTACAAGAGAGCAGGGAAAATTTTAAGGATGGACGTTTATCTTAAAGTTTAAAAACTTGGCAAATCTTAGTAGTCCCTAATATGTGAATTGTAAAATTTTTGATGTTATTTTTGTAAAAAATTTTAGTTTTGTAATCATTTTATATTAGTATATATAAATTTCTGGTGATTTTTAGGGTAAAATATTTTTATACTATAAAATTTGGGTGAATCGCTTTAAAAAAAATGGGAATTGACGAATCGTTTTTTTTGGAAAAAGCATGGAAAATTAGCCCACCTACGAATATTAGCCCCTAAAATTTTCCATGCAAGAGATTTATAGAAAAAATTTCAAAGATTGCATCTCCTCTATTTTCTTTGCTCATGAAAGATGCAGAATTTGTGTGGACAGGAAAGTGTGAGAAATCCTTTCTGAAGTTAAAAAACTGTGCAACAACAACACCTATTTTACGAGGACCAAACTGGAGATTTCCATTCCATATCGCTACAGATGCATCTGACATAGTTGTGGGTGTTTTTTTGGGGCAGTTGGAGGAAAAGAAACCTTATGCCATTTATTACATCAGCAAGAATTTAACTCCAGCAGAACTCAACTACACAGTGACTGAGAAGGAATTCCTAGCAGTAGTGCATGATATCAACAAATTTTGGCACTACATCACTAGGTATCAAGTATTTGTACACACTGACCATGCTACAATTTTATTTTTAATGAACAAACCTATTACTAATAGTAGAGTTACATGATGGCTATTGTTGTTATAGGAATTTGATATCACTATTTTAGATAAACCTAGAAAAGATAATGTGGTTTCTGATTTTCTTTCTAGATTAACTATAAGTGATGAATGCACTCCCACTAAGGATTCTTTTCCATGTGAATATATTTTTTCCATCTTCACTCACTCACCATGGTATGCATATATATCCAATTATATTGCTGTAGGAAAATTTCCACAACATTTATCTTCTAAAGAAAAGAGGAATATCATACAACAGAGTGCAACCTACTCCTGGATAGAGGACAATCTATATCACACTGGGCCAGACATTCAGATTAGGTGATGTGTTAGAGAATATGAGGTATTTGAGATCTTGAAAGCTTGTCATGAGGAACCCTGTGGAGGGCACTTCGCTGACAAAAGGATGGGATATAAAGTACTCTCAACAGGGTACTACTAGCAAAATATATTCCAGGGTGCTAATAAGTTTGTTAAGGGATGTGATAGCTGTTAGAGGATGGGCCAGTCTCTGAAATCAGATGAGATGTCGTTACAACCTCAGATAGTGATAAAACCATTTGAGAAATGGGCCCTGGACTTTGAAGGGCCAATTAATACTTCGTCACAGCAAAAATCATACATATTGATCTGCACCAACTATGTCACAAAGTGGGTCGAAGAAAAAGCACTAATTAGAGCTACAGAGCAAGCTATTTTAGACTTCTTGTTCAAAGATATATTTTTTTGCTTCAGGATACCTAGGGAGATACTGACGAATGGAGGGCCTCATTTCACATCTCATTTGATCAAGAAGCTGGTTGAGAAGTATGGAAATTATAATAGGATCACTTCACCTTAACACCCACAATAAAATGCTCAAGTAGAAAGCACCAATAAAGTCATTGAGGGAATCTTAACAAAGACAATAGCCATCCACTGAATAAATTGGGCCGAGAAACTTCTAGAAGTGTTGTGGGCTTACAGAACAACATGGAGGAATACTATAGGCTTCTCACCATATGAATTGGTGTATGGCAAGAATCCTTTATTCCCCTTAGAGTTCGAGATAAAGACATTAAGAACATCATTACAGGTCAATGTGGACTAAAGCACAACATAGAAACAAATATTAAACCAACTCAATGAGTCGGAAGAGAAACTGTTGGCTGCCATTCAGCAGAAGAGATCATTCAGTAGCAGAGAGCTAGATGGCATGACAGGTTTATTAAGAAGAAGAAGTTCCAAAAAGGAGATTGGGATCTCTTGTATGATTCAAGGTTCAAGGATTTCGAAGGAAAGCTCTGCACCAAATGGCTAGGTCCTTACGAAGTAGACACGGTCTTTGACAATGGGAATATACAATTGGTCACCATCAACAGTGCTAAGACATTGTTACTGGTTAATGGGCACCGTCTGAGGTTATGTCATAAACCCTCTTTGAAGGAATCATTTGTTAACATTGTCGCAGACTCTAATCTTCGTGTTACAATAGTAGGGTAACATTCCCCTATGTAGCCTGAAATTTAAAATTCCAATAAGTGTAGCAGCTGAAAACCACCTTTGTGGCAGCTGTTACACCTGTTTAAAAAATAAATAAATAAACAAAATAACAATATTTTTTTTTTTTTTTAATTGATAATAACAATCTGATTGTGAAATCCACTTTCTGGGACACATTAAGACAATTGTAACAGTTGAAAACCACTCCTGTGGTGGCTACTACACCCATTTTTTTTCCTTCCTAAAACATCATCCCTCCTTTTTGATATAGTTTTAAAATATGATTTTATTCATTTGTATTTGTTTTTGTACCTATTTCTCCTAATCATCATGTTTTCTGAAGAATAATTTGAAGGTTGCCTTGGTTGTTACACATGTAACATCCGATAGCCATAAACATTGTTTCTCTTTCTCGTCGCATGCAACAATAGTTGTGCCAGCCAAGCATGACCGCCACAATCACTGCAAGCAATACACCACGAGTTCAAAATCCTCCTCCACATCGCTTCAAGTATGCCATTCAAAAGGTAATGTCATCATTTATAGTTTGGTGATTAATTTCAAATGAATGATATTTCTGTGACGGCCGTGGGCGGCCATCACCATTAAAGCAGGGGGATATATCTTGTAATCATTGAAAAACTCTGTAGCCATAAGCTGTTATCAACCTCACATGCATCTAATTAATAGCAAAATCGTCAATAATGACTAAATCCAGTTGGAAAAATCATGTGTACTTAGAACCCATTACTTTCCATAATGTGAAATTTATGAAGATTTATGTGAGGTATGATTTGGTAATCCATAAATCTTGTCACCTCCCATCACCCTCCTTGACTGAAGCCTTGCATCCTCATCGGAGAGGAAATAAGTAGTGTAGTGAAATTACAGTGGGTTGAGCAGTAAGGAGTGAATTCAAAAACAATAGCAAGATGGGTGGAGCAGAAGTTAGACACGAGCCGGATTCCATGGATGCCTTGCAGAACTGTCCAGAAGCCTACTAGGTATTCATAGGTGCCGAATGGATTGATTATTTCCAGAAATTGGAAGGCTTGGATGAGGCGGTTGCAATCTAATTCGCTTAGAATTTGTAATATTTCAAATATGGAATATAACAGCAAGCCTGCTGAAATAACGCACTCCTGGGATATTGATGCACAGAAATGAGTTTACAGCCCTTGTATCCCTTAGATCAGCAAATCTAGAGTCTAGATCCAAAATGGGAGCAAAAAAAATCAAACTAGGTGTGGTAAACAGATCTCCCACCACCTACTCTAGCTGAAAAACACCCTACAAGAGGGGTTGCAGCTATGCACAACAAACTGCTTCAGAAATAATGCAGTCTTGGACAATATGAGTAGGAGGCCATTAAATATGATTAAATTATGAGTATATAGCAGAAAATCAGAATTACAATGAAGCTCTTTCAATATACAATAGAATAGAGGAGACAATAGAGAAAGAAGTCTTTAGAAAAGAAGGCTGCAACACATATATAAATTGCAAAATGGCTTAACAACGTTATTTTGAGGAGCTGCAGTGGCTAAATATTACAAATCAGATCTAGGATAGATCTGTGGACAAAACATTAGATCCATTTCAGATCTGGAAACTAGAAAGTCTTATTTACAAGATCCCCTTGGGGTTTTGACCAAATCATGCATTACAAAGAGTAGATCTGAGTTTTAAGTTGTAGATCTGCAAAATGATTTAGAAATTTCTGAAGATAAATTTACATTAAAATAGATCAGATCTAAAAAGAACATGGATCAACAAGCTAATCCATGGATCACCAAAATGAAAGGCAAAGCCCAACACCAGAGATCTCTCATCAATAATGGGATCAAAACACCCTGCAGAACCTCTAATGAAAATAACGCAGTTCCTCAATGGAAACTATGTTGTAGCTTGAATAACAATGATGGCATGATTCCAAGATACAAATTTGGAGCTCAAACAGTGGATGCACTCTTCTGAGAGGTTAAAAGACACACTCGATGAGAAGAGGCTCCAATACAAGCTAGATCCAAGCAGATCTAGAATTCCACTTGTTGCAGCTTACAAAAGCAAGAAAACCCTCACTGGATCTACGCTATAGTTGGAAGTATAGCTTGGCCCAAAGCCTAATAGTGGATCAAATTATCGAAAAAAACTCCTCCAAGAATCCTCAAGGGAAGAGGTGAAATCCGTGCATAAGAACTCTAAGTGCTAAGCAGCACAATTCTCCACTAAACAACAGAGAATAGTATTTGTATAAACAGACAAGATACTCTGAAATATAATCAATCAACAACCTTCTCTTGCTACCTTCCCCTTCCTTTTATAATATGAAAGCCTTTACAAACCCTAAGCCACCTTGATTAGTTAGCTCCTTTCACATGAGGGGCCTCCTTCTAGAACTGCGTTGTCCCTTCATGAGATACATTGAATCTAGACAGTGCTGTAGATTTGGTCAAGGTTGACCCAGTCTCATAGCTCAAACCCCTTTCACACCTGCAAGTGATTTATTTACATGGCCCTGATTTATCCTTGTTCACATGGGCATTGATTTATTCAGTCTTTTCAGGAGTTTTACATGTCCTCCTTTATTCATTTATTCATGCAACAGAAAGTAAAACAAAAATGAATATTCCTCTTATCTTAGGCTAAGTAAGAATATTATAGTCCTCCCATCCAAAATGTTGCTTTTCCTCAAGCAATTGATAGGGTAAGAGCTGTAGTACTTCTCCTCCTCCATTGATGGCATCATCAATGATCAAGTCCTCATCATAAGCCAAGTGCTCATCAAGCCAATACATCATGAATTGTTCCTCCAAGGTCAACATAAGATGTGCATAGTCCATCCCTCCAAGAGTGAAAAACTCAACAGAAATAAACATGGTTGGAGCAATGCTCCATCTAGAACATGTATCATGAGGTATAGGTAGAAGTTCCTAACCATGTGGTACATACAAACTACCCATCCTCCCTCCATACAATCCCATAAACAATACAACTATATCATCCAAGTATGGAAGCAAGACTACATATATGCAAATAGAAATCTGAGCTTGATGAGGTGGGTCAAAATCCCACATGTGATGCCAGTGCAGTGCATCACCTGCCTACATTAGATCAAGGTGTGGTAAGTGGCATTCCCACCACAAATTTTCTACATGAGTCACCTTAACATGGATGAAGATGTTAGATAAGTTTGGTGCCTTTGGAAAGCACCCATCATGAGAAGGAATCCCCCTTTGCACAATGAGGGAGTGGCCAAGTTCAACATCTCTATTGGCCCACCAAAAATCATGAGATCCACATGATCTCTCACTCCCTTTAGGAGTCATAGCTTGCAAAAACATGGAAAAAAAATGTGATAAATCATAAAATACAATTTGATTTTCATGATCAGATCCTTTACCATCATAGTCCTTCATACACATGGGGTTGTGCATGAGAATTTCCCTCCTCTCAAGAAAAGGAGGAACTGGCTGAAATGACTCTTGAAAAGAGTCAATTGGCTGCCCAATCCTCCATAGCTAATGCACTCTTGAAAGTGCTAATGTAATTCCTTTCTCATGCCTTCCCAATCAAAGCTCCTCATGATCACGGTATAAATCTTCATTGAATGCATATGGCTGAGGAAGAATTCTTCATGTGCCCCTTGTAGTATCTTCTTCTTGAGCTTGGAAGCTCTAGCCAAGAATACCTTATCATGATAATAGATGACTCCCCCTTGGACTAAGTAGCCCTCTTCTTGTTGCATGTCATCTAGTATCATACATGTGTGGAGATCTTTGGAATACTCTGCAAGTAGTTGAGATTTCCAATACAGATCCACACTGTTCAACATTGACAGCGCTGATGATACATCCATGGAAGTGCTTGTCATGTTGCTGGTCTCCTTTTTTACATTCCTTATGCCAAATTTTTTTGTTGGAAGGTTGGTCCTCCCATTCTTCTCCTCCCACAATGCAGATTCAGAAAAGAGAGAGGGTGATAGTGATGTAGGAAGAAGATTCCCCTCATTCTTGAGTTGTCCCAAGCCCTCCATCACTATAACTTGGTCTTTCATTTATCCAATCCATCCTGGATCTAGATTTGGAGCAGCACTTTTTGAGGCCTCCCGCACAAGATCTGAATCTAGTGGCATCCCAGGTGGCTTGCCACTAGATAGGAATGTCCCTTGCAGCATTCTCATGAACATAAGAGAAGTGACTATGAGATCCCTGCTTCCACTGCACAAATCCATCTCTATTGTTTGTGTGGAAGTACTAGGTGAAGGATAAGTGTGCATGCCTTGAATCATTTGTGGTTTCCCACTCTTCAATTCCACCCACTCCATCTGCAAAGCTTTCCAATCAGTGGTGACCTTCCCCAAAGTAATCAACCATTGGACACCCAGAATGATATTGGTGTCTGGTATGCCAAGTACAAAAAAGTGATTCACCAGAGTGTAGGATCCCATAGTGACTGAGAGTGAGGGGACATATTACATGCATTGCATGGTTATATCTCTTGGGACCAAAGCAGAGAATCCCTCAAAAGTATCAGTGAGGATTTCTCCCCTTTTCACAAGATGAGCATCAATAAAGTTGTGGGTGGTCCCACTGTCAATCAGCATAGATACCCTCTGATTCATGATTGAACGTTGTACTCTTAGGGTCAAGTACTTAGGAACTCCTCTCAAAGGTGCAAGAGTTCCACCTATTAGAGAAAAGGTTCCATCCCCATCCCCTGATGGTGTTGGATCTTCCTCATCATTATCAGCGTTGTGACCCCTCCTTGGTTCATCATCTTCATCTTCCTCCTCAAAGTCTGAGAAGAATTCTATGTAGTGTGTATTCCCAGCAGCACATCTATGTCTCGGTGCCCATGACTCTTGGAAAGTGAAGCACAGTCTCTTTTTTCTCAACTCCCTCCTGAGTTCAATTTCAAGAGGCTTCTTCAAAGAGCTCTCCTTGGAAGGAGCAGGTTTTCCTTCCTTCCCCTTAGAAAAGTGAGGGGCCTTGCTCTGGAAAGTTGCCTTTTCTTTTGGCAAGGCATATTGGAGGTCTCTAGCCCTCTCAATGGCATCATGCAAAGTGATGGGCTTGGTAGATTTAACCAACCCATGAAAAGGTTCCTCTAGGCCATCGATGAACATGTAAACCCTCCTTGCTACATATAGATCAGGAACCATGACTGATAATCTCAAAAACTTAGAGATATAAGTTTCTGCATTCCCTAATTGCTTCAGCTTTGCAAGGCTTATGAAGGGTGCTTCTGGATCCTTCCTGTCAAACCTCTCCACCAGTCTTCTAGTAAACTCAGAATAGGTAGTCACATTGGTATGTCCCAATGTAGACAACCCATGGAACCACTAATTGTGTGCTTCACCTTCAAAGTGCAGCGCTGCAATCTTGATGGCTTCAATCTCAGGGACTTTGTTCAGCTGAAAGTAAATATCTAGCTTTTCTACCCATGCCTTGGCAAAACTGGAGGATGATCCATCAAACTTGGGCAAAAAGAATCTGCCCTTAGAGTGGTGTTTATCCTGATTATGAAAGAACCCACCATCTCTATACTGCTGTCTTGGTCTTCTTCTGTCGTTGAGGTGACAAAACTCTTGGAAACTCAAGTGGTCTCTGAATATTTGATTCTAAGACTCATATTCCACAAATTAGTCTTCAAGGGAAGCCTTCTTTTGTGGTCCTTCATTCTCCAGAGCCAAGAAGGTAGGCATAGTGGAGCATTGTGGAGCTTATGGGGCTTGTGGCTGGTTCACTGGTTGACCAGCCCAGTGATGAGACATGTCAGAGCTCTCCCATGGATGAAACCTCCCAGGATATTCACTCATTATGTCCATCCTCATCTCTTTGATCTCTTTGACAATATCTTGCATGGCCGCCAAAAGAGTTCTTGCAAACTCTTCTCCTTCTTTATCACTTGCAGTCTCAGGGGCTTTACCCTTGTCTTGATCATCAGTAGTGTAATCATACTTCTTTTGACTTCTGTTCTAATACCTCTTCTCCCTCTCAGTAAGAGGTTCATCTTCTTCTGAATGCAACATGGTTGTGGTTCTCCAATGAAAGCACAGGCTGTGCCAAGAAAGGAGCTTTGATACCACTGTAATATTCCAAATCTGGAATAGCACAACAAGCCTGCTAAAATAACGCACTCCTGGAATATTGATGCACAGAAATTAGTTTACATCCCTTGGATCCCTTAGATCAAAAGATCTGGAGTCTAGATCCAAAAGGGGAGCAAAAAAAATCAAAATAGGTGTGGTAAACAGATCTCCCACCACCTAGTCTAGCTGAAAAACACCCTACAAGAGGGCCTGCAGCTATGCACAATAAACTACTTCAGAAATAACGTAGTCTCGGACAGTATGATTAGGAGGCTATAAAATATTATTAAATTATGAGTATATAGCAGAAAATCATAATTACAATGAAGCTCTTTGAATATACAGTAGAATACAGGAGACAATAGAGCAAGAAATCTTCAGAAAAGAAGGCTGCAACACATATATAAACTGCAAAATGGATTAACAGCATTATTTTGAGGAGATACAGTAGCTGAATATTACAACTCAGATCTAGGACAGATCTATGGAAAAAACATTAGATCCATTTCAGATCTGGAAACTAGAAAGTATTATTTACAAGATCCCCTTGGGGTTTTGACCAAATCATGCATTACAAAGAGTAGATCTGAGCTTTAAGTTGCAGATCTGAAAAATGCTTCAAAAATTTCTTAAGATAACTCTACATTAAAATAGATCAGATCTAAACAGAACATGGATCAGCAAGCTAATCCATGGTACACCAAAGTGAAAGGCAAAGCCCAGCACCAAAGATCTCTCATCAAGAATGGGATCAAAACACCCTGCAGAACCTCTAATGAAAATAACACAGTTCCTCAATGGAAACTACATTGTAGCTTGAATAAAAATGATGGCCTGATGCCAAGATACAAATTTGAAGCTCAAACAGTGGATGCACTCTTCCAGGAGGTTAAAAGACACACTCCATGAGAAGAGGCTCCAATACAAGCTAGATCTAAGCAGATCTAGAATTCCACTTGCTGCAGTTTACAAAAGCGAGAAAACCCTCACTGGATCTATGCTACAGTTGGAATTAGAGCTTGGCCCAAAGCCTAACAGTGGATCAAATCAGAAAAAAAAAAAAAAATATATATATATATATATATATATATATATATATATATATATATATATATATATATATATATATAAATAAACAAAACAAAAAAAAATAAACAAAACAAAAAAAAATAAACTCCTCCAAGAATCCTCAAGGGAAGAGATGAAATCCCTGCATAGGAACTCCAAGTGCTAAGTAGCACAATTCTCCACTAAACAACAGAGAATAGTATTTGTCTAAACAGACAAGATACTCAGAAATATAATCAATCAATAACCTTCTCTTACTGCCTTCCCCTTCCTTTTATAATATGAAAGCCTTTGAAAACCCTAAACCACCTTGATGAGTTAGTTCCTTTCACATGAGGGGCCTCCTTCTAGAACTGCGCTGTCCCTTCATGAGATACATTGAATCTAGACAGCGCTGTAGATTTGGTCAAGGTTGACCCAGTCTCATAGCTCAAACCCCTTTCACACCTGCAATTGATTTATTTACATGGCCCTGATTTATCCTTGTTTACATGGGCATTGATTTATTCAGTCTTTTCAGGAGTTTTACATGTCCTCCTTTATTCATTTATTCATGCAACAAAAAGTAAAACAAAAATGAATATTCCTCTTAGCTTAGGCTAAGTAGGAATATTACAGAATTTGAATAACCACCAGACCCGAGTCAGGGGCCTACAAATTGAGGTGACAGAAGAAGTAATTTCCTGATTAACCACATTTCCAGTAGAGGGATGGAGGTGGTTCAATAGGAAAATCAATGACTCCTCTTTGAGAGAAGACTTCCTAGAAGGGGAAGAAAAGTTGGAGAATAAAGGAAGAGGAATTGACAAGTTATCACTCCCTTAGCCATGGGTAGATGTTGCCTTGGGTTTAATCAAATACATTACTTGTGAGGGAAGATCCACAATTTTTTTTAATTATCACTTCCCTCTACTCAATCATCTTCGGCACCAGCAAAAGATTAACCTTCCATTCTACTTATTAGGGAAAATTAAGCATATGGTGGCAGTAGTGAAGACAGCAGCACATCGGAAGCATGTGTGACCAATAATGGACTCATCAAATTGATCATGATGGATGCCCTAAGACAGCAAGGAAGGAGCTAGGAAGAATTTAAGTGAAAAAGGCCTAGGACAAGCTGGGGAAAACAGGACGTGACTTCGGAAGGAATCAGGTAGAAGTTGAGACCAAGAATCGGCCTGCCAAGGTTAGAATTGGGAAAGAACCCACTGACGAGCCAATTTGGGATAGACAAACAAAAAGGAGGGTGAAAGTTAACTTGCCCACAGAAACTTCACCCACAGCCAGAAAGAAGGAAGAATCAGAAGTATTAGAAGAAGAAAGAGAGCCCTCCTCATCAGGTAAGGATGAAACTCATGTCCTGATTTCAGAACCTGAAAATCTAAGAAAGAAAAATGAATAGTTGAAATTGAGGGGAAGGAACTCTTGGTACCTATATGCACGACATGTTTTCAATAACTAACAGTAGTAGGGTATAAGGTCTGTGGGGAAAACACTAGCCCAATGGAAATAGAAACAAAACTTCAAGAGGTTGTTACAAAAGAACCTGCTAAGGATACTACTGTTACACAAGAACTAGTAGTTAAAGAAGAGCCTCCTATATTATTTGACCTAGAGGCCGATACACAAGAACCTGTAGAGGCCACTTTTGTTACAGAAGAAACAACAATGGACACAGAGGCTGCTCTAGGTGGAAATGAAGGGGATGGTACACAAGAACCCATTGATGAATTTGTTGTTACATAAGAACCAGTAGCAGAGGTGCCACATACCCATTCAACAGAGGTTGTTACACCCATTATTGATGTTGATATTGAATGCAGAAGAACGTCGGGTCCCATTGTGGGATGGAGTTATGAGAGAATCATGTTAATTTACGAATTGCAGAAGTGGAAACAGGAAGCAATCTTCGAGAGGGGATGATTTCGTTGAAAGAACATCAGAAGGAGATAAGCACCCTACAGGAAAATTGCATGAAAGAAGAATTGAAGAAAGGATGGGATAATTATAAGAGGAAAGAAGTTGTGAATAAGCAAGAGGAACAACTGCTGATGTTACAGTAGTAGGTTCAGGATCTTTGTTACACCATTTTTTGGTCATCTAACCTATTATCATTAGATGGACCCAAGTACACCATGTAAGACCAACTTTACCCTAAGTAAAATTTCTTACACTATATGAAATAACTTAGTAAAACACCTTTATTAAGTTGTTTATGGTCTAAAAAGGAAACCCCAAAAGGAAATAATAAACAAATCTATATTTGTTTATATTTCCTCAAGAAATAATTAGTTAAACATCAATTTAATTATTATTCCTAGTCATATTTAACCCAAAACAAGGAAATCAATTAAATAAATCCTTATTTCTTTGATTATTTCCTAGGAATAAGTTATTTAATCATTATTTAAATAATATTCCTAGCTAATTTGACGAAATCATTTATAAATAATTAAATAAATCATTATTTATTTAACTATATTTCCACCATTTCCTTAAAATAATAAATAAATCATTTATTTATTTATTTATTATTTATAAATAAAGGAATTGACCCAAGTCAAAAATCCTTTTCCCTCCAACAAATATAATAAAATATTCCTAAAAGGTGGTTCTATAATTTGGCTAATAATATTTTATTCATGCACCAAGTTCTAGAACGCCCTAATATTTTGTTATAAATAGAAGGGTTTTTCCATTCATTTGTCACCTCTCATTGCATTAGATCACTCTGGATCTATACTCTTGGTCTGACTTTGAGCCATTGCCATTGTCACATTTTCCATTATTTGTCTTGTGAGCTCCCTTTGAGTTCTATGTCTGTCTGGGTTTTCTACACCAACAAGAGAGATAAATTTTAGATCTGAAATGCTGAAGACTTTCAAGAACCCATCCCATTGAGGAGAATTGGAAACACCTTTCTTGTTTTCCTCTCAGGTGCCCCTATAATATAAAAATTCTTTCAAACAAATTGTTCTTGTCTTATCTATTGGATGCATGGATCAACATTTAATTTTTACTGCTTAATGTCTTTTTATGCATAGATCTGGATTTGTGCAGCTTTATTTCGATCAACTAACTGCAGATTTAAAGATATTGGCAGCCATAATTGACCTTCCTTCAGCGATCACCCTAGGCTCAACATCGATAGATCCTTTATCTTCTTACTCTTCTGTCACCCCTTGTGGCGATGCGCATGTGAACCTCTCTTCTCATGATGATGAGTCAGGTAGCTTCGCCATGTCAGGTGGTATTTCTTCCACCATTCACCCCATCTTCTATCACGACGATGACATTATGGAAGAAATCCCCACCCCTGACCTTATCTATTCCCCCTTACATCGAACCCATGCGTTCGCACCACATACACCTCGTGGCCATTACATTGAAACCCCATGTTTGGGTAAGGGGGCACCCATATTTGAGAGACCAAGAGAAGAAATTCTCCACAACTCTCCTACTATATCTAGTCATGTCGCCATTAGTACCATTATTCTTCCACATTTAGACGAACCTCTAGAGTCCCATATCACTTCAAATCAATCTAGGGATGATACCCCTTATCGTTCCTTCATCTTCCATCAGCAACCCAGTCTCTTAGACATTGTTGTTGACCAACCTATGGGTTTTCTAGGAGAGCATCAGTTCATTATCTCCAAATCCTCTCTTTGGGATAATGACACCAGGTATGCCCACCCGGCAACTTAAAGTCCATTTGATTCCTATATGCAGTACCAAAAGAGATTGGTAATCCTCCATTCCATTTCTCAAACTGCATAACCATAACGAAAAAAAATGGCACACCACATCATTAAGAGGTGTTTAGATTCCCATTTTTCTAAATACATTTTGGCATGACCATACCATGCTTGGGGGAACCTATGCCCCTCAACCATAAACCTCCTCAAAATCGAATTTCTTCACTTGAAACACTCATACTAGGGGCACCATTTGGCCTCCATACTTATCCAGGCTCGTGTTGATGTTCGTCGTGAGTTACCATCTTGTATCATGGGTTTTTACAATCTCATTTCAATCTTTATTATGGCAATTGCATCAAGTCGCCCTTGTTTATACATCCAAGAGCTCATCATCACATCCATGGAGTCTATCCCGAGTCCCTTTGTATCCCACTATATTTCTCCATCCTTCATTACTTGGTCCCTCTCTCGTGTCGCATTATGGCCTTCAGTCCCACTGTCCCCTATCCCTCATGATATTGTGTCAGTCACTGTCAGGTCATCCATGCCCTTTATGCTTTAACAAGGGAAGTTGTCCATTCGCTACTCAGTACCCCCCATTTCATCATCATCATTAGTGTATGTCTGTTCATCGCTCTACTATTTTCTCTCGTGCCTTAGTTGGGGATTCCTTATTGCCTCACCTATGGCGGGCCTCCTTCTGTCGACATCAACTCATTCACTCCAAAAGACAGGTCTAGAGAGAGGTGTACCTTGCTCCAGCTCTTTTCAGCATGATCGAGATCCGTATACTTGATGGTCCAGTGATGCAGCAGCAGCTATTGGTGATTCCCGAGTGTGTGTGAAATGTCTGAACCCTCATGAGGGGGTGGCCCTGCAGGTAGCCCCCCACATACCTAGATGATCTCTTCATTTCATCCTTTGATGCAGCTCCCTATATTTGATGATGTCGGCCTTAGCCGCTTGCAGCGCCTTTTCGATTTGCATGTATCAGTCGAATTTTGCAAGCCCTTCCCCGTTTCTAGGGGGCATTTGGGTTGTATTTGTATCTCATGTACTCAGATATTATTGTATAATTCCTGGCTATTATCCCAGGCACAGCATGTATGTGGGATTCATAATTCTATTTTTCTAGCTTGTGTTTATGCCAGCATGTACTTTACAGCTCGGTTCCTTATTTACTGGATACACTATTCTTTTGTACTTTGTCTCGGCGAGCATAGGTATGCCTCCCCCACCGCGTTTAGCACAGGTACCATCTCATAAACTAGAGACTTGTTGCACCTGTAAGTCTCATCTCCTCAGGGCATATTCCTTTAGCACATTAGGCTACCTTACATTTCTCTCTCCGACTTCCCTCTTGATGTCTAGTGATTGAGTTCTTACAATGTACTTCGGTCATAAGATTTGCTCCCAACACTTATATGCTGGGGGGCAATATGTTACACCATTTTTTGGTCATCTAACCTATTATTATTAGATGGACCCATCATAACATGTAAACAATTTACCCTAAGTAAAATTGCTTTCACTATGTGAAATAACTTATTAAAACACATTTATTAAGTTTTTTATGGTCTAAAAAGGAAACCCCAAAAGGAAATAATAAACAAATCTATATTTGTTTATATTTCCTCAATAAATAATTAGTTAAATATCAATTTAATTATTATTCCTAGTCATATTCAACCCAAAACAAGGAAATCAATTAAATAAATCCTTATTTATTTGATTATTTCCTAGGAATAAGTTATTTAATCCTTATTTAAATAATATTCCTAGTTAAATTTGACGAAATAATTTATAAATAATTAAATAAATCATTACTTATTTAATTATATTTCCACCATTTCCTTAAAATAATAAATAAATCATTTATTTATTTATTATTTATAAATAAAGGAATTGACCCAAGTCAAAAATGCTTTTCCCTCCAACAAATATAATAAAATATTCCTAAAAGGTGGTTCTAGAATTTGGCTAATAATATTTTATTCATGCACCAAGTTCTAGAACGCCCTAATATTTTGTTATAAATAGAAGGGTTTTTCCATTCATTTGTCACCTCTCATTGCATTAGATCACTTTGGATCTATACTCTTGGTCTGACTTTGAGCCATTACCATTGTCACATTTTCCATTATTTGTCTTGTGAGCCCCCTTTGAGTTCTATGTCTGTCTGGGTTTTCTACACCAACAAGAGAGAAAAATTTTAGATCTGAAATGCTGAGGACTTTCAAGAACCCATCCCATTGAGGAGAATTGGAAACACCTTTCTTGTTTTCCTCTCAGGTGCCCCTATAATATAAAAATTCTTTCAAACAAATTGTTCTTGTCTTATCTATTGAATGCATGGAGCAATATTTAATTTTTATTGCTTAATGTCTTTTTATGCATAGATCTGGATTTGTGCAGCTTTATTTGGGTCAACTAACTGCAGATTTAAAGATATTGGCAGCCATAATTGATGTTAGGGATATTTTTTATGTGTAGCTAAAGTGGTCTTTTTTTGACGAAAGATTCATACTAACAATCTTACCATGGAAAAGAAAAAATTCCATGACCTTGGCCTCAATATGTTGGGGTGTAGGAGACCTTCCCCATCCTACCCCACTTTTCTATGGGAACACTATTTCTTGTTTCAGATGAAAGTTGTCATGAAGAACAGGCCCTATCTGTGTTACTCCACTCACACATTCTTAGATGTCTTCTGTGCTTCCGATTTCTATGAAAAAAGCCTAATGTGTGAGTTATTCTTGCACAATATCATTTGCAAGCATATAATTATGCAAATGGTGGTGACGATATTCTCCTATATGGGGGATCTACAGTTGCGAGCTTTTGTGTCCTTCATGAAGAATCAGATTGAGTGGCATTTGTCCACCAATTCTATGGATGCCAATGAAGAAAAGATGACCTTATGGATCCAGGAAGAACCAGGACGGGCCACGGAGTTAAGGCAGGAATTTTGAAGTATTTTGAGCACTCCTAGGATAAGGGAACCTGCTGCCACTTACAGAAGAAGGATTTTGAACTTCTGCCTTAATCAGTTCTTAGTAATGAAGAGTCGAGCCTTGACTGGGTGATTGAACACATAAAGGCCAGCAGTGTTGAGCTATTGAAGGGGGGCCCATTTTCATTTCAGAATTTTGTGGTAGATGTTACACTTGTACCAGCATATGCACAGATATTACAAACCCTTGGCGCTTCCTGGCTTGGGTTAAGACTAAAGTTCCCTTTGATCTGGATGCCAATTGAGGATTACCAGAGTAATTATGAACTGAAAAAGTATGAATCAGAGTCCTGGGTATGAAAACTGAGGGCTAGTCAAAGGTACAGGTCTACAGATGAAGATATAGCCGACGCTTATGATCTCACTGACCTACACCAAAGATATTCTCATGAGAGATGAGATTTTGTGTGAGGACATGCAAGTTCTTCAGCTGGGGGGAGATGTTGGGTGCTAGTTTTGTACTTATTTCCTACATTTGTTTCCCCCATTTTACCTCATGATTATAACCATTGGGACTATATTTGCCTCTTTTTCCTACCTTTCTATCGTAACTTGTGTTTTTTCACCTTATTTTCATTACCTTGCCATTTCATCAATTATTATGATGTATCGTGTCTTTTTATGACTAACTAAGGATCAATGTTTGGAGAATTTCTCTGGTATTTTATTGTCTTTTTAGATGCTATTTGTAGCACAAAATATCTAGAGCACGAGGCCTACAGGAGCTGTTAAAGGTGTGTTGTTACAGTGAATTGTTACACCACGACGCTGTTACACCATGTTGTTACAGACCCGCTGATGAATTGTTGTTACAGCTGTACCGCTGACTAGATATCATCAACTTATGATGCCGACCTGTCCTCTAGCTATTATGCTATACCTGTGATTTATCACGATAGCTGTAGAAGTTATTACGTATTGTATTTTTGGATAACAACCTCTAGGTTGTTTTTATTGTAATCTATATTCTTTCAGTCAGACATTTTATTAAGGAGTGGTTGTAACTATATGTATTATATTTTGATCAACATGATAATCATAAGATTCTATGATTGATCCATCCCTCATTTTTCTGAGATGTAACCACTATATAGTTCTCGACCCTTGAGGTCGAAAGTTTAGCGGAGAAGAGTATTACTTTGGCTCTGTAATTTTGGTCACATTAATACAAGTTATCATGTTGTTGTTGTTACATGCATTATCTGTTTTAGTTTCCATTAAGTTATTTCTCTTGTTACATTCACATTAAGAAGTGGTTTTATTCCTACTAAAGGGATTTATGGGTCCCTCTACCCTCTTATTCATCTATCTTGTTGACAAAAAAAAAATTAATATTCTAATCAGCTAAAAGATAATTTGGAATATTACAAAAATCAATAGCCCATTTTTCAAAAGGCTTAAGGACTACCTGGGGTTGTAACAAAATTTCATCTAATCGACCAGGTTGACCCATCCGTTGGAAGCTATCACATCTTAGGACATAATTTCTCGCATCCTAGAAGATGAAGAGCCAATGGTATCCCATCTGTAACACCTTTTGACCTGTTCATTTATCTGCAAATTTTACTCTATAGGGGCCACCATGAGAAGCCTTCAGGACATCATAGATGTCATCCTCTCCTACACAGTGTTGGATTTTTTGGTTGAGCCCTGTACGAAAAATATATCCTATTATCCAAGCATAACAGGAACTATGATGAATAATCTTCGGTTGTTCCCTATATGACAAATGATGAGGCACATTTCCTGTAGCAAGATAATTAGATATATCTGCCTACCACGGAGTGTGAGTAGAAATTGAAAAAAGCTACTCATCCAGAAAAATATCTTCTATGGGTGTACCTTCATCACTAGTATCTAGTCTATAGAGGAAATAAAAAACTACATTATCCTTCCCGAGTTTATCTACGATAGTAATGTCAAACTCTTGAATTAACAATAACCATATTGTAATACGACTGGGGGTGATAGGTTTATTCATAAAGTACCTGATTGTTGCGTGATAAGTGTGAAAAAATTTAGGATATCCAGTAATGTAATGATGGAATTTATTAACATCATAAATAACACCTAGAAGCTCTTTCTCAGTTACCGTATAATTTAATTCAGCAGGTGTCAAATTATTGCTGACATAATAGACTGCATACGTGTTCTTGTCCTCCTGTTGTCCCAAAACTGCCCCAACTATTGTCTAAGAAGAATCAATGTGGATATGAAATGGGAGTTTCTAGTCAGGACCTCATAAGATCAGAGATTCACAGACTATTTTATTGATCTTTACGAAAGCTACTTCACAGTTATCTGTCCACAAAAAATTTGCATCTTTAATTAACAACTGAAAAAATGGAGATGTTATTTTAGAAAAAATTTCTATAAAACGTCTATAATAGCATGCACAACCAATAAAACTGTGTATCTGTGTTGCTGTCTTGGGTACAGGAAAATATAATATTACCTCTACCTTGGCAAGATCAACTTGAATTCCAGCAGTTGAGAGAAAAAACTATTCCCTCTTCCCTCATCATGTGACATTTTATTTACTCAGCGAAATATTTATTTGTTTGCATATTTTGAGTACCTTTTCTAAGTTACCCGACCCTTCTTCAAATGAATCCTCGTATGGGATAAATTCACCCATATAAATATCGACACTGTCATCAACTAGATCATAAAAATTTCCTAATATTTCCCTCTAAAATGTTGCGGGTGCATTACAAAGAACAAATGGAAGGACTCAGTATGTGAAAGTTTCCCAAGGGCATGTGAAGTTATTTTTATCCTGATCCTTAGGAGCTATTTGGATTTGGTTATACCCACTAAACCCATCCAGAAAGGAGAAGAACTTCTTTCCGACTAAATTATCCAAGACTTGGTCGATAAATGGCAAAGGGAAATTATCCTTTTGGGTTTCTTTATGTAATTCCATATAGTCCACACAAATCTACCACTTACCATTATTTTTAGGAACAAAAACTAGCAAGGATACCCATTTATAGTCCGAGATGGGGTAAATAAATCCTCCATCTGGTAACTTCTGAAGCTTGTATGTGAAAATTTTCTTTAAGGCAGGGTTCATTCCTCTTTGGGGTTGTCTCAAAGGTCAAAAATATTCTTTAATGTATATATGATGAGTGCATAAATCAGCAGGGATTCCCTTCATATCTGTATAGTCCCAGGCGAAGGCTTCCTTATGGTCTCGAAGGACCTTCAGGAGCTGCTCGGTCTAAGATGTCGAAAGTTTCGGGTTAATGTTCAATGTCGTCCCTGGTTCTATTTCAATGGGGATACTATCATGAGGTGACATTACATGTATGTTTTAAATTTCCTCTTCTGGTTCAATGGTTTCCTGCATATTATAGCTCAAGACAGATTCTAAGAATTGATGAGTTGAGTCAGAAAAAGATTGGGGGTTGTTGATAAAATTACTAATGGCATCATCCTTCATTTCATTTTTAAAATAAAGGTCTTGTCCAATGGTAACGATTGGTCTGAGTTCTTCATTTTCAGGTTCTAGCCCTTCTAAAGGGAGGGGATTTCGTTTAAATGATGGTTTCTCTGATGGAATTGGTTATGCAGGGGGATAAAGAATCAGATTATTTGTGACCTTCCCATTAGATATAACCATGTTTCCTGACCGACACCTAATATAGGTGTCTGTAGTTGTAAGCCAAGGTCTTCCTAAAATCAAAGGGTGGTTGTTAGCTTGGGACAGTGCTTTTAATACCAAGAGATCAACAGGATAATTCCATGAGTCCACTAATATGGTGATGTATTCCAACTTCCCTAATGGCCTTACTATAGATCTGTCTACCAATTCTAAGATAGTAGGAGTTGGCTTAAGATTTAGTAGGCCTAATCTAAGCATAGTTTCAGAGTGCGACTCCAAAATCTACCAACACATTTGGAATGTCAACCTCGTTAATTTGTACTTTCAATATTGGGTTCCCTGGATCCCCATATTTAACATGTATAGCATTACCCAGCATGACGTCAGTCGGCTTCCCCATAACATGAATGGTGAGCGGATCCTTTGAATTCTTTCCAGAATTTTTGGAACAATATTATTTGAATTTTTTTTCATAAATTGGTACATCCCTCATAGCTTGAAGTAAGGGGATTTTGATAAACAATTTTTGAAATTCCCATAAAAATTCAAACTTTGATTGAGGATTATGTTTACTCAAGGCTATTATTTTAGGATAAGGCAGATTAGCTTGAAATCCCTGAATAACAGTCGATTGAGGAGAGGGTTGCTTTACAAAGTATTAGTTTGATTCATCTCCAACTATCTGAGGTTTTGGTTTGGAAACTTTGTCATCAACTTGTTCAATGATAATTGGTGAATTTTGAGCATTCACTACCCGACCAGATCGTATATTTATCTCATTACACTCTGCGGTAGAAATGCTATAAGAAGGAAGGTTGAGAATGCCAACCTGTTGAACTACCTTATTGTTATGATTTGGATTAGGTTAGATTTGAAGCCGTATGACAAAGTGGAGGATTACTGGAGGGAATTTTAGAAGGCAACTATAGCTACTGTTGTCGCATGCGTTGGGGAAATTTCCTAGAAGGAGAAGGTCTACACCAATTCTAGGACCATGAAGGGTTTGAGCTAGTCGGAGGAAACCAGGATTGCCAAGGCATGTATTAACAATACTGAGGCGATGCAGGTGAAAAAGGTATGGACTGAGGGCCAATATTTAAATTAATAAAATATTTAGAAAGGTCTTCAGGCATACCTTGATTCATATTTGGTGGTCATGGCTTCCATGGCTTCTTGGACCCCATGAAGTATAGTTGATCCACCTCTTCATTTGCTCCCTTAAAGACTAGATTTAGTCTAGGAAGAGAAGGACATGAGTTGGTAGAATGACTCTCTTCACATATTTCAGAAGCCTTTACAGTGTTCAATGGACATTCCTTCAGTGGATGTTTCTTCTTGCATTGAGGGAAGAATATGGTCATGGTCTTCTCCAATTCCATTTGGTTCTATTTTTCTTGTAAAGGATCCATCTGAGCGGATAATGTACTCAAGATATCGGTCCTCAAATTTTCCAGAAGATTTCCAATTTCTACCTTTGTAACTCCCTGCTAGATGTCTTCAAGTTTTGAATTTCCTATTTATTCCTTGCAACTCCTCATGAACATTGAATGCATAATTCGTAGATGCTGTCTAAATATTCTTTTGATATAACCCCTTTTAATACTATGTTCAAAATTCCCAGATACTCTTCCCTTAATGCACGGGGAAAGATGATTTTCAAGATTTCCTTGTCTAGGTCAGTATGGCATGATCTCTGCACAGTATATTTAAAACGTTCCACACAATCCTCCATATTCTCATCCTCCTTCTACATAAATTTAAATATTTTTTACTTGATATCTTGAGATTTGCAGTAATCCTGATACTTCTCCAGGAAAATATTTTTCATGTCATCCCATGAAGAAATATTTTTTCCCCCTAAACCCATAAACCATCGCAGAGCTATCCCTTTTAAAATAGTAGGGAATATTTTCAATTTTTGAGCATCAACTATATAGTCGTACCCCTGAAATACGATGTCAAATTCGAAAATGAATGTGCCTAGATATTTAGAGGAAAGCCCATGGAAATTAGGAAATGTTTTCAAAGGAATGGGCTTCATTAGTGCATCACCTCTAATATTTCGAATTGGGAATTCAATCGAGGAAGTTGTAGATGCCATGAGTATTTTCCAATATTCACTTGGGACCTCAACAATTTCTACAACAGATTTTGAATTTGTTCTTCAACAGAAGTTTGACGTTGGTTAAAATCGCTTCCTTGATCGCGTGGAGAAGCGAATTCCTTAAAACCTTCTTCTCCTATGTTTGGAATACTCAATTCCTCTGATCCTATACTTTCTACTTCCTCTCCTCCTACCATAAAAAGGAGTACTTATGATTCTCTTGGCACACTACTTGTTACTTCTTCTATTTCTACCGTCGAAAGGGGTTCTTCTACTACCGAGGATAGTACTAGCTGCACAAAATACTGTCGTTTGGATTTTGTCTCAGTTCTTACCCTGAGAGAAGTTCATGAAGATGCTTCCTTTTGATTCATCTTTTGCAATGATTTCTTGGATGTATATAATCATTCCTAAATCCTTCCTTCCTCTCTTTATAGATCCTCCTCTACCCCTTTTATTCGGATCTTTTTTCATACAATTGGTGAAGGAAAAACATTTAGAAAATTCTTGCAGCACAGGACCTAGTGCAGGGTGAAGATTCCCTCCCCGGGATGAGAAAGTGGTTTTTTAAATAGAAAAAGAAAGAAAGAAAGAAAATAAACAATCAATAAATATTAAGCTCATGATCTAGAGCAAGGAAAGAAAAATTCCCTACCTAGGACGAGAGAGTGCCCCCTAGGAAACCAACATCAAAATAAAGCAATTAAAGCTTACTACCTGGATCAGGGTAAGAAAAATTCCCTCTCTAGGATGAGAGATTAATCCTAAGATCAATACGAGCTACGTTTTTTCATGTTTGATAGCCTTCTCGACAATGGCGCCAAAATTTTAGTGTCCAAGTGTGAATGATATTATTCTTCCCTTTCCCACATTAATTATCAATCTGGGGTGCATTTGGTTATTACAAGGCTAACATGAAAAATATATGCAGATGACAATTACACAATTGTGTATCAATCATGAATTCAATAAACTATGTAAAACAAAAAACCACGGTAACAACAATGAAATTATAGTAGCAATCAATTGTAAAATAGCGACTAGATTCACAGCATTAAGATTCACAAAAATTTCATTAAGATGTAACAACGAATAAAGGAAAGACATGATGCAGTAAAGGAAACTAATCACACATATTAACTCAACAATACATGGTCAAGAGATTAGGCCCAACTCCCTGATCAGGGTTGTGATATAATCACATACTCATGAAAATATCAGAAAGACGAATTGCATAAACTTGAACAAAAGTACTGTTACAAATTATTCATTCTCTCCTAAGCTAACCTCTGCTCCACAGATTTGTAACCTATCTTATACAAATTATTACAATAATAGTTCATGAAATTATGGAATTTGTTGCCTACATTTACATAGTGGTTATGATAGTCAAAACTAAATGTAAAATATAGTAGAGGAATGAATTTGAAGTTGTTCCACCATTGCAGTTTTGTCCCAAGTTAGTGCTGCCAGCCCGACGGCTTTCCCTGGAATTACAGACTTGGTCATTCAACCTCTGAATCTACAAGAATAATTAAATTAGCAAGCCACTTTGGTAATAATCCCCATGACTATTCTTCATTGACTAAATAATCCATAAAGACATGACAAGGGTTATACCAGTGCACCTAAAGACATAAATTGACTATTAATGATACAAATGAGGAAGGGAAATAGGATAAAAAGCTAGGTAAAGATGTGCAAGTTTAGCTCCCAACATCTCCCCCAACTGGTCTTTCTGCATGTCCTCATGCATCTTGTCGCCTACGCAAGTCTGGGTTAGAGCAGTTTTGATCAACGTGAAGCTAAGCAAGATCGTATTTCCCAGCCATTTCTGTTCCTGGAGGTTTATACCCATTTTTCATAAGGACTTCCTTCCACCAATAATTATTCACATTATAGGCTAGATTTTATTGATCCACTCGCAACCAGATAATGAGAAACTGGAACCTCAAACCCATCCACCGGACCCCACAAGTGTGTATACAGGAAACATAACATGGCAACCTTTATAATTCCCATCCAAAATTAGGAGCCCCAAAAGGTTTCCAGATTCTAACAGCTGACGATGATAACATCCATATTTTCTGGAAGTTATCCCAAGCCTCATATTGAGAAGTGACCACCTGATTTGTACACAAATTAGTGCAACCATTTGTGGGTTGCTAACATCTGCGCTTTATGTCCCTCAAGCTTTAAAAAGGTGGCTTGCTTGTTGTAAATATTTATAGACTGACCATTTTCCCTTCAAAGGACAAGTGGTTTAGTTGCTTGATTTTCTTCAAATGTTTCAAAGGCTTTCTTCCATTTAACTTGATTGATTGTACAGGAAGTAAAGGTTCTTAATTTAACATCTCCCACAAATAGGACTGGATTGAATGTATGATCGTTACTCAAGAAGTAATCGTGCATATATAGTTCGCACATCAAGTGTTGATTCAAAACATCATGAATTTTTAAGATACACAAAAATTGTATATGGTCTTCTATATCATGGCTAACCTCATGACGAATGCTCTCTAGAAAAAAAATATATATATATATATTACTCATGAAGAAACAGAGCATATTTGTGAGCATGGGGTCAGAAATCCATTACCTGTTGTGATAAAGCAAACATTTCTTCTTTATCGGCCTTCAATATTCACACCTTCTCCTCCAATTTCTCAATATTCTTTTGTTGTTTCTCCCACTTTTTCTTCTTTCTGTCCATCTGGTCTATGTAACTGGTGATGGTCTGCGCAGTCTATTCGAAAATCATTTTCACTTCTTCCTGGCGGGTTTTCAAAGTGATTGTTCCCTACAAGAGACAAGATGTAGCAGCCTGCCATTTCTGAATTTTTACGGCTAAAAATTATTCTCAGGCTTCAAATAAATACTTAATGGACTCGGTTTGTGTAGCGGAAAAAGTTGTAGGATTATCCTCTAACTGAAATTTTGACGAGATGGCTCTGACCCTAGATTTTGCAGCATTTCTCCTATATCTCCTTGCTTTCTTTTGTAAGCATGGTACCCTTTTTATCAATTTATGATTTTATATTTTTAATTACATGATTTCATTAAATTGGAGCCGGTACCTTTCTTTAAGAGGGGATCTCCTTTTTCCACATTGTTTGATAATTTCTTGTTTGACAACCACTTCCTCTGCTAGTCTTGTAGCTCGTGTGGGATTTGGTGAATTATTGTCAACAAACGTGTTGACCAGCTCCTCCTTTACCCTGAATTTTTTGATCTTTTCCTCCATTTGGGGAGTGACCCCTTCATTTCCTTCTTTAGGTCATACGATCTCTTAATTTCCCTTTTCAGGCTCTATAATTATTGAAGTTGGCAGTGTAGCTTCCTCGACATCCTTACCTTGCATCTTTTATGCTACAAGGCCATCTCCTAATTGTCCAAGAATTGTTTTTGACCCTTGCGGTTCAGTCTCAGCAAGATTATTTTCTTCCAGTGGCCCTCGAGGGGTGGCATTGACTATTATTTCTTCAACTCGATTTCTAGTTAGCATAGGTTATTTTATATCAGTTTTGACCTTTATGCTTCTAGCTTGCTCTGTTTGTGTACCAGTGAGTACTGTATCTTCAGTAATTGTATCGGCCATTGTACCCAAAACCATTCCAACAAATTATAAAATTGAGGGAATAGATTTTTCTTCCACCAAGCACTGAAGGGAACAAAATTTCTTTGCCCCTTTTGGTAACGTTTCACGAAATAGAGAATGAGGAACATCTTCTTTAATCTCTACCCTTACTATGCTTATTGCTTCAGGTTCTCCCTTTTCATCCCCCTTGTTCACTGATTGAACCAAGCTTCCTTCCAAATTGTCTCCTTTTCCAGCAGTCGACACTGGTTCTTGTGGAGCAGTGTCGACTGCAAGACCTATTCATTCTACAAATTCATGATTCTTTTGAGCTAGTGGTGGTGTTCCTTATGTGACATCACCATTTTTGATTCCTGCTTCAGGCCCCAAATTTTCTTGGACAGATGTTGTTGGTTCTTGTATAACATTACCACTTGCACATTCCCCTGTGGACTTCTGATATACTTGAATGGGTGGTGATGTTTCTTGTGTAATAGCACCACCTATTGATCTTATGACTGGTGACGATATTCTTTGTGAATTTTCAGTCAACTTTGGTTCTTGTGGAACAACGTCAACTACATTTTCGATCTCCATTGCTTCTATTCCCACTAAACTGACAGGTGATGCTGGTTCTTGTGGAGCAGCATCGACTGTTGCTTCTTATGTTTCCATTGCCTCCATCCCTACTAAATCGACAGATGATGCTGGTTTGTATGGAGCAGCATCGACTGTGGCTTATTTTGTTTCCATTTCCTCCATCCCCAATGAACCAACAGGCGATGTGGGTTCTTGTGTAAAAGCATTAACTGTGGTCTCTTCTACTTCCATTGATTCTCCTTCTTCCTCCTCCCTTTCAGATATCACAGCCTCAAGTTCCTCTTCCGATAATTCAAATAATTGTGACCAAGTCATAGGAATTTGAGCAAGGTCATGCATTACCAATAACTAGACAAACCCATGATTTGTGAGGCCTACTAATACATGTCAAGAGTAGCGAGTGGATTGTGCCATCAGATGAAGACTCTTCCATAGGAAAAAATGCATATCCAATGAATGGATATGTCTCTGTCGAAACTGAAGATGCGCTAGAAGATCGAAGTGGTATTTGAACAGAGTAGCAAGTCTCCCTTCACAGGTTATGTAGCTTATCAAAAAATATGCCACCTCACCCCATGGGTATGGTAGAGACATAAGATCATGTCCCATTCCCTTCTGAACTGATGTTTCCCCGGCCTGTAAAAACAATTATGGGAATTATTACAAAGGGGATTTCCAAGAGAACCATTTCTTCCCTTCTTGTGGAAATCCATTGACAACCGAGATGGCTTCCTCTATGATAGAAATATCCAAACCCCACACTCTGGAGTGATTTCCCTCCAATTTTAATGCAAATTCGGTTGTGACAGTTTCGTCGAATCCTTGTAACTTGTCGAATTACACATCCCAGCCTGCATCTAAAAATATTTTTCGTAGATCTGCATTGCTGTGAGACATGGTTGTATTCTATGGTTCATTTCTTATGGTCAGTCCACCCATCCACGATAGCTAATTTATAACACTTTGGAGTAGCAGAGGAATGTTATGGGAGAGTATCGACATGTAATCCTTGCAGTGACATAATGGTATAAAATGGAGTGCGATAATAGTAAAATACAGAAGGTAATTTTTTGGAAAATGGGAAAAATCATGGTGGATTATGGTAATGATGGAGGATAACTATGGTAATTATTCTACAGAGTTGGAAGGCTCTGTTTAACTAACATAAATATACTTATCTCAAGTCCCAATTCATATTAATAATTGTGCAGAATGGGGTAAGGATCGTGGAGTGTACATATTGGCACAAGTTTTGTTGATGACATCGAAAAATCATTATTACGATTTGATTATATCATTGTTTCAGTTATGACAACACCTCCCCCCAACTAAGGGATGATCGTCCATGTTCATGTCAATGTCATGTTAAGAGAATTATTAATCAAATCGTCAAAATTCGATCGAGGACGTACCTAGCAACTTACCAGAGGAGTAACCACATTGAGGAGTAACTGCATTGGCGGAGTAACAACACCAGAGGAGTAACAACACCGAAGTAGTAGCAACACCGTGTACTTAGAAAAATTTATGGAGTAACAGCACCAGAGGAGTAACAACATCGAAGGAATAACAACATCAAAGGAGTAACAACACTAGGTACTTTGAAAAATTTACGGAGTAACAACATCGGAGGAGTAATAGCACCAGGTACTTAGAAAAAATTACGGAGTAACAACACTAGAGCATAACAACATTGCAGGAGTAACAACACCGAAGGAGTAACAGCACTGGGTACTTAGAAAAAATTCCACCACCCAGATGAGTAACAACATCGAAGTAACAACACCAAAGGAGTAAGAACACTGAATACCTAGAAAACAAATTCCACCAACCAGAGGAGTAACAACATTGAAGGAGTAACAACACTTGGTAGTTAAAAAAAATTGATCTCCACAAAATTGCGCACTAGTGATAATACTTGCAACAAAACAATTGAGTAGTAAAAATATTTTATTTACTTATATAGATTATTATATATAGTTTTTTTTTTAAACTAGAGGATGCAAAGGAGAAATTCTTTGCACTAACAACCTTCAAACTAGATTTATCAGAGATATTTTTGATGAAGGCATCCTTAGAAGCTGGGTGGTGATACAATCTGAGATGAGACGATGTCCATTTACTGTAAAAGAAGCATGTGTATCGTCAATTGTGACAAGTCTAAAAATTCCATTATCAAACACCGCATCAAATTCATAAGGTCCCATCCAATGAGAGAAAAGTTTTCTTTTAAAATCCCTTAAAGCGGGAATCGTAGAGTAATTCCAAATCCCCTCTGTGAAACACCTTATTCTTGATAAATTTATCATGCCATTTTTTTCTCTCCTGCTGGATTGCAGCAGTTTTCTGGACATCCATTAAACGAATTTCTTCCAGCTCATTTAGCTGCTCCAGTTGATTTTTCTGGGTTTCTAACAGATCTTTTCCTACTTCAAGATATGTTTTGAGTGTGTTGATCTCGAATTCTACTGGAAAAAAAGGGTATTTTCCATAAAAAAACTCAAATGGTGAAAACTATGTTGGATTCCGCCATGTTGTTCTGTATGCCTAGAGAGCTTTAGGAATTTTTTCAGCCCAATCTTGGCGATGTCTTACCATAATCTTTGTGAGAATATTCTCTAATACCTTGTTCATTCTTTCCACTTGAACATTTTCCTGAGGATGGTATGGATATTTCACCCTATGCTTGATTCCATACTTTTTCATAATCCTTTCTATCATATGTGATGTGAATTGCGCTCCTCAATCTGAAACTATCTGCCTCAGAGCACCATATTGAGAAAAAATATCTTTAAATAAGAATTCTAAAACAAAATATTTTTTTTCTTTCACAACAACCTTGACCTATACCAACTTTGTTACGTAATCTATGTAGACCAAAATATGAACTTTCTGATGTGAATATGGAATGAAATGGCCAACAAAATCAATAGCCCATTTTTCAAAAGGCTCAAGGACTACCTGGGGTTGTAACGACATCTCATCTAATAAACCAGGCTGACCCATCTTTTGGCAGTTATCACACCTTCGGACATAATTTCTCTCATCCTAGAATATGGAGGGCCAATAGTATCCCATCTGTAGCACCTTATGACCTGTATAATTATCTGCAAATTGTCCTTCGTAGGGGCCATCATGAGCAGCCTTCAGGACATCGTAGATGTCATCCTCTCGTACACATCGTCGAATTTTTTGGTCGAGCCCTGTATGAAAAATATATCCCGCTATCCAAGAATAATGGGCACTATGATGAATAATATTTCGTTGTTCCCTATATGAAAAATGATGAGGCACCTTGCTTGTAGCAAGATAATTAGAAATATCCTCATACCATGGAGTATGAGTATAAATTGGAAAAATATGTTCATCTGAAAAAATATCTTCTATGGTCGCTAATCTCCAGTCTAGACAGGAAATCAACAACTACATTATCCTTCCTTGGTTTATCTACGATAGTAATTTCAAATTCTTGAATTAACAATAACAATATTGTAATACGACCAAGGGTGGTAGATTTATTCATCAAGTACCTGATTGTTGCGTGATCAGTGTGCAAAAAAGTAGGATATCTAGTAATGTAATGCCAGAATTTATTAACATCATAGATAACATCCAGAAACTCTTTTTCAGCTACCATATAGTTTAATTCAGCAGGGGTCAAATTACTGTTGACATAATAGACTGCATTGAATTTCTTGTGCTCCTGTTGTCCCAAAATTGTCCCAACTACTTTCTAAGAAGCATCAATGTGGATATGAAATGGGATTTTCCAGTCAGGACCTCATAATATCTCAGCTTCAGAGACTAGTTCCTTGATCTTTGCGAAAGCTATTTTAGAGTCATCTTTACAAAGAAATTTCACATCTTTAGTTAACATATGAAAAAGTGGAGATTCTATTTTAGAATTTTTTTTATAGAAAATTTCTATAATATCCAGCACAACCAATAAAACTACATACCTGTGTTGGTGTCTTGGGTACAAGAAAATGTAATATTACCTCTACCTTGGCAAGATCAACTCGAATTCCAACGGCTAAGAGAAAATGCCCTAGAATTATTCCCTCTTCCCTCATCATGTGACATTTTATTGTACTCATATAAACATGTGTTTGTTTGTATATTTTGAGTACCTTTTCTAATTTTTCCAACCCTTCTTCAAACGAATCCACGTATGGGTAAATCTATCCATGTAAATATTGACATTGTCATCAACTAGATCAGAAAAAATTCCTAATATTGCCCTCTGAAATGTTGCAAGCACATTACAAAGACCAAATGGAAGGACTCTGTATGTGAAATTTCCCCAAGGGCATGTGAAGGTAGTTTTATCCTGATCCTCAGGAGCTATTTGGATTTGGTTATACCCACTAAATCCGTCCATAAAGGAGAACAACTTATTTCTGGCTAAAGTATCTAGGATTTGGTTGATAAATGGAAAAGGGAAATGATCCTTTTGGGTTTCTTTATTTAATTCCCTGTAGTCCACACAAATCCACTACATACCATTATTTTTAGGAATAATAAATAGTGGGGATACCCATTTACTATCTGATATGGGGTAAATAAATCCTACATCTAGTAACTTTTGAAGCTCGTCTTTGACAATGTTCTTTAAGGCAGGGTTCATTCTTATCTGGGGTTTTCTCACAAGTCGACACTCTTCTCTAATGTATATATGATGAGTGCATAAATTAGCAGGGATTCCCTTCATACATGTATATTCCCAGGTGAAGGCTTCCTTATGGTCTCAAAGGACCTTCAGGAGTTCCTCGGTCTGAGATGCTAAAAGGTTCGGGTTAATGTTCAATGTCTTCCCTAGTTCGATTTCAATGGGGATATTATCATGAGGTGAGATTACAGGTATGTTTTCAATTTCCTCTTCTAGTTCAACGGTTTCCTGCATATTACAACTCATGACAGATTCTAGGAATTGATGAGTTGAGTCAAAAATGAAATGGGGGTTGTTGATAAAATTACTGATGGAATCATCCTCCATTTCATTTTTAAAATAGAGGGCTTGTCCAATGGTAAAGATTAGTCTGAGTTCTTCATTTTCAAGTTCTGGCCCTTCTAAAGGCAGGGGATTTCGTTTAAATGATGGTTTCTCTGATGGGCTTGGTTTTTTAGGAGGATAACGAATGATATTCTTTGTGACCTACCCTTTAGATATAACCATGTTTCCTGACCAGCACCCCATATAGTCATCTACAGTTGCAAGCCAACGTCTTCCTAAAATCAAAGTGTGGCCACTAGCTGGGGACTATGTTTTTCACATACCAAGAGATCAATGGGATAATTCCATGGGTCCACTGAAATGGTGATGTCTTCCAACTTCCCTAATGGTCTCACTATAGATTTGTCTCCCAATTCTAAGATATTAGGAGTTGGTTTAAGATTTTGTAGACCTAATGTAAACATAGTTTCAGAGGTGATAACATTTATTGCAGCTCCCAAATCTACCAGCACATTCAGAATGTCAACCCGTTAATCTATACTATTAGAATTGGGTTCCCTAGATCCCCGTATTTAACAAGTATAGACTTACCCAACATGATGTCAGAAAACTTCCCCATAACATGAATGGTTAGCGAATTCTTTGATTTCTTTCCAGGCTTTTTGGAACAATATTATTTGATTTCTTTTGCATAAATTGGTACATCCCTCATAGCTTGAAGTAAGGGGATTTTGACAAACAATTTTTTCAATTCCCCTAAAAAGTCAAACCTGATCAAGGGTTTTGTTTACTCAGGGCTAGTATTTTCAAGATAAGGCGGATTAACTTGACAACCCTAAATAACAGTCGGTTGAGTAGGGGGTTGCTTTACAGAGTCTTTTTTTGATTCATCCCAAAATATCTGAGGTTCTGGTTTCAAAACTTCATCATCAACTTGTTCAATGATAATTGGTGAAGTATGAGAATTCACTACCTGAACAGATCGCAAATTTATCTCATTACACTCCGCGGTAGAAATGCTATACGAAGGAAGGTTGACAATGTGAGCCTTTTGAACTCCCTCATTGTTAGGATTTGGATTAGGTTGGATTGGAATCTTAGGATGAAGGGGAGTATTACTGGAGGGACTGTTAGAAGGAAACTATAGTTGTTGTTGTGGCATAGGTTGGGGAAATTTCCCAGGACGAGAAGGTCCACACAATTCTGAGACCATGAAGGGTTTGATCTATTCGAGGAAACCAGGACTTCCAAGGTAGGTATTGACAATACTGAGGTCATGTAGGTGAAAAAGGTATCGACTAAGGGCCAATATTTAAATTATTGAAATATTGAGAAAGGTCCTGAGGCATACCTTGATTCATATTTGGTTTTCGCGGCTGTCATGGCTTCTTGGACCCCATGAAGTACAGTTGATCCACCTCTTCATTTTCTCCCTGAAATATTGCCTTTAGTCCATGAAGAGAAGGACATGAGTTGGTAGAATGACTCTGTTCACATATTGCACAAGCCTCTACAGTGTTAAATGGACATTTCTTGAGCAGATGTTTCTTTCTACATTGAGGGAAGAATATGGCCATGGTCTTCTCCAATTGCATTTGCTTTTGTTTTTCTTGTAAAGTGTCCATCTGAGAAGATAATGTACTCAATATATCAGTCCTCAAATTGTCTAGTATATTTCCAATTTCTGCCTTCGTCAGTCCCCTATTGGATGTCTTCAGGGTCCGAATTCCCTGTTTATTCCTTGCAGCTCCTCGTGAACACCAAATGCATAATTTGCAGATGATGTCAAAATCTTCTTTTGATATATCCCATTTTCAAAAGTGCCAAATATTCTTACCTTAATGCCCAGAGAAATATGATTTTCAAGATTTCCTTGTCTATGTCATTATGGCCTGATATCTACAAAGTATATTTGAAACATTCCACACAGTCCTCCATATTCTCATCCTCCTTCTACATAAATTTAAAGATATATTCCTTGATATCTAGAGATTTTCAGTAATCCTGATACTTCTCCAGGAAAATATTTTTCATGTCATCCCATGAGGAGATATTTTTTCCCCCTAAACCCTTAAACCATCGCAAACCCATCCCTTTTAATGTATCACAGAATATTTCCAATTTATTAGCATCAACTATATAGTCGTACCACCGACAGATGATGTCGAATTCGAAAAGGAATGTTTTCGAATCTTCAGAAGAAATCCAATGGAAATTAGGCAATGTTTTCAAACAAATGGGCTTCATCGGTGCATCACCTCTAATATCTCCAATTGGGAATTCGATTAAGGAAGTTGCAAGTGCCATGAATATTTCCAATATTCACTCGGGACCTCAACATTTTCTACAAAATATGGTTGAATTTTTTCTTCAACATAATGTTGAGTTTGTTTAAAATCGCTTCCCCGATCATGTGGCAAACCGAATTCCTTCGAATCTTATTCTCCTATGCTTGGAATACTCAATTCCTCTAATCCCATACTTGCAACTTCCTCTCCTTCTATCGTCAAAAGGAGTACTTATGCTTCTCCTGGTACCTTTCTTGCTACTT
>CM076583.1:105664771-105947195 GCA_034641835.2 Pinus albicaulis
ATCCTCAGGCATTTCCGAAGCATTTCATCAGATTCTGGATGGTCAAAAGGCTCAAAAACACCATGAAAACCACCTTGCTGCCACCTTTTGCACCAGCAGGAAGTACTTCTGGGAGAATGAAGTTTTGGAGGGGCAAATGAGCTCCAAATTGGGAAATTCCACTTGGGTTGGATAGCCAACATCTAGGGCTTTCCAACGAGATATCATGAGCTCAATTTGGATGTCGGGAAGTACTTTAAAATCAGGTTGAAAAGCGCGCTACCCATAGAGATCAGGCGCGCTACCCATAGAGATTTTTGGTCAAATTTTCAACTTCCAGCTCAGAATTTCGGCCAGTTTGGCCCAGTTTTGCTTGTGGATGAAATTTTTGGGTTTTCATGATGTAAATTGATGGTTAGCATGTAACTTTGGCTTATTTTTACCTATTCTAGAAGATTCACTCTCAAAAAAGTGAAAATCATGTAAATGAATCAGTTTCCACTCTTTTAGAGGCAAGTTGTTAGCTGCCTAGATTTTAGCTCCTTGATTAGAATTAGTTGGAACTGCTCCTAGAAGGAGGAATTCGACCCCTAGAGGCATGGAAAGGGGTTAGGATGGTCTATATGATGTAATTTCTCAATCATTTTCAGAGGTTGGATAGGTTGGACTCTTGGGAGACTTTTGGCACCATTGTACATATTTTTTCATATTTTGGCTAAGGAAAGATCAGAGGTTTTGCGGCACTTGTTGGGATCCTTGTGGTGTTTTGTTCTTGATGGTGTTTTCTCTCTGTTTACTGTAAGTTCTTCATGTTTAATGTATTCCATTCCTTTCATATGCTTCTGAACTAAATTGAATGAGTAGATAAGGTTGAATCCATTGTTTACAGTGCTCTGCCTTTGAATTCATTTAGTTCTATATGTTTTCGACTGTTTGAAGAGGATCCAAGTTCTTCTTTGCCCTTTTCAACTCCTCGTCGGTCTGATCTGTCCATATATCCAATCAAAAGCATCAAGACATTCACCTACCTCGCCCCAACTCGAAATCTGCAAAGGTCTGACCTTATCCCCGGACCCAAAATTTGTTTTCCCATTTCTCCAGCGAAAACCCAAAAAATCAAAATCAAACATACCTATCTCTTTACTAGCCTAAAATCAGTTCCCATTTTAAGTCATCTCGCACCCTATTGCTCATTTTATCGAGATTGACGGAGAGAGCCCTCTCCTGTCCTCGTAGGGCTAGCTACGAGGCTGAGCGTGGTTTGATGTAGCCTTGAGTTTTACCTCATTTCAGCCTGAGGCAGATTTGAGCGCTAACATGCACCTTGCTCTTCGAATTCATTTCGCTCTTCCCTATCCCCCTCCGTCTTTCCTGGTTCTCACTCCCTGTTCACTAGAATTGATTCTCGCACCATAATGCCGCACAGGCATAGACTTCGTTGCATAAGAGGTGGTGGCGGCAGAGGGGAGGGCGGTAGGGGTTCACACCTGCCACTTGCCATCCACGATTTCGGTAGCCGGCCTCCTTCAGACAGCAACATGGGCCAATTTCATTTTGCAGTGACCTGGCCAAGTTGTGCATTACTGCTACCATCTCAGTCTCTTTCCACGAAGAGCCTCAGGTTGGTGAAGCTTCACACTCCAGAAAACTCCGGAAATATACCATTCCAGTCCTGCATCCTCAAGACACAACGAAATCGATGGCGCTCCCAGTCAAGCCAAGCACGACTAGCTCCAGCAGTGAGGGTGATAGCAGCAACGACTCGGCTCGTGGGAAGCAAAAGCTCAACTCGGATTCAGGCTCCTCTTTCGCGTCAGAGAGTTCCTCCCAGTACTCTAAAAGCGCCGCTGAAGATCTCGAAGATTACAGCTGTCCCATAGTGGAGGAGAACCCTCCTCCACCTACAGACAGCTAGCTTCTTGTCAGGTCTTGCTTTCCTTCTTTTGGCCTTCTGTCATGTTAAGTTTCAGGTTCATACACGTTGATGTTCACCTCCTTCGAAGCTTAAAATGCTTTTTTTGTTTCTATTATGCTACTAAGAACTTGATGACTGCTGGTTTCCTGATAATGGGAAGCAACTCTTGGGCTGGTTTCCCGATTATGGGCAACCCTTTTTACAGTTTTTTGGTTTTTTTGAATAGAACCTCTTGTGAGGTTGAATAATTTAGCAGCCATACAGGAAGGTTTCGCATTGTAAATTATGTTCAATATCAATAGAGTAACGCAACTTAGAAAAAAAAAAAATTTCTGTTGCAAATATATAGATGGCTTTTGCCGCTTTGGTCCTGGGGTGACATAGGGCTAGGGGGAAAGGGTCCATGGTTTGCACGTTTAGATGTGTCATGTTGTGTATCATGCAACGTATGAGTTTGAACAATATTTTATACTTAGCGGAAATGCTTTATACTTGCTAGATAAGCTCACTTTCTTTATCCCATTGGGGTTAAAAGAGAAGCATAATGAAGCATTCATGCTATCGATAGCGGAAATTCGAGGAGGGAAAAGCAATCGCGTGAAATATATGTTGTAAGGTAGATGATTTATATTTTAGTTAACGCATAATTATTTCACATGCCCCGAAGAAAAGAGCATGGAAGAGAGTACATAGGAACCCCAAACAAAATTTCTGGAATTGATATTGAGCCAAATGACAGGCTCAAATTAACCAACATACAAAACCCAATTCCCCAAAATTTTCACATCTAAAGATACAATGTCATTTATATTGGGGCAACCAATTAATTCGGGGCAGAAGATATTAATTGTACGAATGGCATTGGACAATCAATGAAGCTTCACCTTTTCCTTTTTGATAGTGAAAAATGGTTTCCTTGACATCTAGATATCCCAAATATAAAGTCTCTCCAAGCTGACAATATAAGGGATTAAAAATTCATTCTTTTTTCCTATCTGAAAAGAGGTGGAAGCACGGCATGAGCGTCCAAATCTAAAGCTTCGGGGTCCCTGCACAAGGTTTGTCCTTTCTCAATTGAGCTTGGAACAAACCAAAGTTTGCGGACTTTAGATGATTCCAATTGGACAAAGAAACCATCGCATGCCCATGTTTCCACTTTCTGAATCCTTGCCCCTTTCAAACCTGAGGGAATGATATCACTTTTTTTGGCACAACCAAGCAAGCTGCTTTGGATGATGTGTCAACTGCATGTTGTCTAAGAAATGACAAGCGCCTTGTTAAAGTGTCCAGTGACTCAAATGTGTTTTCCACATTTATAATCATGGCAGCATCATATGAGAAATCCTTTGATTTGTCAAAGAGATAAGTAGCCCTAGCATCCACGTGCCCATTTGCATGCCATTGTTTTAATTTTGCCTCTATTATATCAGTAATGAAAGAAAAAATCTCTTCTCCACTTGCTTCAGACCCGAATTTTTGAACCAATTATGACTTCAAATTTTCCAGTGTTTTTGCCATGTTTTTGCTTGTTTCTCCTGTGCTTGCTTTTTATCCTGAGCCAATAGTGAAAGTATTTTAATTTTTGTGGCCACCTCTGTGCTTTGTAGATTTTGCTGCAAGGTGTCTCGAAAAGCAGCCACAGCCTCATCATAACACTCCATCGCTTCCAATACGCAACCTTTCTTGAAATAACCCTTTTCCCATGTTGGATTCAACCCGATTGTTGTTTCAGCATCAGCAAGTGCTTTACTAAGATTGACAAGATTCAGAAATGATGCAGATCTATTGTTGTAAAGATTTGCGTTGGAAGGATCAGCCTTGATAGCTTGAGTGTAAATAGTTGTTTCTTTAAGATAATTACCGATTTTGAAATGAGCATTTCCTTGATCCTTTAGAGAATCAGTGGGAGTTTTGATGTCTGATTCAATCGCAGCTACGTTTTATGCGCTCGACATTCCTCAAAACCCTCAAAATATTTGATTCACTTGGTTCGAAACCCTTAGTCCACTAGGTGCAAAACCCTTGATAGCTTCAATCGACCTGGCTCTGATGCTTTTATGTGTGCTTGAGAGGAACATGAAATTGACACCTAAAAAGGCCATGGCCAAGGAAAAGGCTGATTTGGATCAACATATACAAGCCCACTACCTTTCCTTCCTTCTTCATATCCACAGTTTCACAGAAAAGTATAGAAACCGAAGGCAAGCAGGCTCCCCAGCTGCCAAATTTTCATGGAGTTCCTTTGGCCACCTGTTGTTGCTCTGCCTCTTGGGTCTTGCTCCTGCTAGTACTCATGGTTTGCATTTAACAAGACCAAAATATGCATCACCTTCACCTTTTCTCATGAGATGGGAGTGACTTCCCTACTCAGGAACGCTCCCTTTCTCAATAACTGCTATGAACTCCGCATTCTGAATTGAGGCCAATCGATGAGCTACAATTACAGTCGTTCGTCCCACCGTTACTCTATCTAATGCCTCCTAAACCACCACCTTCGAATGAGCATCCAATGCACTAGTTTCTTCGTCCAATAGTAAGATGTTAGGGTTCTTGATAATTCCCCTCGCTATCACTATTCTTTGCTTATATCCCCCAGATAGTTGCATTCCCCTGTTCCCTGCGTTGGTTTCATATCCATCCTACAATATATATTCACAGTTCGCACCATTCATTAATAACACTTTGTAGATATATAAGTTTACAGTGCAATATATATTCATAGTTCGCACCATTCATTAATAACACTTTATAAATAGACAAGTTTATAGTGCAATTCTAGTTAAGGATTTAGGTCAGCAAAATTATGAAATGAATTCATGGGCATTTGCAGCCTTATCCGCATCTATGATATTTGCCTCAATTGCGTTCACTTTACCATATGCAATGTTTTCTCGGATGCTCCCTACAAAAAGAGTCGGATCCTACCCTACAAGATCTATGTGTTCTCTCAAGCACCCCAGATTGAAGCTCTACATGCGATGGTCCACGGCATTGATCTTGTGGATGGTGGAGAAATCGAGGCAATCCACAACACCGATCTCATGGACGGTGGAGAAATCAAGGATGGGCAGGATGAATTGACTTTAACTCACCCAATACTCTATGACCAAATGTGAACATATAATTAGCTAGAAGGGCGACGAGGAAGCTCTCTGATTGGGTGGGGCAAACAAAAAGAACGCTTCTGGCATAAAAATAAAATAAACGAAACGATTCATTCATTGAGAGGAAAAAATAAAAGAAATGATTCATACACTCAGACAAAATTCGGAAAAGAAACTCGACAAAATTTATTTTATAAGATAAAATCACAAGCATATGGTTCCTCCGATCATTTTCACTGATTATAATTAAGTTGGTTTTGAATTATACTTGGGACTGTGTTTTGGATGATTAAGTTTTATTTCAATAATTTGATTTTATATGAGAAAAGCTACCAGACTTATCTCTTAATCATTTCATCAAATCCAACTCAACTTTATTTTATAATATTAAAAACAAATTCTAGTATGTGGGAAAGTTTATAATGTGATACCTCCAAGCATCGATAAAAAGTAGCAAGTATCATTCCACATATGGACTGATGACTGTAAAGGATCACTTATCTTCGAGAAGAATTCAAGAAATTGGGCCTACATCACTTTTTCTAGAAGCAAACAACAAATCGTGGACGTTCCCTCATGCATTGAGACCATTTTTTTAACTGGGAAAACCTTATGTCAATGGGTTAACCTTCTTTATTGGACTCTCTATTGTATGGGAAGTACAATCCACAATTCCTTATTTGACATGCCTTCTCGAATAACTTTGTCTCTTCAACAAACGACCTTCATAAAATCCACGCTTTCGATACGGACTCACATAACTATATACCAACTCCACTCAGTCTTCACTTTACTTTAATCAAGTCATTCCACCGCTACGAGTTAGACAACACTTACGATTATTTGGTTGGGTATTTTTTACTCACCAGTAGCATAAAGATTTTGCATTATCAAATATGGATAAAGCTCCCGAGGAACACCATGCCACTTTTTTAGCACAGTGAGATTGTGGACAAAATTGCAACCAATTTAGGGAGTTCGAATGCAAAAATGGGGGAGTTGGGGGTCCGAAATCCGGATGCACAAAACTAGATCAAAGATATGGCTCGACTCATACAAAAGCGTCGAGCAAGCTGCCCACGCTTACAATGCCGCAGTTTATTTCCTGAGAGGCCCCACCGCTAAATTCAACTTCCCTGGTTCTGTGCTCGCCATTCCGTCAGTGTTTTCTCTTTCTGGTCAAGAAATTCAGCTTGCCGCAGCTAGATATGTGAGGGACGAATTCCCTTGCAATTCGATTTCGACTTCGCGTGCTCCACAGAATAACAACGACAAACATGATAACAAGGCCAGGGAGAAGGTCGGATACCCTTCACGGTCATATTTGGTTACAGAAAAGGTGTTAGAGACCGACAGTAGCCAGACGATATACAGGGAGTCCAGCATGGTGTTGTACGAAGCTTTGTTTAATGGCAGTTTAACGCCATTCTAACGTGGCAGGAGGAGCAAGATGAATACTTGTGTAACTTGTGAGAACACTGAAAAATCGAGGACGGGTAGGACGAATTGACTTTAACTACTCTCACCCAATACTCTGTCACCAAATGTCAACATATAATTAGTTAGAAGGGCGATGAGGAAGCTCTTTGATTGGGCGGGGAAAACAGTGTTTTCCCACCCAATCTCATAAAGAGAACGCCTCCGGCGTAATTATAAAATTATTAAACAACACACTACTCAATTTTTCTCGTTTTCCAAGAAAAATAATTAACTAAATCATAATTTTCAGGTAACATACAACTATTAAGTCCAGCTGTAAGTAATGGTTTGACGTGATTTTCTACTAAAAGACATCGTAGGATTTGAGGATTAATAAAATACACCAGGTAAGGTAGAAAAAATAGAATTCAAACCCATTTTATGGAATGAGAAGTTCATAAAATTTTGGTTTTTTTTTTTTTTTTTGGGGAAAGGAATCTTTTTTTTCATAAAATATTTATTTATTTATAGATTTTTGGCTCACAATTTAATTAAAAAAAAAATTAAAGATATGGAATTTTTATTTAATTGGAAAACAAGACTTCCTACAATTTGAGTGTTAGATCTCAAATAGTCAAGGAAACCGTAAAAATAAGAGAAAATTATGTAAGATAATAAAATACAATTTTTTGGTAAAAATTTGCACTAAGCCATTTTTCCCTTGTATTCCACTTTCAAAATTAATTTATATTTAAACAATTGTTTTATAATAAAAATGACTTTATCTTAATTGTATATGTCTATATTATATGTCTATGTCATATTGATATGAGAGGTCGATTGCAGTGATTTATAAGTCCTTACACGTATTTATCATTATGACATAAGAACTAAGAAAGATAAGAACTAACTCCCAGGAGTTTTGAAGTATAAGAACTAACTCCCATGAGTTTCGAAGTGAAAACAAGTGTTGGTCTATTCCCAAAACACCTTGGGATGAAAGAATTTGTCAATTATGTGATTAAGAGGGTTGAAGCTGAAAATAACTAGGTTGAAGATGAAAATAAATTTCTCTTGGATTTCTCGGCTCTTACTCACATTCGTTCTCATTTCCAAAACATTTTCCACACTACCCCACTCCTTGAATTGTTCAGTTAGCCAAACTATAGTGGTCTAGGAACCCTTCTTTCCCTCCTATTTGATCATAGAAATAAAATATTAAAAAGTCTCAATTAATCTCTTTCTTTTTTAAGGACTGCTAAACCTCATTGGTCGCAGTGGATGTTAATCATCACCATCATCATTATTTTCATTTTGTATTTTCAATCTTATTTTATTTTTTAACATTAATATATTAAAAGTTAAAGAGAATTTGATTTTTATTAAAATAATAATTTGATTTTTTCATAAAAATAAATTAATATATAAAATATTTAATTTAAAGAAACTAAAAATGTATTAATAAATGAATAAATCAAGCATAAAATTTTAAATGAGTTAATTATTTTCAATATTATTAGATATTTAATTAGTTTTATTATTATTTACATTACTTTCGTTGGTGACACTAAGGTGGTTATTGATTCACTGCAGGGGCAGAACTCTCTGGAGGTTCCTTCGCTCCACCATTGGATGGTCAATATCGATGCTCCCCGCTCCTCCTTCAATGAAATCTCCTTCTTTCATGGGTATCGAGAGAAAAATTTGGTCGTTGATGTTCTATCCAAGAGGGGGATCCCTCTTTGTCTTGGTAGAATGTTTTTTGAATTTTGGATTGATGGATTATTATAGGAATTTGGTTCATTTGGTTTTTGATCCCCTATTTCGCTTCTTTTGAGGACTGCCTCTGTTTATATGTCTGGTCTATCTTTTCTTCTCCTCAGTTTTGGCTTCATCTAGTTTAATGTAATGTCATTTTTGTTCTTAGTGATCTATCCCTTTGCCTGTATGGTCCTCTTCTAGACAGTTTCTAGTTTTTTTGTCGTTTTTTCTTGGGTTTCTTCGGTCTGTAGTGCAATATGTAATTTCTCATTTTGTTAATGAAGAATGAATGTTTTTTTTCTACTGAAATATGTGTGTGTGTGTGTGTGTGTGTGTGTGTGTGTATGACCAATGCAGTCTATCGAATCTTAAGAAAATAAAAATCTAATTGTGATTCTTCAAGATCTTATTTCTATGATCAAGAATAAGGGAAAGAAGTGCTCCAAGATCACTATAGTTAGGTTGACTTAACATGTCAAGAAGATTGGAGGTGTGGCAAATGTTAGGAAAATGAGAGCGGATGTGAGTAAGGTTCGAGCAATCTAAGAGGAATTTTTTTTCACCTTCCACCCTCTTAGTATCGCAAAGGTGAAAAACTATTTAATCCTAAGGAGTTTTGGGAGTAGTCCACTACCCGATTTCACTACAAATCTCATGAGACTTAGTTATTTTCCTAGCGATGTTCATTTTTTTCTTATTGTTGGTCAAAACAAAGAGATAATTTTGGTTAGCAAGGGTGGGGTTTATCGCCTCCTTGTAATATATAAGCTTCCTTTTTCCCTACAACTCCTTATCATTCCATAATTTATCTTTAAATTTCTAGGTAATAGTATTTTTGACGCTATCTTTATTTCTCTGGATGATCTCCTCCTTTATCCCCCAGTAATTGAGCCAAGACTGGGCATCCTTATGCCACCCACACTTGAGGTGAAGGTGGGGGGTTTGACTAAAGTTAGAAGCAATTTTGGGAAGCATCTTTGATTTCATCTCGTGAAGCTTCTTCTTATACATCATATACCTAAACATAGCCATGCTTTCAATGGGGGAAAGGCAAGCTTCAATCAGGAGGATAGGATGGGGAATATTTCCCTTGACCTTGAAGTTGTAGATTATAAATTTCTTTTGAATCATATCAATCTTTCTCCATGACTCTTTGGATATATTGCAACCCCAAACTTCACATATGTATAAAATAACATAGGTGACGAGGGTCTTAAAAAGGAACCTCGTTTTACTCCAAATACAAAGATCAATCGACTTCTAATTTTTTTCAAGCTCATAATAATATTTTCAATCTCCAATAATCATTTTCCCATTATTATAGTTCCAATTGAGCTAATGATGAATGTCAAAACCTAAATATTTATAAGAAGAAACTTGCTCTATGTACTTGTTATCATAGATGAAATTACCATGGTTGATCTTCTTGGATTTAATGATCATGACATTAGTCTTGTCGATATTAACTATCATACCCATCTTGGACCAGTAACCATGAAGAGCCTTAAGCTACTTTTTTAGGTCATCATGGATTCTGGAGAGAAGAACAATATCGTCAGCATAAAGGAGAAGAGTAATGAGTATAACATCAAGCTGAGTGCCATTGCACCCCATAGTTTCCAAACACTCTAGCTTATTGATGTAAATTTCAAAAAGGATAGGGGATAGGTGACAACATTTCTTAACCTTGATATTGCATTTAATATCTTTAAACCAGCTTTCATTGGTATTAAGCTTGGAAACAACAATCTGGTAAAGACGAATCAAAACAATCCTCGTCTCAGACAAAACCATTATCTCTTCAAGTCTTTTCCATATTTTATCTTGAGGAACAATGTCAAAATATTTCCTAATGTCAACAAAGAAACATTCGAGATTAGCTTCATTATTGCAACATTCCTCGGCAATTATTCATAGAGTGAAAAGATGGTTGATAGTCGAGTGATGTATCCTAAAACCAACTTTACCTTTAGCTCTTTTACCATGGCTTTCAAGCCAAATGCTAATCTTCTTTTCCAAAAATATCCCACATATTTTGGCTAAGATGTGGCTAATCATAATGGTTCTATAATTAGATGGAGAACTTTTTTCCCCACTTTTAAATATAGGAACAATAAGGCTTTGCATCCAAGGCTTATGGAATCCATGCTTTATCACCAAATTAGCAAGCTTGTGGAGATGAGGGATGAGGATAGACCTTTCCATTTTAAATAGTTAAGCTTGTTATACTTTAATATATTTATCTTTCCCATTAGCAAGCTTTTTAATCCCAAACTATATGTCTTATAGAGGAAAGGTATCCTCCTTAATAAGAATGTTTAAGGATGCCCATGTTGTCCGGGGAGCCATAGAACTTCTTAAGATAGATGTCCCATTCTCTAAGGGGATCGAATGATTATCATTTTTTTGTAAGAACAAACACATTCCGCCAAAACTTTATGGATGCAACTTTAGAAAGGAGAAGAAGGTGCTCTTGTATACACTTATGTTTCAGAGCCTTATAGTTTTTTTAGGAGCATCTCTAATTTCTTTCCTCACAATTTTACAGTATTTATCATAACAAGGGTTGGTATTTATATTATTCTTTTTAAACAATACCGCAATAGAGACTTTGTTAGTGGTACTAGAAAGGGTATCTTTAAAATTGTAATAAATTTGATCAAATTTTATTATAAGTCATAATGCCTAAATCTCTTTTTAAATCCCTTAAGAATAGGTCTACATTACTTCTATTAAAATGAGTGTTCCTTTGACTGTCATTGATCTTCTGCACGTGGCTGGTAAGCCTAACAATATTGAGGGTTAAGGACAAAGGCATGTGGTCAGAGTCAAGCTCGTAATCATTAAGCAACTCAAAGTTTGTAATATGGTTGAGAACAGGGGGGTCAGAAATCACATAATCCACGACATTATTGCCTAGCCCATGGATACAAGTCATCTAGTCGGAGGTACGCCACTTGTTAATCCCATTACAAATAATCAGGACTTGGGAGATACAAAGTTTGAGAAGCTCAATTTCGAATAGGTTCTCAGTTTTATTTGGAGTTTCTTTTGAATATATTAGCTAAGTCACCATCTTCATCAAGCCATGAGGGGTTAGGGCTAGAGTTGTTACTTAACATAATAGGTTGGTTAGTAGTAGTTTTGGCATTGAAATCCCCAAGAAAAAGGATATTACCTTCATTCCTTAGGTTGTGGATGTCTTTATCTAAGGTATTGAAAGGGGAATTTTTATCCAAGTTATTTTTCATATAGGAGGTAGAGTTTATAGGAGTGAAATAACAGATCGCAAGAAAAATCCTATTGGTGGTAGAATCAAAGATCTTGATCCAAATGTGCTGATTAAAGGGGTCGGTTTTATAAATTCGGATGTGAGAAGAAACAATGTTCTTTATATAATAGGCTATACCACCAAAACCCCTACGAGAGGATTTCCTATTCCACGTTGACCAAAGAATGAATCTGTCAATGTGAGGGACCCTAGGTTCATCATGCTCTCAACTTTCAAGTAAAAAGATAAGATTGTTATCACTCAGGATCCAGCTTAACATAGGACCTTTACACCATGGAAAACCATGACAGTTCCAGAAGAAGATTCAGAGTGATCATAGTCCCTATTTATCACTCTTGTTTTGGACTTTATCTCTAATAATAGCTTTCTTATTCCTAATGATAGCCCATATCCCTTCTTTTCTTGCCTCTTTGACCTTTTGAATTTGTTTCCTAAGTTCGGCTTGGTATTTCGAAATAAGATCTTCATTTATAAAGATTCATGTTCCTTTTAGGCTTGGGGATTTCTTAAGTATATCTAATTTATGGTCATTACAACTTACATTAACATAGATTAGTTTGTGTATACCCTTATTGCTTTTGGGAGATAAGTTGTTTGAATTTTGGATTTTTTTTTCCAATTGTTATTTTTCTATGTTTATTGCGTCCTCATTGTTTTGTTCTTCTATAGCAGTAATTAGAAGGTTTAAGGCTTTTTATGGCGCTCATGGTTGATTTCAATTAGTTTGTTAATTTCCTCTTTTATGGGTTTGATATCTAATATATTGTCTGTGTTATTTAGGGTTGAGTTAGTGTTTTGTTGTTCTTTTAGATTTTTAATCTAGTTTCTTAGGGTGTCATTTTCTTTTGATTGTTTTCTATGTTATTACTTGAATCATATCTTTCATTTCTTGGAATTCAGTCTTGAGTGTTATTATTTTATTTTCTAAATATTTGTGGTTGTTATCAAGCATCGTAGATAATTCTAGTTTAAATTTGTTTTCTCTATCTTATCTTCATTTTTCTAAAGATTAAATACATACTCATAAAAACTCTCTAGGGTAATTTTACTTGGTCTCCCTTTGCTAGAGGGGGCCTTAGAAATATATTTTAATTTCATGTATAATTTAATTTATTTTTCCTTATAACATTTTTCATTTTTAAACAATCTTTTAAAAATTTACCTACCCCTTTCTTGATCTCCCCTTTTTTCTTGGACTTAAGTACATATTTTTAATTTTCTCCTTCATTATTAATTTTTTCCTTTTTTAATTATATTTTACTTTTTGTTTCCCCCTTTTTAGATTTTTAAATTGTTTTTCATCAATATTTATATCTCTTTTTAATCTATTTATTTTTATCTTAGCACCCATTCAATATATCAATATATAAAAAGGTTTTTCAATATATCAAGATATAAAAAGGTTTTTAGTATTTGATGATGGATAGAGTGTCCACTCAAAATGTTAGAAAGCTAAACTCTTTCCTCCAAAAATTTCTAAAAATCTCTAATAATATTGATAAATAAGTTATATATATATAATTTTGTTATTATTAACTTTATATAAATAAACTATATATTTTTATATTTTAAATTATATTTAATTAATTTTATTAGTATTTGCATTATATGAATAAAATATATATTATTTAATTTTTACATGATTTTAAAAATTTGAGTAATTTATAAAAAAATTAAGTGTTAAACTTCATACTTCCATCTTTTTTCAGTGGAAAAGTTTATATTATGTACCATCACAATGTCAATAATTTTCTGAGATTTACATTCAAAAATGTGTTCATCATTCATTCTTTTTACAAAATATTTCAGAGTTAAAGTTGTTTTAATTTCCATACAAAAATGAAAAAAGAGATAGAGAATCAATTCGTTGTCAACAAAACTTGTAATATCTTGTATTCCTTCATCTAGAGGCCGTTCTCCCCCTTGTTACCTTTCACCATTCTTGTTCCAGCCTTCTGGAAGAAGTTGATTCTCTGTTCATGCAGAAAAATGGTCCCCAATTCTGAGTACTTTATCCCTTTCCATGGAAGAAATCTGGTTCTTTGTTCTTGTTGCAAATTGGTCTTGTATTCTATGTTCCTTATCCATTTCCGAGAAGCATTGAATCCGCTGCAGTAGTAGCCTTCAAAAGAAAATGACAGTGCCCTTAGCCCCACTTCCTGATGCATCTATAAGTTCATAGTGCATCTCGCTAAAATTCCCCATCAATCCCTTCTTAGATAACCTGTCAGCGGTTACATTATTTTCCCTATATATATGAGTGAATGAAATGATGGAGAATGATCTTCTAAGGTCATCAATCCAGTCAATCCAGGGTGAGATATTTCCAGGAGCCATTGGGTTCTAGTGGTTCAAATGATCTATTAGTACCTTAGAGTCCCCAAATACCCATAGCTTATCAATATAGAGATGTTTGGTGAACCAAAATAGCCCCCACAGAGCCAACATCTCAGCCCTCATATTTGTCCCTTGTCTTCCAAACCAGAGTATTTTATAGTGACACTGAAGTGTAATCATAAGCCATGCTCCACATCCACATCTCATATTTTGTGTTGCCCCATCGAAAAAACCCGTTGGATAATGAATTTCAAAAGGTCTTAATCTAATCAGAAGATCACGAGGTCTATGTTGGGTCCTCATGGCCTCCCAATTCAGTGTAATTTGTGCAGTGAGCCATGTTGGTGTACATTTTTTATCTTCAAATATCCATTTGTTCCTACCAAACCACAATCTCCAATAAAAAAAGTGGAATGTTCATGTATTGTTTACCTTGCTCAAACCACCAACCTGTACAATATTCAACAGACTGGTACTTACGCTCCTATGAATTGAAATGATTACACAGCATATACCAAATCTCACATGCAAATTTACAATTGTAAAAGAGATGGTAGTTATCTTCCTCCGCTGCCATGCATAAAAATCAAATCTTGGGTCCCATCTTACCCCTCTTCATTAGATTAGTCCATGTTAGGTTCCTATCCTTCTAGACAAACCACACGAAGATTATTATTTTGTATTGTATCTTCACCTTCCAGATTTCCGTAAACCAACATCTTCCTACATGTTCGCCTTGTAAATTGATCAGATTTTTATATGCCTCGGAGGTGTTAATTTGACCTTTATCTAGGGTAACCCCACCCCCCACCCCACATGAGCTGATCCTCGGACCTGTTGTGTCTGCACCCCATGATTTTTAATCCTCTCAAGTATTCAGTGCATTTTGCAGCCAATTGACCATGTAGTCCCACGTTTGCAGCCTCCTTACACCTTGGAGCACCCTCCACCCAATGCTTAATAATCTGTCCCAAATAGAGGATACCCTTGCCCTGTAAGAAATTCACTAGTTGTAAACTAATCATATAGTTATGTGGGTTTCCTCTCATAACCCCTGCCCTGATGAGAATCCTCTAGCCGTTACCAAAGTTCCATTGTATCATCCTGTGGAACATGGACCATATCTTCCTAAACGCATTCCAGATATAATATCTCCTCCCATCCATCCCATGTCTCGAGGTATACACTTCCTCCAAAGTCAATGACCTGAGATATTTAAATTTGATGATATCATTCCAGATACTCGAAGTCTGAATACACCTCCAAAATGATTTCATAAGTAGTTATTTCCCAAAGGTTTCCACCTCTAGCAGTCTCCATCCCCCTTTGCTCCTTCGGCATAGTGATTTGTTCTCATCGTGTAAGATAATATTTCCCTTCCTCCCGATCGCCATTCCATATGAAATTTTCCATGGTTTTCTTAATTCTATCAGTAATGGTCTTAGGGATATAAAATAGATGTACCCATTAGACGGTAAGTTGTCATTAGGGGAATTTTGAGGTCTAAAATGGGCCTCCTAAGGAAATTATAAAATAATAGTGGAAAAAATTAAATAAGATTTGATGACATCATCAAATTTTAGAGGGAAAAATGGAAAAACTACTTTTTCAACTCATATTTTCAACTTATCTCCCAAATTTTTTACTCAAATTTTGAGCGGGAGTACTCATTGGATGTGAAATTTAATTCCCCATCCAAGGAGTACCCATGTCGCATACTTTCGATGAGTCCTACTACACAAAAAATGAGAAATACATAAAAACGTTTTTTTATGTATTTCTCATTTTTCGTGTAGTAGGACTCATCGAAAGTATGCAACATGGGTACTCCTTGGATGAGGAATTAAATTTCGCATCCAACGAGTACTCCCGCTCGAAATTTGAGTAAAACTTTTGGGATATAAGTTGAAAATACGAGTTGAAAAAGTAGTTTTATTATTTTATTATTTTTTAATATTTTTACCCTTTTATTTAAAAAATGGTGGATCATCCCCCATGGTTGACATCATCATCTTGAATCCTATTGGTTGTTATAAAGTTTATTTTTGTTGTACATTTTTCTTAGGAGGCCCATTTTAGATCTCAAAATTCCCCTAATGTAAAGGACTGCGTGCACCAATACGAGCCTCCCACCTTTTGACAACCATTTTCGTGTCCATCCATTTATCCTTCTATGATATTTATCTATGAGCCATGCTCGATATCTGGAGGGTTTGAGTCGAAAGCCCAGATATGTCAGCTCTCCCCCAAGTGGGCTAATATTGAAATTGCAAATCTTGCCAATTTGTTTGATAGTATCTGGGTCCCCTTCGGAATTGTAAAAAAAAGGATTTTCTTCGTTAGCAAGCATCCTCGATGCTTCAAAAAAAAATTTTAATATGGTTTTCAGAACCATCCAGCATTGCTTAATCAACAACCCAAATATCAACACATCATCCAAAAAAAACTGTGGGTGATCTCTCGGTGATCTGTAATTTTTATGCCACGAAAATGACCCACCCCCGCAGCCCTGCTAATTTTGATGCTGAGAGCATCCATAACCAAAATGAACATTAGGGACAAAAGAGCGCACCCTTGTCTCAAACCACTGCCTGATTTGAAAAATCTACTCGCAGAGCCATTAATGAGGATCGCCATCAATGTTCTACAGACACATCCCATAATCCATTCCACATAACTGCAACACATCCAGATTTGATAAAGAATCATTCTCAAGAAGGCCCAATCCACCCAGTGATATGCCTTACTCAGATTCACTTTCAATACCATGGCTTCCATTTTCCGATCTTGTATGGTATGCATAATCTCCTAAGTGGATTCCACGACATCATGTATGATACGATTGTTAAGAAACCTAAACTGCGGTGGGGAAATATGCCTTGACAATACATCCTTTATTTTTTCCACAATAATCTTCGATATAATTTTATACAAAGTATTACACAATGAAATGAGCCTATAGTCATCGAAGGACGCCTTACCTTTCTTCTTTGGTATGAGAACAAGAAATGTAGAATTTATTGCCCCATGTACCATTCATTTATGCCTCGCCTCTTCTACAAAATTTGTGATGTCCTCAATTAAAATGTCAGCGAAGTGAATGAAGAAATGTGGAGTCCACTCATCCGGGCCCGAACTTTTGTTTGGGGAAAAAGATTTTAGTACACCTTCAACCTTCGCAACACAAAATTCTCTATACAGTCTGTAATTATCCTCTCCCAAAAACATCTGAGGGAAATCTTCAACCGCTCGTATCTGTGCTTCCACATTTGTTGTCTCACTTGTCTTGTATAAGGTTTCAAAATATTTTACCGCCTGTTCTTGAATCTGTTCAGTGGTGTTGTAAGAGTGTCCTTTAATATCGATGTTCCAAATAACATTTGTATTTTTCCTTTCATTAGCAAATGAATGAAAATATTTAATGTTTGGGTCACTTTCTTTTAGCCAAGTTGGACTGACTCTTTAGTCTCCAAGTTTGCTCATGAATAAGTAGAATATTCTTTTTCTCTATCTCCAATAATTTGAGCCTTGTGTCCATCCATATATTGAAAAATATGAGCAGTCTTTCTCTCAATCTGCTCCAATTCAAGTATCGATTGACCCTTCTTGATTTTCTCCCAACCTTCCCTTTCATGCATCTTAAACTGTTTGTTAGATATTCCATGGAAGGAGTCCACGGCAACCTTCTTCACAAATTTCGCCAATCAAACTTTACTATGACAAAGTGATGGTTGTCCACGCATTGAACTTGCCAGAAAGTTAGGGTTGTCCACAAAAGAACTCTTTTTAAAAATATACGGTAAAGGATGAAGAAATAGTCTTTCCTTTCACTTAACGAATGATGATGCGTATTAAATAAGAAGACACCAAATGCGATGGGAATGACATCCTCAAAATCAATTCCAAGGGGTACATATAGGTGGGACTATGCCAAGGAGAATATGTAGGCCCCAGGTACGAAATGGCGCTGTCAAAGAATACGCAATAAGCAATACAACACACAAATTCCGAGAATGCCAAAGAAAGCACTTAATTTTGAAAATGACCAGCACATGCTCGCTGGCTGAATTGAAATTGAGCTCAGTTTGTATCTGTGGTTTGCCTGTAACGAATATAAAATTTAACAGCGGCCTCTTCTCCCTATCCTACAGGTGATTTTGGTGATCGTTCCCACATGGGTTGCACTCATCTCTTTCATGGTATTAAAAGTTTTGGAAATCGATCTAGTTTGCTTGAACACTGCACTTCTTAGCATTAAATTGTAGGCCAACTCTAGTCTTGAGTTGTCAATAAGGTTTGTTAACAGACTCAACAGAATAAGTTTTCAAAAATTTAGGTAGTTAGAGTGTTTGGATTGAAATTTTTACAGTGGAAATGGATTCAGCACCATCAAAAACCTAAAAATCATAAAAAAATTGAAGTTTAACTAATACAACCCAAATTTTCAAAAATCTTTACCAAAATTTTTCATAATCTTACCCAAATTTCTAAATTATTCTGTAGATTTTTTTAGACTACCGCTGTAAATTAACCATAAAACATGATGATTCTGTGGTGTCAAAAACCTAAGAAGCCGATCCAAACAAAAGACATTGTGCGATAAAATGAGGTTGACAGATGAAATATAATGTCATAAATAAAATCAAGCAATCAATAGAGAACCAATATAATGTCATAAATAAACTCAAGCAATCAATAGAGAACCAATAGAGAGAGGGACTGTTGAACGTTTTATTTACCTTTGCCCCACTTTGTTGTCTCCATATTTTTCTTTTTTCACAGTAAAGGAGAGGCTCATACTGGTATTTGCATGAGGAGCTGCTTCTGTGGCAAATACTGATCTAAATGCCTGCATTGCCAAACAGTTGGGTGCCCCCTTATAAATGCACAGGATTCCCATCATTCCTATCAACAATATGCAAATCACAATATTATTTGGATTCCTCATCTTTCACAGTCCACCGCCCGATCTGGCGTCTGCTTTCACAGGTAATCAATAATTGCTATAGACTTAAAAACGAGCAACGTTGCAGCCCTCAATTCTACAGAAAATAGAAAACGAGAGTTAGGGAGGAAAATTTAGGGCAACATTTGTGGTGTTTACCATTGTACTTTGTTAACCAAGCCCGCTTTTCTTATACAAATCATTCTCAGATTTTCTCATTGAGAGAGCATTCCTACGCACCTCCTAAATTTCAAGTTTTAGACCTCGTAGATTTCAAAGAATAATTTTTAGTGCAAAAATCTTCATGAATTTTATTAATTCTCAATTTTAAAAATGATTAATTCTATTATATATAAATGCTTTAATGAATTATTAATTAAAAAATTTAATTAATAATTTTATATATTTATTATAAAATTTTAATTCTTTAAAATAAAATAATTTCATCTCATTAAATCTATCTACTAAATTTAACACTTAAATTTCAGGAATCTAAAAATAGAAATTAAAGAAATACAATTAAACCTTGCCTATGAACTCCATAAATCAAAGCTCCATTGGCAGAGACTGTAACTCCGGCGGAGAAGATATCAACCCTAACCTCATGCCCGTCAGGTTGGACCGTCACAATATCTTTAAATTTAGTTTCCTCGGAAACTTCTCAAACAATTCATGCCGTGTTGTGTAATATGCTTTTGAGCCCTGAATTTTTAATTTTTGACACTCTCGAAGGTTAAGAATTTTGAAAGTCAGGTGGCATAATTAATCCATTTCTGTCGAAGGCAGGGAAATGGATTAAAATAATTCAGCGCGATATTTTTTTTTATTTGTGTATTAGGCAGGAAAATGGAATAAAATCACTCATCGCGATAATTTTTTTATTCGTGTATTAGTTTATGTGATAAGTGAAAAGGACCTTTATTTTCCCATACCATAAAACAAAAATGTTTATTTCTTAGGTTTTAATTTTAATATCTCACTTTATTTCCAAAACAAAAAAAAATGATTTTTTTTCGGATATTTTTGTGGTTAATTTTAATTAAAATTTAGTAGAGATAATTGAGTATAAATTGTTTTATTTATAGAATTTAAGTGTTTTAAATTTTTTTGAAAATGTTAAATCTATTTTTATATTCAAAAATATATTTTAAATAACAATAAATTACAATTTTATTTGAAATTTTATAAACAAAAAATCACAATTTTATTTGAAAATTTATGACCAAATTTTTCAAAAAAAATATAAAATTTTACGGCCAAACTTTCCAAATAAAATAAAAAACATAAAATTGACTTAATCTTATAAAATAATTTAACACACAACTCAGATATTTTCCCTTTCCAAGAATAATAATTAACTAAAGCATAATTTTCGGGTAACTTCCAACTATTAAGTACAATAGTAAGTAATGGTTTGACATGCTTTTCTACTAAAGGACAGCGTAGAATTTGAGGAATAATAAAACGCACAAGGTAAGGTACGAGAAAATTAGTTAAGATACAAAATACCCGTTTAGTATAGCATGGGATAAAGAGAATTCAAATCACTTTTTAGGGAAAGAGAAGTTTGTTCATGAAATTTTGGTTTTTATAGAAAGGAAGCTTTGTTTATGAAATATTGGTTTTTTTTGGTGTTGTTGTGTGTGTGTGTTTTTTTATTTAAGATGATTTAATTTAAAAATAAAAATTAAAAGATGTGAAATTTTGATTTATTGGAAAAATAAAACTTGTTGTAATGTGAATATTTACGATATCACATGTTTTTTAATATAGGAATTATATAAAATATAAAAATACAATATGTTAGTAAAAATTTATAATAAACTTCCTCGATGGGGGTGTCATAATTGATGGCCAAGTGGGGGTGGATTGGGTAGGTCGGACAAGCTTCATGCCATGTGTCATCGAGCAACATTAGCCTCCCACACTCGAAGTAGTTATGGGCCCTCCGGAGGAGCAGAGGTGCGGAGGGCGACGCGAGCATATCAAGCTAGCGGGCAAGGTAGTCGAAATTCTGCAGGTGTGGGTGATGGTGGAAATCTGCGAGGAGGTTTTTCTTTGCGCACCGGCGTTGGTTATCAAGCTACGACTTGAGCTTCGACTGCAAGAAGTGTGGGGGAAGGAGAGGGAGATGGTGAATTGGGGATGGTGGAGCATATGCCCGTGGGATCCTAGTAGCTTAGGGACCAAGGAGCAGAGGGGTGACAGGGTAACAATTGTGTTTGGACTGTTTTTAAGGAGGGTGCCCACTTAGGCATGCCATTTGTGGCACTCTCGGTCCGCTGAGGGGACGAGGTCTGTGATAGTCGGGGAGACAATTATACCACAGTGTTGGCTCGGGCTCAAAGGCCACTCCAACCCAACAACAGTCTGGTGGGTGTGCAGTTGGAGGCTCCTCTCCACCAGTGGATGAAGTGAAGAAGTGGCATTCGGGTTGGCAATAATGTTTCGTGAGTTTGTGGGTGCAAGCGGTTAGATGGGAAGCAGTGGCATGTGTGACTGCATTGTTGTTCAAGGGGTTGCACTCTGCACGGGCAATTGGAGTTATAGCTAGGAAGCATCAAGGTGTGGGAAAGGGAAACTCATGCCATGGGAACGTGGAGATGCATGCAGAGGAGGATTCGGTCACGGGATGGAGGAGCGTAGGCCAAATGGGGACCCGAGTTCGGATTCAGAATCCACTGAGATCTAAACTCTGTGGCTACTATGGCGGTCTCTCCAGCCTGGTCGCCTTGTCAAGTTGATGTTTTGGCCACCCTGGACATGATTTCAGCTCAGTTGCAACAAATCCAGCTCAATCTAGACAACATGCGAGAACAGAGGTATGAAGAAGACAACAAGCTCATCGGTTATATAAATGATATTAGGCATATGCAAAATGAAACTTTAGATGCTCTATAGAGTTTGCGCCGCCAACTACGGCGCTCCCATTACCACCTTCGAGCACTCGAAATCACAACTGTGTCGGTTTATTTGTAGGGCCACCACCAGTCCGCCCTAACCCTCCTCCATGAAAATTTGTAATTGCTTGTTTTTTGTTAGTTTTGTGCCGGAAATAACCAGTGGCACAATATGCCTTGGCGCACACCTGAGTCAAATAGGGACTTTTTTGCCACTCAGGTTTCTTGGATGTATCACAACATTGTTGTCTCATGATGTAATTTTTGAAATGATAATATAATCTAGACTTTGACTGACAAAAAAAAAATTACAATAAGCTAGTTTTCCTTGTATTGCTTTGTAATATAAAAATGTTTTTATCTTTAATTGTATGTGTCTATGCCATATTGCTATTAGAGTTTGATTATACTAATTTAAAAGTCCTTACTTTCCATTATTATTATGTCAATGAGGATGGCCACAAAAAGTGACACCTTCAAACATATTTTTGATTGGTTATAAAACCCACATTGTTAAGTGGAGAAAACTACAAATAATGACTTTTAGATGTGTATGTGGATTTTATTGTTTATGCTTCCAAGATCTTAAGGGGCATCGTTTTTTCCAAGGAGAACCTCACAAGATGCCCCTCTTCACTAAAATATTTGGGAGGGTCGTTGATTCACTAGCCACCATAGCAATCAGTAGCTTAGTCAAACTTAAACTTAAACTAGATTAGAATCAAAGTCCTCATGGTGAATTCTACATTGAAATATTCTATTCAAACTTAATTATGTTAACCTCACACTATATCTTGAATGGTACTCATATAGGAGCCCAAAGGATTAACTCAACTAATTGTCACCAATATTTTTGGGGTATAATTTAGTTAGTTTTATGTTAATTGTGTATGCGTGCACGCAAGAAGGGGTTAGCTAAAGTAGTTATCACCAATATTGTTGGGAATTATATATATATATATATATATATATATATATATATATATATATATATATATATATATATATATATATATATATATATATATATATATATATATATATATATATATATATATATATATATGAGTCTAGAGAGTCTAATATCCTAGCTAAAGTAGTTATCACCAATATTATTGGGAATTTTCTCTATATGTGTGTGTGTGTGTGTGTGTGTGTGTGAGTCTAGAGATTCTATGTTTGTTTAACAAATTGTAAGCAATGTTGTTAGGCATTTTTCTAGTTCTATGAAAACAAGTACTCAGTTTATATCACTCTCGGTGAGGCGCATTGTTATATTTTAACAATTGTACTAGGAATATCATCCACGACTATGGGGAGGTGATTTTATGGTTTCTCATGACATTTTCCTTTGAAAATAAAATAAATTTGAGCTCAAATGGTTAGCTCAACTAGTTATTGCTAATGTTGTTGGGTATTCAACTAATTCCACGTTAATAAGTGCTTGATTCAAATTTCCTTGAGTGAGATGCACTAGTTTTTTTTTTGGTAAATTAGGCTAATCTATATTAATTCGAAAATAGAAACAGTACATATGCTACAGGCTGGGTTGGTAAGCTGCGCTTAACCAATCCCAGCCTTAGTTGTACGGTTTTGGGGCTTCCTCCGTGGAGGAAACCGGCCTGGAAAATACTTGAAGCAGGAAATTACAAAATGAGCAAAAGGGTGTATCCAGAAATTACAAAATTTGTGAAAGCATAAGTATAACTTGAAATTCCATGGTGATAGCAGGCATGAAAAAAAACAAGGAAGAACTGAGTAGCAACGCAATCCTTAGTCTTCAGCTTCATCATTACTGTCTAGCTCTTCATCCACTATGGGGCAAGCGTACGCCTGCGCAGCCGCTTCCTCTGTATCACTGGGAGGATGCGTAGGTTTGGGGACCGGTGCGCAGAGGATGGGTGTCACCGGATATTCTGCGTCAGGGACGTGCATCCAAGTACCTTCATAATCCATAATACATATGTTTGTATCATCACCCTCATCCTCCTGAGTCAGAAGAGGTTCAGTATTGCCAGGTGGGAGATGCGCCTGATGCGTAATGGTGGACTTTCGATGTCCACATCTTCCCCTCTATGAATCTTGCACGGGGGCCTCCTCCTCCTGATCCGCTTTGGGACTCTATCTAGCGAAACTACCTGAGGAGGAGCCTTCAATAGACTCCAGGTGATTGTTTGTCCCACGGTAGTAACGACCAGGGAGCACGCCTCTCTGCCCTCCACAAATGGTTTTTTGGCACAAGCTAGGTGCCATGGCTTGCTGAAGCAGAGATGTGAAAAATATGGAGGGATCCTCAACAGGGGGAGAGGGTCAAAGCAGGGGAGAAGTAAGTGGACAGGGGGAATGATGAGGGGGAGAGCACATTGAGGGACCCGAGGTAATGGGTGTGCGCATGCTATTGAGACTGGTGGGACAGATGGTGCTGTGATAAGATGTGCATGCTTGGTAACTCGCAACCCAGAGATTTCTGCGCAGCGCATCTCTAGGAAGAGGGTTGCGCAGCGAGCTGGTGGCATAGGAGGGAAAGAACAGAAGCAATAGAAAAGACTGAGGGAGCTGACTATGAATCTCATTGTGCTGAGGGGCCTTCCTTTTAAAAGTCCTTTAACACATGCGAAGGGGAAGATCATGGTTGTGCCTCACATACAGCTGCATGCCATAACCGTTTTCATGAGTGGGCTCGAGTTAAGAGTTATGGCCAGTCGGCATATCGAGATGCACTAGTTAATCATAATAGGTTAACTAAAAATTTCTTCCATGAATCCCTTGAGTTTCCCTGCAATGTTGTCCTTATATAGATGGATAGATAAACACACACAATCATATTTTAAGAGCTATACACACATATACATATATATGTACCTATTAAAATATAATATTATAAATCAATGGATCAAATTTCATGATCTTCCGCGTATATTTAAGCCCTAAACATCGAGTTATTGTATTTTTATTGTTGAATTAGTGTTGTCCTTATTGATCCACTATGGTCTTATATTAATTGGCTAAACCCTTTTATTGTATTATGTGACTCTCATATATATCAAGGAGATAGCTTTGAATATCATATCATCCTACATATGTTATATTGTAAAAGGAGATTGCTTCCATGAAGAGGCTTATCATTCATTATTTTTTCTTATTCTCAAGACATGGAATTAATTATCTTTCTTTGATTGTGCTATTTGGATGTTTCATGCATAACATTTGGAATCACAACATATAATATTTGGGTTTTCCGCATTCAAAGGAATCATCTTGGTATTTCACCGTAATTTTTTTTAATTGGGAAATTTCAAAAAATAAAAATTTTATGAGCCTAAGGATAATTAGAGAAGTATGTGTGGTAAAAATTCCAAGCTATGGTTCACTATACATTTGTAGATACAAGATGTGGAAAATGGGGTTTTTGATCAATCCTAAAATTAATCTCATATAGTTTTCCTTAGTAAAGCAATCATTTATGAAGCTATAATTGTCCAAATTCAATTTCATTAGTACCATTGAAAAGGTTACATATCATAGTATTTTAGATCCAAATTTTAGGAGTATATTTGAAAATTTAGACACATGGTAGTCCATTCAAATCCACTCTCTTGAAAGGAACAAAAACAAGTTTTAAGAAAGTTACCATAAGTTTCCCTTAACACATTGGAATTTATTCAAACCTATGCCATCACAAAGAAGAGTTATTAGGATATTATAGCTTGATATTTTAGAATCATAGCAGTAAAAAATTCAAAGATAATTTGAGAGAAAGATTGGTCAACTAGATAGATAGTAAAATTTATTTTTGGTGATTCAAAAATTGTGATCAAGAGAGAAAAGGAGTATACTAATTTTTCACATGGAAATGATTTATGCAAAAAATTATATTTCTATTAATTTTTAAACCTCTAGATAAATCATACATAACTCTTAAAGAAATTTAAGATTAAGGGTACCATGTATCTCAATTGAGAAACCAATTCAATAATATGAGTGATAATGTGTCACAAAATGTTGATTTGAAAAACTCATAAGAAATACTTAAAAGGGAAGTTGAAGATAAAATGGATCAAAATATTAAATGATTAAAAAACTCCATGGAGCCATTCTCATGCATAGCGTAAATGAGAGGTTCCTTAAAAGTGATATTGTGATGCAAGGAAATCATGAAAATCAGGAGAACAAATTTTTTTAACCCCAATCACATATGGTGAAGATTATAATACATTTGGATAACATGAAGATAAATTCCCAAAATCATGATTATTCATCACTCTAATATCCACATCATCTAGGGTTTAAGGTGGTACCAAGGAAATAACTAATTCCCAAGATCAATATGAGAAAATTTGATGGTAATGATATCATAACATGTATATTATAGTTGGATAAATTCTTTGATTTATACTAAGTACCAACTTTACAAAAGGTAACTCTTATATCCTTGTATTTGGAACTTGATCATTTTTTTTGGTATCAATGGCTTCTAGGATAAAAAAATAATTATAATGTCCCTTGTTCTATTTTTATGAATGAATTAATATTTCAATATAGGAACATTAAGGGAAACACATTATTTAATAAATTGTTCAATCTTTAGAAAATAACTCCAATTATAGAGAACATTCAACAATTTCAAAAGAAGATACCTAGGGTAAAGAACATTTTCGAGGATCATTTATTAGATTTCTTTATGGGCACTTTAAAGAAGAGAATTTAACATAAGGTATATCTCTTCGAATCTAACCCCCTGGAGAATTCTTCTAGTATCGTAAGGAAATATGAAAGAAAATATGGCTACTAGAAGGGTGACAACTAACAAGTACAAAGAGCACCATGTTCCCTCTCTTAACCTCAGTCAACCTACAAGGCTAACACCTTAGCAAATGGATTAATAAAGGACACAGGGACCATGTTTCAATTGTGAAAATAAGTAAAATTACAGGTATATGTGTAAAGAGAGGAAATTATTCCACATAGTTTGTGAAAAGGAATAATATCAAATTTTGGAACCATTGCAAGACATGGAACTATAATAGACTACTCAAACCATATATTGTCATGCATTCGTTGGAATTGACGCTCATCAAACTCTCAAGATAAAATGATATATTGAAAAGAAAAAGGTAACAATGTTGATTGACAATACTAGTACACATAACTTCATTAATTTTAAATTAGCCAGACTTTTCAATTAGTTTATATATCCAACACTGGAGTTTTGAGTAATGATTGAAAATGGAGATACCATAAATTATTCAAGGAAAATCCATATTATTAATTTCACTTTTGGGAGTATTTATTATATATTCCAATGATTGCACTCCAAATAGGTGTTGTTGTTATGTTATGGCTCCAATGGTTAATGTTGAGACCTAATCCCAAGGGATTGGGTGAGATTGTGTATTATTGTAATTTAGTAAATAAGGAAGGCCAAGAGACATTGGGAAGTGAATCCCAATAGCCTCACCTCCATGTATAAGTACACACACAATCTCCATCTAATTCATATTCAGTTTTGCGGAGTTACCTCGTGGTTTGACATGTTATCAGAGCGTAAAGAGCCAATATGAGTTTGTGCATCATTTTCAATCCATGCATGAAAATTCTTGAATGTTTGAAAAGCATCAGACTTGTTCTTCAATAAGTAAACCCAACACATTCTGGTGTAATCATCAATAAATGTCATCATCTATGTATTTCTATTTGCAGAAGCAACAGGCATAAGGCACATAAATCTGAATGAATAAGCTCAAGTTTTCTATGTGCTTTGGAATGTGAATCATGAAATGGATGTTTGCTATGCTTTCCTAGAATACAAGAATCACATTGCTTAAGTTTCCTAGGAATTGTAGGCAGTCCATTAACACCATTTTTCTTCAACAATCGAAGGGTGTCATAGTTTAAGTGTCCAAATATAGCATGCCATAAAAGACTTGATGGGAATGTATCATCATCATGATGCGAACTGAATGCAAAGTTTTGTGCATGAGCAGAGGAACCTTGCAGCTTCACGAGTCTTCCTTATTCTATTCCCTCCATGACAAGTGAGCGATCTGATGCTTTTCTAACCTCAACCTTGCCATCAAACATGTGAATGGAGTGTCCTTGCTGGCGGATGTGGACCAAGGAAAACAAGTTTCTCCTCAACTCAGGGGGGTATAGAAACGCATGTAGAATATAATCTGGAAGACCAGGCAACTTAAGCTTGATTGCGCCAAGCCCTGATGGCTTGAGTTTGAATTTATCTGCGAAGTATACTGCTCCATCAAATTTTTTAGTAAATTCTTCAAAAAAATCTTTTCTAAATGTCATGTGACATGTTGCTCCTGAATCTAGAAACCAATCATTTCTCCAAGAAGTAAATGAAACATCAAAAACTTCTTCAGTTACTCCATTGTTACAATGTGCTACAACATAATGAGTGGATTCAGGTGCTTTACCTTTGTCTCTATCATGAGTTTTAACTTTTTCTTGATTTCTTTGCTGCTCAATTTTATCCCAAGGAAGATTACATGTAGATGCATCATGCCAATCTTTATTGCAGCATATGCAATGAAGATTATATTTTTCAGTTTGAGTTTGTCAACCCCCCCTTCCTCTGAAATTTCTTCTTCCTCTTCCTCTTCGGCCACCTCTTCCTCTAGAAGAATATTGAGCATGACTCTTCTCTCTATGTGCAAAGCATACAACCTCTTCAGAAGATAGAGGGCTGTCATCTTTCCAAAAGCTTTCTCTCTTTCTGCAAACTTTTTCTCACGGGAATCAAAGATGATTTTCACAAGGTTTCCACTTGCTTGTAATGACTCAAGATAATGTGAGTAAGTCAGATAAAATTCCTTAACATATGCTATGAGAGATATATCAACTTCTACGCCAGTGTTCTTAATGTCATGCACGATAGATCTTACTTCTGAAGCTAAAGCAAGTGGGTCATCATTTTTCAATTCAAGACTGAACAGCTTAATCATCAATTGAACAATTTCAAGTTCTGAATGTGAGTCATAGAGTTCTTTTAGCTTGCTCAAGGCTTCATAGGCATTTGAAAATGGTGTAATATGACAACTCACCTCTTCATTTACGGAAGCTGCAATCAAGGCATAGGCCTTGCAATTCTTGTTTTCCCAAATGACGATATCCTTGTCTGAAGTGGGCTTTGCTGGTGGAAGGTCTACTTCTCCTTCACAAATTCCTCTCCACAGCTCATTAAAAATGAGAGTGTGTTTGATTTTCCAAGACCATTCAGGATATTTCTCCTTGCCAGAGAGAAAAACTCCTACAATAGATATGAGAGAATGTATTCTTTTGAAGGAAAAAAAATACTTTGCTGTCAAGGTAAAAACTCAATTCAGGTTTCGATTCTACAATTATTTTATTTTTATTTTTTATTTTTTTGTAAAAAAATTAGGGGAAAAAAACAGAGGTATTATCTGAGGGAGGTCTTTTCTGGGGGGGGGTGTGTTTTCTAGGGAAGGTGATTACTGGGGGAGGTGATTATTGGGGGAAGGTGATTAATGGGGCAAGGTGATTACTGGGGGAGGCCAAACTGTGTAAAATTCAGAATGATATTATGGCCGAAAATAAAAATAAAAAACACAGAGGGGAGGGAGAGGAACGATTGGGTTGGGAGTAGTGGGTGGGGAGGGTGAGTTGGGAGTGTGAGGGGTGGGTGCGGAGTGTGAGGGGCGCACTTCGATGATCTGGTGGGGAGGGTCGAGAGTGGGAGAGCGGGGATGGGGAGAGTGAGTTGGGAGGGCCAAAGATTACAGGTGAGAGGGGTTTAGGGAGAGCGGTTGAGGGGGGGTAGTGAGAGCGGGGATGACGAAAGAGGTGAGGGGGCGAGGAGAGGGGTATGGGAGAGGATGGAAGGGGGCGGGGTATGGGAGAGGGGTAAGGGGGCGGGGAAGGGAGGGAAGCGTGTGGGGAAGGCCGAGTGTCCATGAGCAGGTGAAGGGGACGGGAGTGGATACGAGGGGAGAGGGGTGAGCGGGTCGGGTAGTGAGGGCCGAGTGGGTGTTGTGAGTGGGGATGGCCGAGAGAAACTGTGAGGGGGATGGGGCTGTGAGCATGGGAGAGTAGAGAGATGGGGCTGAGAGTGACTGTGAGGGAGCGAGTGTGGAAGGGAGGTGACTGTGAGTTGAGAACTCTAAAAATTAAGTAGGATGTAAAAATTATTTTGCACAATAAGCTTGAATGTGTAGAGAACTGTAAAAATTATTTTTGCAATAAAAATGTGGCAGAATTTGCAGTAAAAAAAAACTCATAATTATTCTAGAATTGCATCAATGGCAGGAGTAGTAAGGCATAAAAATGAATGCACAATGAAAGTCTAAAAAAATGCAGAACATGAGGGAGTTACACCAAAGGAAGGAATGCCAAAAATGGGACTGGCCCTGATACCATGTCAGACCAGGAGGTAAATGAAAACAACGACTCTTAATTTTAGGAGCTTTTGATGATATTTTACTCAAAAGAAAAATAAATTGAATAGAAGGATATCCAAGGGAAACCATTTAAAGTGCTAATATATAAAATAATATAAAATTGTTAAAAATGAGATAAGATGGTGTAATTGCACACTTGTGCTCACAAGATGTTAAAACATCTAGACCCTAAATTCATGTGTATCTCCAAAATGTTATCAAAAATAATTCTAAGGTATTTAGATAGATGCCTAAAGGTCCTCTACCTACTCAATATCTTGACCTGATATTCATTTGCAACTAGGAATTGTACCACCTAACATCAAGCCTTACATGTATCCATATGCATAAAAGAGTTTGAATGATTATTTGATTCAAGAAATGTTAGAGGCTATAAGCATTCAAAATACTAGCTAAAGTGATTTATTTTCACCAATGGTGATGGTTTACAAAAGGGAATGTTCATGGCATATGTGTACAAATTATATAGATCTCAACAAATTATCATAAAAGATAATTTTTCTATTACTATCATTGATGAATTATTAGATGAATTGCAAGGAGATATTTTTTTTCCAAGTTGGAGGCTATATTCTAGATATCATCAAATGAAAAAAAAAAGAGGAAATCCCCAAAAAATAACACATGAAGGCCATTATGCATTTCTGGTAATGTTGTTTGATCTTACTAATGCACTTTCCACATTTCCAAGATTCATGAATTCTGTTTTCAAACCCTTCCTCAAAAATTTATGTTAGTATTTTTTGATGATATACTAATGTAGAGTGAATCTTAGGAAGAGTATGCACAACATGTTGACATCATATTAAAACTATTGAAAGAGAAACAACTATATGCAAATCCTTCCAAGTGTGCATATGGGTTTAGAAGTGGAATATTTGGGTCATATCATATCTCATTAAGGCACCAAAGTGGACCCTAACAAAACTGAACCCATAATGGAATGTCAAATTCCCAAAACCTTGAATATTTTTTTAGGATTTTTAAGATTGATGAGCTATTACCACAAATTTGTCAATAATTATGGCCAAATAGCAACACCTCTAACAATGTAATTTGAAATGAATGAATTTTCTTGGATTTGAGAAGTAACGAAAGGTTTTGAAAAACTTAAGGAGGCCATGTGTATAATTCTTATCCTAACCATGCCCAACTTTATAAAAACATTATTGTGATGCCTCGCGACATGGCATTGGTGTAGTTTTAATGCAAGAAATAAGGTATCTTGACTCTGAAATCTAAAAAATTAAAGGAAAGAGCTTATTCAAGCCCATTTAGGAAAACAAAATGTTGGTATTTTTGCATGAAGTTACAAAATGACCTCGTACCTAATAGGAAGACACTTCAAGGTAAAAAAAATTAATGATAGTATAAAGTACTTCTTAAATAAACAATTATATTCAAACTACAAAAATATAATAATAATGTAATATTACAAATATGTGAAGTTATGGTAGCCTTTCTTGGTCTACCAATGGCCCTCAAAGTATTACTATGGTTAGATCTAATAATTTTTCCCCTTTAAGACCTATTGTTAACACAATAGGTGGTCCCTCTTATCATCTGGCCAAATTCTTGGCCCAAAAGCTTAAATCCCTTGTAGGTCAAACTGATTCCTTTGTGAAGGACTCGGCTTCCTTTATCAAGGAGTGGAAGAACATCAAGCTCTAGCCTAGTGAGCTTCTAGTTAGCTTTGATGTTGTGTCCTTATTCACCAAAATCCCCATCCAGGAAGCTGTTGATGTCATTAAACAAATCTCTGATGAGGACACCTCTAAATTGGTTAGCCTCTGCCTCACCTCGACTTTCTTTAGTTTTCAAGGTGAGTTTTATGAGAAAACCTGTAGCGTTGCGATGTGCTCCCCTCTTTCCCCCATAGTTGCTAACTTATTTATGGAGTATTTTGAATCCAAGGCTCTAGCCTTGGCTAAATTCCACCCTAGGAAGTGGAATAGGTTCATGGACGATACTTGTGTCATCTGGCCCCATGGTCGGGAGAAATTAGATCTATTCCTTGGGCACCTAAACTCGCTTTCTGATTCCATCAAATTCACGATGGAAGTGGAGATTGATGGTTTCCTTCCTTTCCTTGATATCCTTCTCTCTCGAAATGAGGATGGTTCCATTTCTCACCGAGTTTTTCGCAAGAAGACTCACACGGAACAATACCTTCATGCTGGATCCCATCATTTTCCTGCTTAGAAATTTGGTGTCTTGTGTACTCTTGCGACTTGTACTCTCAGAATTTCTGATGACAGCTCCTTAGAATCATAGAAGTCCCATCTTCTTGAAGTTTTTGAAAATAATGGTTACAGTATATCTTGTTGGGGTTCCCATGTTTTGGCAAGTTTGGCAGTACCAAAAGATGAGACAACATCAGAACCACTTTCAGATCTCAGGATCTAGCCCTCCTAGGTCCAGAGAGGGATCTCTCTATATAGGAAAAGGTTTTATGTCTTTGAAGCTCGAATGTTAAGGTATTAGGCTAGTTATAAGCGCGAGGTTTGTTTTTTTTATTTTTGTTTGGTTGTTGGGAATCGAGAAAGAAGGGTTCAATATAAGACAAGGATGAGTAAAGAGGATTTTAGGCAAAGGAGAGATAACTCAGAGAACACTCGAGACCATTGGGCGATGGAGTCAGGAAAGGGTTTACTTGCTATTCAATATGCAGGCTTTCAGTTGTGCTAGTCATCTAAAGCATTGGGTCTTAAAGATGATAGTGTGGCATGAAATGGCAAGAGAGAAGGTGAAAGCAAGGAAACCTCCAAGGTGACCCTTCAGGAGTCAAATCTAGGGACAGGACATACCAATGGACAACCTGTGATCCGAAACCTAAAAGGTTAACTCTTTAGACAAGGAAACATTAAAGATTTAAACAAAAAGGTGAAAACCTGAGATCAGAGAGAGACTTTGAATTCTTAATGCTTCGGCATCTAGCTTAAGGGAACTTAGAAAGGTTCAATTAATTGAAAAGGACCCTAGTGAGACAGAGACAAAATTCTAAACTCCCAGTATCCCAATTCATTCAATTAAAGCCTAACAAGAACATCTAAGAAAAGATTCATTAATTCATACATCAGCTAGCAGTAAATATTAGCCACTACACTGGTTAAATTAACTTGAATCAGTACTCAGATAGCACATATAGAAGAAAACATTGAAAGTAGGTGTTAGGGTCCCGTGATTTGGCCGATTGGCTAGCCAAATGACGATGTAACATCAAACCAAGCTTTGGAGCCCAAGGACCTAGCCTTCCTGGACTCAGAGAGGGCTCTCTCTATTATATGCAAAAGATGTCGGTGTGTTTACTTGCGATGTTCTGATATTAGGCTAGTTATGAAGTGTGTTTTTAGTTTTTTGGTTTTTTAAGTTTGTGAGGGATGAAACTGATCAAATACATAAACTGGATAACAAGATGTAGATAAATTGGGCTATGGGGTCAAACAGGTCAAGGAAGCTTATGAGGTGATGATGTAAAGCTGCCGTAGGGCCGATTTGATTCACAATAGAAGGGATCTCCGGGCAAAATGGATTAAATGAACAATAAGTTGGTGAAAGACAAGGGATTTCAAGTGCAAACTAGTTAATAGCAGACATAAACATGTAATAGCAAGCCATTGATCATGCTAGGAATAACTATAAGCTAATCAATACATATAAATCAAACATTCCAGCCATACATAGAGGTATAAGACCCTCTAACTTCGGGAAAAGGCTATCAGACTTTGGGGAAAACACATGAGACAAACTAACAACTCATAAACTATGCCGGAACGCCTAAACATAGTCTCTAAGTCATTGGGCACTTGGACAAATAAGTTTTCATAGTTTTAGGCAAAGGGCTGGATCGGGACTAGGCCTCCTTGGTTCAACAAAATGATCAACAAATCAGTCAAAGAGAAAGTTTTATGGACAGAACTATGGGCAGCTGATAGGTAGGTAGGGCAAACCATACATCCTACTCAACATACATGGAACTGATGAATAAAACTTAGCAATAATACCTTAGGTTACTAAAGAGCAGCTAAGAATTCTTTAGCATAACTAAGGGAGAAGAAAACATCAAGCTATGAAGATTCAGGGATTTTGAGGTGCCTCCATGGGCATGTCTCAAAATCAATCTTTACTGATCTATAGCAGCAAGAAAATGAAATATGAGTGGAAACTAGAAGACAAAACAATATTAAGAAGCACTATACCATTCTACCATGTCAAGGAATCCATCAACAAGCCTTCAACATTCCTCAAAAGCATCCAAGAGGCAATCCAAACATCATAACTCAAGTGTATTCTTCAAAGATCATATGACCAATGCATTAATTCTTCTCTCAAGTTCAGCCCCCTGATTTACAATGAGAATCATGGGATAAATAGGCTAGAAGGAGGAAAACCTCATGGAGCAACTAGCTATCCCATTGGCCAAGTCAAAATATCTAAACTTGTCCTTGAGGCTTTGCAAAGCCCAAGGCACAAAATATCCCATAAAATATCTAAAAAACTGCCAAAAATGGAAATTATATTGACTTTACATGCTTTCCCAATGATAAAAATAGCTTAACGCACATTTGGGAAAAGCAGATTTTTGGAGTTCAAAAATTACAAAAATACTTCATATTTATGCCTGAAAAAGGTCCCCTGACTTGCTGGATGCACAGTCTTCCCCGAGACGAAATGTGAGGCCTATGATGGCCTCGCTGGTCTCTCTAGTCTCTTCCAAATGCGTGGAATCATCTCAGAGCTGATCTCGAAAGTCCCCTCAAGATCAGACTCCGTGTGCAAAAACCTGCAAAAAATAGCAGGCCGCCGATATGGCGGCGTAATGTGCAAATGAGGCCGTTTTTTCGCCAATTTGGAGGGGCGAATGATCTTTCAAATTCCCCCGAAAATCCCCGGAGACCCGCTTCATGGAATTATGTGACCCATCGGTATCATCCTCCTCCCTTTGAAAACTAATCAGAACGGCGCAATTATGAGTTTTCGACTAAAAAAAACCTAAAAATGCCGAAAAACAAAAAGTTGCCGAAATAGGCCCAAAATTGGCATGCATGACCTTCAAGGGTCCATAGCAACATGCTCCGAATCTGATGCCAAAATATCAAGGGCTGATATGTCTTTCTCCTCTTTCCGTGTCGGGCGCTCCTTGTAACCGCTCGTCTGACACATCCTGAGGCCGCTGCAGCCAACCGCTGAAGCCGCCGCCGTTCTCAAAGACTATCCTCCTCTGCCTCGCTTCGCCGATCTTCACCACCGTCATGTTGTTCCTGTTGTCTTGCTTCGGAGGCATTTGACCTAACTATGCTAGGAAGAAACCAACCGCCTTTTATGAACAATGCCCTGCTGGATTGAAAATGGCCACTATACTGTTTGGACAGATATGGACACTGTGGATTTGAATAAGATGCAACAATGCTTCCTTGGATAAGCCCCCCTCAACACTTATTAACAACAGTTCTTCAAATTTGGATGCACTTCAGCTATGTATCCTTCTTAACAATGGCACTATGTGTAAGAACTGCTTTGTAGATTCTTTGTGCGCAATCTTGAACAAATCCCCTCTTGTGACTTTGCTTAGAGGCCTGCTTGCACTTGTATTTTTGTCTTTGAAACTAACCTTCAAAAATTATAACCCTGCTCTTTTAGGTCATTTACCTTGAAACATGCCCCTGTCAGCAGACTTCTGTGGAGACCACACAGTGGGACAAGAAAGAGAGCCTGTGATTAGGTGAAAAAATAGCCCACTGTGTTAAGAGAAAAACCTTTCACTTGTGACTTTTTGAGAAGTCAATCACTGCCTTTATAACTCTGCCCTTGATGTTTACTTGATCATCAATAAATGCCCAATCATCAACAAAATACCCTGTTTCACCTTCAGAAAACTCTGTCCAACAATCTTCAGAATGACAATGTAGTGTAATGAACAAGCAGACTTAGTTTAGGTGAAAAAGTAAGTGCAACAGTGGTTTTAGGAAACAAACTCTCTGCTCTGTGAGTTTAAAAAGTCCATCCATACATCTATACCCTTCCTTTGATGTCAAAAACTACCATCAACCACCTCTGTCCCTTACTACGCTGTCATCTTTGAAAGCTCTCTGTCAGTAAGTCTTCAACCTGTACCTCTGTCTCAATCTTAACTTTACACACCAATAACTCTGCTTTTTAATGTGTTATTACCTTTGGAAGTTCTCTGTCAACCAACCTTCAGTAGTAAAAAATAGTAACAATAGGGGCAGATCTCTAGAAGAGGTTTGCTGTGATAAGTGTTTTGGTACCTTGTTCTTGAGAAATGACCTTCCCTTGAAACAATCACAACCACAGTTCTTCAAAATGACACCATTTAGTGGAAGGAGTGAGCTATGCTGGGGTGATATATCAATGCACTATGAGTTTTTAGGAAAACACCTTATTTCGTTTGATTTTAAGGGGAGCCACCAAATACTCCGTACCTCTTTTAATGTCAAATTCAAAACACTAAATAAACTGTCTTCTTCGTAAAAAGGTCCCTTTCTCAGAAGTTTTGTCAGCAACTTGAATGGTACTTCAGACATTACAGAAGAGCCTGCACTGTGAGTTCGAAAGGAAATCCCTCGGGAAAGAGTTTGAAAGACCGAACGTTCCAACATGGCGCGGCAATCTTTGGAGCAAACCCGTCGCACAGGAGAAAAGGCCGTCGGGTGAGCTTGTCGTGCGGTCGGGCGGGCACCTACAGGCACGTCGCGCCCGCCTACAGGCACGTCGCGCCGACGTTAAAACTCTTTGTAAAACGACGCCCAGGCACGTCGCGCCACTTTCCAGGCCCGTCGCGCCGCCCTAAAACAGTGCAGAAAACCTCAATTTGCTTGAAAACACGTTGTGATGCTTGGGAGCTGCGGCAATTTGTTTTTTGGATTTCACAAGTGACTTACTATTCCCCTATTTCATTCTTTGACACTCCTTCAACGGCTATATTCAAAAGATAAAGACCCTATGGCTATTTTGAACATAGTGAAGCTTTTCGTTTCAAACAGTGGCAATTCACTACATGATACAAAAAAGTGTTTGCATCAGAAACATGCGAAACAAGATAGTTCAAGAGCATTTGACTTGCCTATCACGAAGTTACATGCCCGTTCTCATAAGAGAGATATTTCAAAACTCGACTTTGTCCCTCTTTTTCGCACTTTAGGTGACAATGTAAACGCAAAGATTGGTCATTCAAAAATCAAGCAAAGGCATTTGCTGCTTTATCACTTACAGGAGACCACCGGTGCCCTTGCAATTAGTTTGACAATCTCGATCCTTGGGTGATTTACAGGTTTCCTTCTGGACTGTAAGTGTCATTCTACTAGCTGTTTCTTTTTATAACAGGATTCTCTGCTTGACAACTCACTGTGTCACTTCCCTACCACTGTTTATTTGATACTATATCCTTGTGCTAAGTCTTCCCTTTGAAATGATAACAAGTGTGTTTGTTTTTAAAACATATGAACAGTGGTGATTCATCATAACCAACTTCCTCTGCCTACTTATAAGATTGAATATCACTCGCCTTCTCCATCAGAAAAACAAACTTGTAAAATATGAAAACAGGGCCTTTGAGCACACAGTCTTTATTTTGTTCTGATCAGTGTATTAAAACCCTTTTGGTTAATAGCACCATTTCATGACTGGACATATGTTCACTGCCTCCCTCTCTTGGTGATTGTTTAGCAAAGAAAGACTATTTCATAATGCACCAAAAATATTTGAAAAGTTGTAAACACCCCTTCTTGAAAGGCGCCTCTTTTGGACTTTTGACATATGATATTGTTTTGCTGCTTGACCCTTTCCTCAAGGAGAAAATCTTCTTTTTGATATCAGTGGCACACATATGCTCAAAATTGTCTCTTTGTCTATTCATAGCATTGCATACTTGTCATCATGCATTTTATGACTCAACCTTGGCCACTGTTTTACTTTCCCAGTGATAAATTGCTACTTCTGAGTGTTTCACAAGTTTTTCTCTGGACTGTAAATACACTTTTTAGGTTGCATCCTTTCACCCTGGACTTCTTGTTTGCTCAGAAGGATTTCCTTTGATTTCTGTATAGGTGATCATGAAAGTTCTTTAACCCCTTTTTAAGTCAACTGCTCCTTTGGCATTAATAGCATACGACATGTTCAATATTTGCCTCTTTCCTACTGTAGGTATAGTCAGACAGAGAGTTCCTTGAAAGAGGAGTATCAGTATCTTTACATTATCAGAGCTGTCATTCATCTGTGTAGTGACCTTGTTTCAGTCTTTGATATCCTTCTACTGCTCTTTCTTGTATCAATCAGTTTCAGCACCTGTAGTAGCTTTGGCCCTCTACTCATGCATGGAGGAGGCTCTTCATTAGATAAGGTGTTTGAAGGTTTTTTAACAATTCTTTTTCGAGACAACCTTTCTCTGAAGGTGATGTTAAGTAGACCACTTGGAAAACATCAGTTTAAGCATGTTCACTTGCAAGTATCATTGTGTGTCAGCAGAAACCCTAGCCAGAGTAATATTGTCTCCTCCTGCCTGTGTAATGGCATTGGTTATCATCTGTTCTATTTGATCTTGTGGACAGACAGGGTCCTTATGCTTTGGAATGTTCACTGATGACAGGCCTTTTAAAGTTTCAACCTTTCATCTGACTTGAAAGTTTCAGATGATTTCTTTTATCAAATCAGACTTCCCTTTCTTTTGAGCCAGCATATTTCAAGCTCCATTCCTGTTATAATCATCAATTACCTTTATGAAACCTGAAAATACTGTTTCATTGTTTCAATAGAGGCAAACCTGGACTTTTGCATCCTTCTGAGTCAATCACTGGCCTGCGCCCTCTGCTTATGGATGAAGGAGGCGCCCTAACCCTCTGCTTGTAAATGAAGGAGGTTCTGGGCCTTGACAATTTACCATTTTGCTGAGACAGTGGCGACCCTTTCTTACTGTGATTTTCATGCTGGAAAGAGCTGTAAGGTCCTGATGAGTGACCTTTGTTTTGCAGCTTCATCTCAGGCTCATAATACATTTAGAAGCAGCTGTTATTCTAACTGTAAACTCAAACATTTACTCCATGAGATGAAATATATTTCCTGTCTTTGTAGAACCATAGAACACAGTGAAAAACCTATTAGTCAGCTTGAGAATGGGCTTCATGCAGTGCTGAGACCTAGAGAATATGAGTGGCGCGACTTAAGGCTGTTTGTCAACTTCATTTGCAAATTAAGGGATCAGTCATGGTAGGTCTGCTGCAGATGGGGGCTTTTTTGGCTTTTTGATGATTGCCAAAGGTGAAATGTCCTAAACGCCACTTCCTAACATAGGGGAGAATATTGAAACAGATGTGAATTTGCCTTTTAAGGCCGATGGGCAGGTTAATAAAGCTGAAGCTAGGCAGGATATGTGATATGAAGTTTTTGATGCTGCCAGGGGTGGACTGAATAAGTAGAAAGATGAAAAAAGTTTTGGGAGGGTTTTCTGGATGACATATTGACATAAGGAAATCAGTTTCTAGAAAACTCAGCTGAAGATATAGTCATCACTAACATGTAAAAAAAAATACTGATGGCTAACAGTGGCTCCATTTGGGGAGGGCAGCTCCTCGTCAGGAGGTGTCCAGAATTCAGATTTTTGGATTATGAAGACCAGTGTCTTATCCATTGGCGCAAAATTTACCCTTCCTTGATGTTATTTCTAGAAAGTGTCAGCATGGTTAACATCAATGATAATTCTACCTACCCCACTATCTTTCCTAACATTTTTTCTTCTGTTTGGCGCATTTGAACTAGCAGCCTTTTGACAATGCATATTTTTCTTTTTGCAAAATGAAACTATCTACTTCTACTCTTATATCTGCCGGGAGTTCAGATTAAGCTGATGAAATCCTTCATTTCTCTACCTAAAACTAGATCGACTGTCAAGATTAAGCATTTTGACAGGATTTCATTCTCTAATCTACAACATGAAATTGAAAAAATGATCAAATCAGGATTAGGCAGTCTGATTTGTCATGCATTTGCGGCATAAAAGACAAGCTGCACACAAATGTTATTCTGCAAAAAAAAAAAAGGAAAATAGACAAGCGGGGCTAAGATGTACAATGTGTTTTTCATTCCTCGCTTTCTCTCTTTGGTTCTTGTTTTAGGCATGTGGAACCAGAATCTCTCCCTAATCTAAGCTCTGTGATAAGTCAATCTTACACAATGTTGACTATCTTGACACTCACTAACTTATCAGCAATTAAATTTAAACATGCTCAGCTATGATTAGGCTAGATAGCTGAACAAGACATTGAAGTACTAGTAGCGGCATTTAAGCTTGCTCGCTTTCCGAAAGACTATTTTTTGGAACATGGGCCCTTACCACTTCTTTTTAGAAACTGCCCTCTTTTTCTACTTTTCACTGTTTTTTGTATTTTCTGCTTTTTCACTTTTTCTTCAAACAAACTACAAATGAAAAGGTGCTCACAAGCTAAGCTTATTTTCTATTGTTGTCTTTCTATCCTAATCTAATCTGTACACAATAGACATTTGTTTGGTGAACTCTGTTTTCCAATGCAACCAGTCAAGTAGATGCTCACATGGGTGATTCTGGTTTAGTTCTTTCATGATGCAGAAATAACGAAAAGGCCACTCCCATTTGGTTTGTTTCTGGATAGTAGAGCTTAAGTTTTTTCTCATTCTTGGTAGCAACTTGTTTATGATAGAACCCACTACCCCTACAGATTTCTCAAGGAAAACAACAAATAGATCTTGGAATAATACCTGATCTAGAGGATTTGATATATAGGCTTCATTCATGACTACTCTTTCTTCCACTTGGCTATATTTGGGACCCCCCTGGTAAAGCAACTCTTCCTCATGATCACTCGAACTGTCAGACTCATCATGTATTGCAGTGTAGTTTTCTTTCCAAGATGATGTGTTCTGATTAAGTGGACTGAAAACTGTGTGAAGGTCATCAGGTTGATGAACAAGGATACACTTTGACAATAAATTATCTTGAAAGGACAGTGTGACAACTCCCATGTGTTTATTAACCTCTACTTCTTCATCTGCAATTTGTAACTTAATGGAACTTGGTGGCTGCAAATCTGGAGTTAAGGAAGATTCCATGTCCAAAATGATTTCTTCAACTATTTCAGGAAAAGGCTTCTCATTTACAACCTGCTCGAGGATTTCATCATCTTCCTCAAACTCATCATCAAAGTTGAAAAACTGTTGATTTCCAATCATGTGCATGTTATCTCTGACGGGCTGAAGTGAAGTAGAGCAAAGAGTCCGAGACTCTTCACTTACTTCTAAACTCTCAAGGTTCTCCTCATGAGTGTCATAGATGACCAATAATGGCTGCTTACTTTTCTCAAATTTATGAAACTGAGCTTCCTCCCAAAAATCAAAAACTGAGTTTTCTGCAAAGTTAGCTTCTGTTTGGAAATCATCATCATAATCAAAATATTGATCAAACCTTGGAAAATCATCATTATAATTAATCTCATCAACCATGCATATTAGACTATCAGATTTCTTTTCTTCAAATTGATTTACAAATTTACTTTTTGACTTATGATATGCAAGATAAACAGGAGAAAGATTAGAAAAGTTGTGGTTATGTGAAGATTCAGAGGCTGTCTGTATGTTTATAAGTTGATCTATTTCCTCTTCAGTTAAAAAGGGAAGCATTTTCCTTTCTCCACAACAATCCTCTTTCTCTTGGGAAATCCGATTTAAAGGATGAATGTCTTTTTGGGCTTCACCTATGAGAGATGATGAATCATCACTCATGTCCTTAGAGAGATCCCGTGGGTTCTCTTTCATTTCTTGCTTGTTTTCATCTTCAACCAATTCTTTGTGATGTTGAGGATAGTTATCATGTAATTCATGAGTTTTTTCTGATATATGTTCAGGGGGCCAATTTTCTTTTATGAACTCAAATGACTCCCAGCATAAAGGTAGAGATCCTACAGGTTTTGATTCTTCTTCCATTTCAGAATCTGTGATTTCAAAATGGATGATAGTGTCTTTAGAGCATTCCTATAGGTTCTTTATTAGGCCTAAGCATTTGACCTGACTTGAGTCAAAGGAATACAGGTTTTTGTAGGGTTGAGTTACTTCTAGTCTTAGGTTTTCCATGACTGCTTTAGGCATGAGGTTATGGGAGGTATCAGAATCTAACATGGCATTATGTAATATCTTGTCCCGTATGTTCAAGCTCACATAGGAAGGAGAAACAAATCCTTCTTGGTATTGACCTTCTATTTCCGGGCCCAATAAGAGCTCGGGTTTGTTTTCAATTAGATTTAAAGTATCTGCCTCGCTCCCTATGTCAAAAACTTTGAAAATTTGAGATCTATACCTACCTACAGTTATTAGCTCAGTAAGGGGTATGGTAATTTTTATTTCGGAAACTTCCCCTTCAAAACTAAAAGGAGTTTGTAGTTTGGGCAAATTTGTTTCAGCTTTTTCGGACATGACCTTTTCTATGCTCTTAATTTGCTGACTCTGATTCGGGACTTTGTTTGACACCGTTACTTCGGGGGGTTTTGTAGAGGTGCTAAGAGTATCTGAGCTAAGACTTGTTTGAATAGCTTTATCCTTGTTTTGGTCAATTTTCTTGGCCACAATTTTGTTGCTATCCATGGCTTTTTTAGGGATGGTGTCAGAGCTTTTAGCAGTGTCAGGGCTACCCTTCTTGGAGTGGTCTTGGTTTTTTCTGCTTCTAAGGTTATACTGCCTATGAGCTTCTATAATGGCATTCTGAAAATCTATGACAGGATCTTCGAGATCTTCATTATTGGTTTCTTCCTGACTTGGATAGCATAACTCTTGCTCTTCTGCTGTGAGGTAAACCTTACTCTCGTTATCAGAACCTATGAGGTTCCAATGATTTTCATCAATGGGTTCGGTATCCTTATCCTCTTTATCAACATAATTCTCACTGAAGGATGGTCTGATTTGCTGATCATTTCCTCTTGGTTTATTTTGAGACTGACCTTTTCTAAAGCCTTGGTTCTGGTTGTGAGGGTTTGGTTGGTTGTCCCTAGGAGGCATTCTTTCACTCATTTTTTCCCACATCTTTGTCATGGATTTGACCAAGCCATCTATTCTAGGATCTAGGGAAGGAGATGAACTAGATACCTCATCTCTATATGGGACTTTTCTTTCTAATCTAGTCCTAGCTCTTTTTTCTGCTAAATTGGCTTCTTGTTTTATGGCTACTTGTTGCATTTCCTCTAGGGTAGGGGGATCCTTGTCTCTCAGATGATATGTCATGTTTGGATCAAAACCCTCGGGGAATTTTGCCAAGACTAAACCAAGTGGGGGTTTGAAGTGAGGTGGGAGGGCGTTATACACATTGTTGAACCTAGTGCAGTATGCCTGGACACTTTCCCCATTTTCCCGTTTTAGGTTGTTATATTCTGACAGAATTTGAATAGCGTTCCTTCGGACTTCCCACTTGTTCGTGAAGACTTGGCAGAGTTCTAGGATGTTGTGGATGCTGTTTGGAGGCAAGCTTTTAAACCATGTTTTGGGTTCTCCACCCAGGCTTTGGGCGAATATTCTCATTCTGACGGTTTCGTCGTGTACTTCCATGTATTCAAAAGCATCACTAATCCTACTTACATGCTGTTGAGCTGTGGTGGTGTCTTCTCCGGTAAAGTGTGGGATCTTGTCTTGATATTTGTTTGGGAGAGGAGCTAAAGGTGGTGGCAGCACCAAAGGTGCGTACCAGGCTGCCATGACTGGAGCTAATGGATGATATACAAGATGAGGACTGGTAGGCTGAAATGAAGTGGTTTGAACAGTGGTGGTTTGACCAGGTGTAGCGGATGAACTTGGACTAGTGATCTGGTTTTGAGCAGATCTGGGATGATAGGAGCCAAATTGATAAAGAAGTTGGAAATCAGGAGGAGTGGTGGGTGAAGCTTCTCTAATAAGACTCTGTGGTGGGCTTAGGGGTTCAAGATCGTCGAAGTTTATCCTACTATATGATTTGCTTCGGGGAAGAGCTTGTGATGACTCTAGTTCCGAAGGTGGATCTCGAAGGATATTGCGAGTTTTAGGTACAGATCTTGTTCTACGGATGGATCTATCGGTAGCTAGATGATTATTTTCAGAAGCTTGCCACAGAATCTTTTCTGGGTCATCTACTATGATAGGGGGATTTGGGTCTGGGTGGGATCTGGTATTGATTCTTCGTGAAGCCAAATTTTAGATCCAGAGCTTGGAGAGAGTGATATTGGTGAATGTTTTTTGGATGAGTGATTTTTCTAAAGTTATACTAAGGCGAAGGATGGTCAAAAATAGAAGAGATGGATTAGTGGAGTCGCCAGGTGGAAATGGATTGTTCTTGTGAAGATAGCTGTGGTCCACCACCAGTAACTAATCTGAGAATGTTTTGGATTTTCTGAATATATGTGCAGCCTATGGTTTGTTAAAGTATCCCAGACTTGTTTCAACACTTTGCTAGGGTGATGAGAACAAAAAGAGTTTACTCTAAAAAAATGAGTCTATGGACTGCTTGCTTGTTTATGGTACCTAAGGACCAAAGAGTCTATAAGAGTTTGTTGGACTATTATGTACTCAGTGTCTTACCATCTCCCGCTATGTTAGTGAGTGATGGGAAAGGTCTATCGGATAGTAGCCTAGAGTTTAGTGAAATAGTAAGGCTTACTAGAAGTTAGTGGAGTCGCCAGGTGGAAAATCAGTTGTTTTGAGGTATATTTGTATGGTCCACCACCAATACTGACAAAAAGCCAATCTGGGAATGTTTTGGGGTTTTTCTGAGTTTTTTGTGCTTATGAGGTTTGGGTAGAGCTTCTTATAACTAAATCATCATTTTGCTAAGATGGTGAAAGAGTTAGCTTCTACTCTTCAAGCAACACTTAAGTTTTCTAAGTTTGATTGAGACTTCAGGAGTTACTAAGTTGTACTTAGATTGTCACTAACTCAGAAGGTCCTACTGTGAGTGTCACTATGTTAGTGAGCAGTGGGATAAGTCAATCAGATAGTATTCTCAAAGGTTTCTAAAGATGAGGGAAACTAAGCTTTTAATCACTCAGAGTCCCACCGTGATCGCCATTATGTTAGGGTCCCGTGATTTGGACGATTGGCTAGCCAAATGACGATGTAACATCAAACCAAGCTTTGGAGCCCAAGGACCTAGCCTTCCTGGACTCAGAGAGGGCTCTCTCTATAAGTGCAAAAGATGTCGGTGTGTTTACTTGCGATGTTCTGATATTAGGCTAGTTATGAAGTGTGTTTTTTGGTTTTTTAGTTTTTAAGTTTGTGAGGGATGAAACTGATCAAATACATAAACCGGATAACAAGATGTAGATAAATTGGGCTATGGGGTCAAACAGGTCAAGGAAGCTATGAAGTGATGATGTAAAGCTGCTGTAGGGCCGATTTGATTCACAATAGAAGGGATCTCTGGGCAAAATGGATTAAATGAACAATAAGTTGGTGAAAGACAAGGAATTTCAAGTGCAAACTAGTTAATAGCAGACATAAACATGTAATAGCAAGCCATTAATCATGCTAGGAATAACTATAAGCTAATCAATACATAGAAATCAAACATTCCAGCCATACATAGAGGTATATGACCCTCTAACTTCGGGAAAAGGCTATCAGTCTTTGGGGAAAACACATGAGACAAACTAACAACTCATAAACTATGCCGGAACGCCTAAACATAGTCTCTAAGTCATTGGGCATTTGGACAAATAAGTTTTCATAGTTTTAGGCAAAGGGCTAGATCGGAACTAGGCCTCCTTGGTTCAACAAAATGATCAACAAATCAGTCAAAGAGAAAGTTTTATGGACAGAACTATGGGCAGCTGATAGGTAGGTAGGGCAAACCATACATCCTACTCAACATACATGGAATTGATGAATAAAACTTAGCAACAACACCTTAGGTTACTAAAGAGCAGCTAAGAATTCTTTAGCATAACTAAGGGAGAAGAAAACATCAAGCTATGAAGATTCAGGGATTTTGAGGTGCCTCCATGGGCATGTCTCAAAATCAATCTTTACTGATCTATAGCAGCAAGAAAAATGAAATATGAGTGAAAACTAGAAGACAAAACAACATTAAGAAGCACTATACCCTTCTACCATGTCAAGGAATCCATCAACAAGCCTTCAACATTCCTCAAAAGCATCCAAGAGGCAATCCAAACATCATAACTCAAGTGTATTCTTCAAAGCTCATATGACCAATGCATTAATTCTTCTCTCAAGTTTAGCCTCCTGATTTACAATGAGAACCATGGGATAAATAGGCTAGAAGGAGGAAAACCTCATGGAGCAACTAGCTATCCCATTGGCCAAGTCAAAATATCTAAACTTGTCCTTGAGGCTTTGCAAAGCCCAAGGCACAAAATACCTAATAAAATATCTAAAAAACTGCTAAAAACGGAAATTATATTGACTTTACATGATTTTCCCATGATAAAAATAGCCTAACGCACATTTGGGAAAAGCAGATTTTTGGAGTTCAAAAATTACAAAAATACTTCATATTTATGTCTGAAAAAGGTCCCCTGACTTGCTGGATGCAAATGGAAGTCTTCCCGATATCGAAATGAGGCTCATGATGGCTCGTTGGAAAGCTCTCTGTGTCTGCTTTCCAATGCAAGTGGAATCATCTCAATCTGATCTATGAAAGTCCCTCAAAACTGTACCTGTGTGCAAAAACCCAGAAAATAGCAGGCTGCTGATATGGCGGGCAGAATGTGCAAAATGAGGCTGTTTTTCGCCAATTTGGAGGGGTGAATGATCTTCAAATGCCCTGAAAATCGCTGGAGACCTGCTCATGGAATTATGGCATCCATCGGTATCATCCTCCTCCCTTGAAAAATCCTCGAACTGAAACGGCGCAATTATGAGTTTTTGACTAAAAACCCAAAAAATGCCGAAAAACAAAAAGTTGTCGAAATAGGCCCAAAATTGGCATGCATGACCCTCAAGGGTCCATAGCAACATGCTCCGAATCTGATGCCAAAATATCAAGGGCTGATATGTCTTTCTTCTCTTTCCGTGTCGGGCGCTCCTTAAAACTGCTGTTCTTGATCATCATCCTTATGCTGTTGCTCAAACTGCTGAGCTGCTGCTGTTCAGCACTATCCTCCTCTGGTTCCTGCTTCTGCTGATCTTCACCACCGTCATGTTGCTCCTGTTGTCTTGCTTTGGAGGCATTTTGACCTAACTATGCTTTGGAAGAAACCAACTGCCTTTTATGAACAATGCCCTGCTGGATTGAAAATGGCCACTATACTGTTTGGACAGATATGGACACTGTGGATTTGAATAAGATGCAACAATGCTTCCTTGAATAAGCCCCCCTCAACACTTATTAACAACAGTTCTTCAAATTTGGATGCACTTCAACTATGTATCCTTCTTAACAATGGCACTATGTGTAAGAACTGCTTTGTAGATTCTTTGTGCACAGTCTTGAACAAATCCCCTCTTGTGACTTTGCTTAGAGGCCTGCTTGCACTTGTATTTTTGTCTTTGAAACCAACCTTCAAAAATTATAACACTGCTCTTTTAGGTCATTTACCTTGAAACATGCCCTCGTCGTCAGACTGGTGGAGACTACACAAAGGGGACAAGAAAGAGAGCCCAGATTAGTGAAAAAATAGCCCACTCGTGTTAAGAGAAAACCTTCACTCTCAGGATCATGAGAAGTCAATCACTGCCTTTATAACTCTGCCCTTGATGTTTACTTGACCATCAATAAATGCCCAATAATCAACACAATACCCTGTTTCACCTTCAGAAAACTCTGTCCAACAATCTTCAGAATGACAATGTAGTGTAATGAACAAGCAGACTTAGTTTAGGTGAAAAAAGTAAGTGCAACAGTGGTTTTAGGAAACAAACTCTCTGCTCTGTGAGTTTAAAAAGTCCATCCATACATCTATACCCTGCCTTTGATGTCAAAAACTACCATCAACCACCTCTGTCTCTTACTATGCTGTCATCTTTGAAATCTCTCTGTCAATAAGTCTTCAACCTGTACCTCTGTCTCAATCTTAACTTTACACACCAATAACTCTGCTTTTTAATGTGTTATTACCTTTGGAAGTTATCTGTCAACCAACCTTCAGTAGTAAAGAAACAGTAACAATAGGGGCCGATCTCTAGAAGAGGTTTGCTGTGATAAGTGTTTTGGTACCTTGTTCTTGAGAAATGACCTTCCCTTGAAACAATCACAACCACGCTCTTCAAAATGACACCATTAAGTGGAAGGAAAGCAGATAGCCATGCTAGGTTATATATCAATGCACTATGGTTGTTGAAACACCTTATTTTTCTTGTGATTTTAAGGGAGCCACCCAAATATTTCGTACCTCTTTTTTAATGTCAAATTCAAACACTAACAAACCGTTCCGTAAAAGGTCCTTTCTTTTCATGGAAAGCCATTAACAAATCTTCTAATGATGTAATATATTGCGAGGAGAAAACAGACCTTGTGAGTTCTTGAAAGGAAATCCCTTGGAAGGAGTTTGAAAGCACGGAACAAGCCCAACAATGGCGCTGCAATCTTTGGAGCAAAACCTGCCGCACAGAAAAAAGGCCGGCCTAGTGAGCAGAGACCTGTACCTGCGGGCACCTACAGGCACGTCGCGCCCGCCTACAGGCACGTCGCGCCGACGTTGAAGGCCTTTGCAAAATGATGCCCAGGCACGTCGCGCCAAGTTCCAGGCACGTCGCGCCGCCTTAAACCAGTGCAGAAAACCTCAATTTGCTTGAAAACACGTTGTGATGCTTGGGAGCTGCGGCAATTGGTTTTTTTGATTTCACAAGTGACTTACTACTCCTCTATTTCATTCCTTTGATACTCCCTCAACGGTTATATTCAAAAAATAAAGACCCTATGGCTATTTTTGAACATAGTGAAGCTTTTCGGTCAAACAGTGGCAATTCTTTAAATGATACAAAAATGTGTTTGTATCAAGTTGTTCCTTTTAAACAGTGATAGTTCATCACATTTGCTTTGCCTATTCATGAAGTTACATACCTGTTCTTGTAAGAGAGACATTTCAAAACCTCGACTTTGTCCCTCTTTTTGGCATTTTAGGTGACAATGTCAACAAAAGAAAAGGTCATTCAAAAACTGTTAAAGGTATTTGAAAGCTGCCTTATCACTTACAGGAGACCACTGGTGCCCTTGCAATCAGTTTAACAATCTTGGTCCTTAGGTGATTTACAGGTTTCCTTCTGGACTGTAAGTGTCTTCTTCTAGCTGTTTCTTTTTATAACATGATTCTCTGCTTTACAACTCACTGTGCCACATCCCTGTCACTGCTTTTGCTATACTGTATCTTTGTGCTGAAACTGTCCTTTGGGATGATGACCATTGTGTCTGTTTTAGGGAACATAAACAGTGATAATTCATCAAAAACAAATTCCTTCTGCCTAATCATAAGATCATATACCCATTTGCCTCCTCATTTCAAAAGACAAACTTGTAAAATATGAAAACAGGGCTTTTTGGCACACAGTCTTTATTCTGTTCTGATCAGTATATTAAACCCCTTTTTGTCAATAGCACCATTTCATGACTGGACTATGTTCACTGCCTCCCTCTCTTGGTGATTGCTAGCAAAGAAAGGCTATTTCATAATGCACCAAAAATATTTGAAAAGTTGTAAACACCCCTCTTTGAAAGGCGCCTCTTTTGGACTTTTGACATATGGTATTGTTTTGCTGCTTGACTCTTTCCTCAAGGAGAAAATCTTCTTTTTGATATCAGTGGCACATATATGCTCAAAATTGTCTCTTTGTCTATTCATAGCATTGCAACCTGTCATCATGCATTTTATGACTCAACCTTGGTCATTGTTTTACTTTCCCAATCGTAAATTGCTGCTTCTAGGTGTTTCACAAGTTTTTCTATGGACTGTAAATACACTTTTCAGGTTGCATCCTTTCACCCTAGACTTCTTTGTTTGCTCAGAAGGATTTCCCTTGATTTCTGGATAGGTGATCATGGAATGTCTTTAACCCCTTTTAAGTCAACTGCTCCCTTGGAATTCATAGCATACAATATGTTCAACACCTTCTCCTTTCCACTAGATGTACTGTCTGACAGGTAATTCTTGAAAATAGGAGTACCAGTATCTTTACATTATCAGAACTGTCATTCATCTGTGTAGTGACCTTGTTTCAGTCTTTGGTATCCTTCCACTTCTTTCTTGCATCAATCAGTTTCAGCACCCTGCAGTAGCTTGGCCCTCTACTCATGCATGGAGGAGGCTCTTCATTAGATAAGGTGTTTGAAGGTTTTTTAACAATTCTTTTTCGAGACAGCCTTTCTCTGAAGGTGATGTTAAGTAGACCACTTGGAAAACATCAGTTTAAGAATGTTCACTTGCAAGTATCATTGTGTGTCAGCAGAAACCCTAGCCAGAGTAATATTGTCTCCTCCTGCCTGTGTAATGGCATTGGTTATCATCTGTTCCATTTGATCTTGTGGACAGACAGGGTCCTTATGCTTTGGAATGTTCACTGATGACAGGCCTTTTAAAGTTTCAACCTTTCATCTGACTTGAAAGTTTCAGATGATTTCTTTTATCAAATCAGACTCTCCTTTCTTTTGAGCCAGCATATTTCAAGCTCCATTCCTGTTATAATCATCAATTACCTTTATGAAACCTGAAAATACTGTTTCATTGTTTCATTAGAGGCAAACCTGGACTTTTGCATCCTTCTGAGTCAATCAATGGCCTGCGCCCTCTGCTTATGGATGAAGGAGGCGCCCTAACCCTCTGCTTGTAAATGAAGGAGGTTCTGGGCCTTGACAATTTACCATTTTGCTGAGACAGTGGCGACCCTTTCTTACTGTGATTTTCATGCTGGAAAGAGCTGTAAGGTCCTGACGAGTGACCTTTGTTTTGCAGCTTCATCTCAGGCTCATAATACACTTAGAAGCAGCTGTTCCTCTAACTGTAAACTCAAACATTTACTCCATGATATGAAATATATTTCCCGTCTTTGTAGAACCATAGAACACAGTGAAAAACCTACTAGTCAGCTTGAGAATGGGCTTCATGCAGTGCTGAGACCTAGGGAATATGAGTGGCGCGACTTAAGGCTGTTTGTCAACTTCATTTGCAAATTAAGGGATCAGTCATGGTAGGTCTGCTGCAGATGGGGGCTTTTTTGGCTTTTTGATGATTGCCAAAGGTGAAATGTCCTAAACGCCACTTCCTAACATAGGGGAGAATATTGAAACATATGTGAATTTGCCTTTTAAGGCTGATGGGCAGGTTAATAAAGCTGAAGCTAGGCAGGATATTGTGATATGAAGTTTTTGATGCTGCCAGGGGTGGACTGAATAAGTAGAAAGATGAAAAAAAGTTTTGGGGAGGGTTTTCTGGATGACATATTGACATAAGGAAATCAGTTTCTAGAAAACTCAGCTGAAGATATAGTCATCACTAACATGTAAAAAAAATACTGATGGCTAACAGTAGGGAGAGCAGAAACATAGGGTACCGAACAAGGGTAAATCCTATGCCAGATTTCTTATGCATGCCAGAAGAAATGAAACGTAATGAACTACAAAGGAAAACAAAGACTAAGATAGAAAAAACATCACCGCTGCTTTAAATCAGGATCCAAAGAAATGTTCTTGTCACTTTAAAGAACAACACCAGTCATGTACAACATTGCCAACAGCTTGATATTCAATCTGAAAACATCTTCCTCAGCCTATATTACGACTTTACACAGAGAACTATATCTCAAGAGAAACAACTTCCAATTCACATATCCAATCAACAACCCTCTAAATGTTTTCTCATGAGTTTTTTATATCAGAAAGAGAGGCAGAGGAGGTAGATGAAACACTAAATGAGGCATTAAAACAGAGTAGGAAAAGGGGCTCGAGACCCATTCTATTTTAATATCTATGCATTAATATTCAGTACTCTTTGGGTGAAAGAGTGGTCTTTGACAGGCTGAAATTTACTCCAGCTATGTCTTTGATGTATTCTCGGCTGCAGTACTTGTGGTACTCTAGTGAATTAAACAAAAGGCAGATCAATGATTCTAGGGTCTGCCATACTGTGCAACCAATGCTTCTGGTAGCACCAGGACTGTTTTCAGGGCGGAGATATTCTCTGGAACACGATATAGAATGAAAACAGTATGGGCACTTCGTCCTTTCATGGGAAAGAACATTATGCTGATGGTCACACTGATATATCGTTTTTTGTGTGCTTAGTCTTCAAACTGCGTCTTCATCCTCTGAACGTGGGATTAAGCGTTGAGTATTAAATTATAGGATTTAACCCCTTTAATCCATGCTGCTGATACACTGGTCGTGGCTATGATGGCCTCTCTGTATTTCAAAACCACAGTGTGCTGTGATTGTGGAACTCAGAGTGGATTTATCACCCTGTAACAACCCTGCACAGTGAAATAAACCAATTATAAAAACCAGGGGTGGCGGAATAAATGTTGTGGAGGCCTGGAGGACAGGTGGCATGATTGTGGAAACAGTGGCCGTTGGGAAAACAGGTGAAAAATGCAGTAAAATGGAGGTTCGGTGGGAAAATGCACGCGGAACGTTCGATCAGACGGGATGGCGATGATCAACGGTAGAGGTTAAATATGTAGGTGGGGCGATGTGATGTTAATGCAAAGAAAATGTTTGTTCCTTTGAATTGATCTACAAAGGAAATGCACGTAAAACATATGAAATGGGTTTGATGGTGGGACCCGATCATGGGAAGAGGGTGATTCATTCCGGACCGTCAGATCTCAGGAGGAGATCAATGGCTGCGATCGCGTCGGAGGGTCGCAAGGCGATTGATTGTGGGCCAGGGGTCCTATTTTCATTAGTTTATCCCCCGAGCTTCTTTTGGGCATGATCACCATCCGATGAGCCAACCTCAGATCGGATGGCATACGTCGAAATCGCGCCGGGCCCGTAGTCGACCTTTAACGCCCGGGGAGGGCGGGTTTTCAAAACAACTTAAAGCCACGTGTCGGCCCGTGACATTGATCACGATCAAATGAGGAAAACAACCTTCCTTCCAAAGGCGGTGAGATCAAAACCAATGGTTTTGTACAGTGATTGACCGCAGGGACCACCGGGAATTTGACTTGTGGACCGTCGATCTGCAGATCAGATCGACGGTTGATATGTGATTGGAGGGGTGAACGGGGAAAATGTGGGCGCGATGGGACTTGCGATGGCCGTCGGATTAAAGGTGAATCGACGGTGGATAACACTTCCGAGACCCATAGAACAAAAGTGTCATCGCATTAGAGCTTTCGTTTTAACACATGAATAAGCTCCCAACCATTTATCTGATTACGATAAGCGCTTTATGGGCTAGTGCTTGGTTTTAGCGCCTTGGTCATGTGGGGAAGTGGTTTTGGGGCTGGGCCGAAGGAGCTAGCCTGATATATGAAGAATATGGGTTTTTTGGCCTGTTTTCAGTGCATTTTAAGGCCAACAAGAGGTAACGATAGAGAGGAAAAGGGGTTTATTGGCCTTAAAAATGGTGTTTGTGAGGTTTAAAGGGGAATGGAGATGATTTAGTGGATTTAGGAAGGAATTAAGAGAGGGGAGAAAGGTGAAGAGACAAAGGTTAAGTGGGAATGACATAAGAGGGAAAATGCCCAAGGAGGCTTCAAGGATGATGTGTTTTCAGAGGAAATGAATTCCTTGAAGGCTCGAAAAAAAATTTAGCCCCCTGTTTTCTTGTCAAAAATTCATAGGGGGCTAACAGTGGCTCCACATGGGGATGGCTTCTTCTTGAAGGAGTCAAGAATTCATAAAATAATCTTTGAGGTAGGCCAGATGACTAGTACTTGACACATCCACTTTCTTTCTTGGATCAGCTACCACAAATCATGAAGACATCGAATCAGCAGAAAAATTCTCCCAAATAACTACCTACCTAGACTATAGTCCTATCATTTTTTCTTCAGGGTGCATTTTGACTAGCAGACCCTTTACATCATCAATTTTTTGCAATAAGGAAAATAAACCTATTCTATTTATACCCTTATTACTCCATGAGACCAGATTAAACTGTTGGCCTCATATGTTTCTCTACCTAATCTAATATATGTTGGGTTTAAACTGTCCAGCAGATTTCCTCTCTACATTCTACAACATAAATTCAAAAACAGTCAAACTAGGATTAGACAGTCTAGTTTGCTACGTATCCAAGGCCTAAAGACAGTTGCTCATGGACAGAAATTGCAGAAAACTGAAAACAAATCTTGAAGGCTTGAAATCTGAAACCTTGAAGCTTCCTTCTTTCCTTTGTGACTTAAGTTTTGAGCTTGTTAGAGTCACTTTCTTCTTCATTTCAGCTCTGGTTTTGGGCTTGTTAGAGCTTATTCTTCACTTCTTTTGGCTCAGGTTTTGATCATGTTAGAGCCAATATTTGCACTTTGGAGGTTCATTTTTTGAGCATGTCTGAACCTCTCTTTCTCTCTTTTTGAAACATTCTCTCTTTTTCTTTGAAAACAAAACACAGCAATGGTATTTACAATGGAAATGGAAACTGGAAATTGGAAATCATCAGTAGTAATGTTTGAGCATCCTACCATTGAAAGGACCCCCAAACAAATCTGTACCATCTAGCTCTTGTAGAAAAAAGGCATTTGGACCAAAAGTGGCCTGGATGATGTATGGACCCTGCAACAAACTGTCAAACTTGTCGTGCTTTCCTTTGTCTTCTCTCCTTGAGTCCCACTTCAGAACCTTATCTCCAATTTTGAAGTCAGAAGCTTTGGTTATCTTGTCGAACAACTTCTTTATTTTTTCCTGAACTTTCATAGCTTTGTTATAGACCTCTTCCCTCATTTGCTGGAGATGAATTGTTTGGTTTATCCTCCTCACCATGCTGTCTTCCTCTGTCTGTATCTCTTGGACAAGTTTGATTACTGGTACCCCAAGGCTGGTAGGAAACACTACCTCTGTTCCATAGACAAGCTGATATGCTGACATGCCAAAGGATTTCTTTACTGTAAGCATGTCAGCCCATAAAGCATGCACTAACTTGTTATTCCATGACTTCTTATTCTCTTCAAGTAGTTTTTTGATAATGGTCACCAAGCTCTTGTTTGATGATTCAGCTAACCCATTACCTTGTGGGTAATAAGTTGTTGAATGACCGAGTGCTATTTGATACCTGTGACAAAAATCAATCATTTTCTTGGATCCAAAAGCAGCAGCATTATCAGTGATTGTTTTCCTTGGACAGCCAAACTGAGAGAGGATGTGGTCTTCTAGGAACTTAATGATGACAGAATTTGTGGCATTCCTAGAAGGTATGGCCTATATCCACTTAGTGAAGTAGTCTGTGGTTGTAAGGATCCACTTGTGTTGTGCAGAAGAAGTAGGGTTTATTTCTCCAATGAAATCTAGGCCCCCTTGCAAAAAGGGACCCTCAACAGAAATGGGTTGTAATGGTAATGGGAGGAGCTTTCTTTTTCCCTCGAAGATCTGGCATTTATGGCAAGCAATTGTCATTTTATGGATGTCACTAAAAAGTGTAGGCCAATAATAGCCAGCTCCAAGTATTTTGTTATCAGTGGCTTTCCAGTTCAAGTGGCCTCCACACTCTCCTGCATGGAACTGATCCTGTTTAATCCTCTCTACTTCAGTTTCAGGAAAACATTTAAGCAATAGGCCATTTGTATTTTTCCAGTATAAACATTCATTCAGTATGCAATAGTTTCTAGCTTTTAGCTTTAGGAATCTGGCCTTAGTCTTTGATAGTTCAGGATGGGCATTGAGGTTTGTGAGCACATACAGGATATCATAATACCAAGGAGAGTTTTGAAACTGCTCCTCAACAGTAGGGTCAGGCAATCCTTCCTTCTCATCTAAGGCATCTACCATGTTTATTTCAAGGGCTTGTAAATTTGATTCAGCCATTAGTTGAGCTAGGCCCTGACCCTTGATCAGTTTTGTGGGTTTTATCTCACGGTCATACTCTAAGATTACAACAATCCATTTTCCCCTCTTCCCATCCGGATCTTGGGACAAGATGACTTTAACCACTATATTTGGCACATAGGCTATGGTGTGGGAATGCAATATATACACCCTAAAATCCTTTAAGGCATTTACCAAGGCATAGGCCTGCTCTTCCATTATGTTATATTTCAAAGCTGCATCCCTCAAAGCTTTTCTGAAGAAAGAAATAGGTTGTTCCATCCCCTCTGGATTTTTCTGCAATAGGACTGTAGCCACTGTATGCTTGGAGGCAAAAGAAAATATCAGGAAATCCTTTGAGAAATCTGGGCTAATTAGGACAGAAGCCTGGGTGAGTGCGAGTTTAACTGATTCGAAAGATTTTTTAGCCTCTACAGTCCACTTAACTCCTACACCCTTTTTCAGCATGTTGGTCATATTCCTGAGGTGTTCAGCTAAGTTGGGAATAAACCTCCTTAGGAAGTTAATTTTCCCAATGAAGGACTGTAAGTCTTTAACGTTTCTCGGGTGTGTGATCTGTAGTATTCCCTCAACCCTCTGTGGGTCTATCTTAATTCCTTTCTCAGATATAATGTGGCTGAGAAGCTTAGCTTCTTGCAGCCCAAATACAGTCCTTTTGGGATTTAATGACAAACCAAACCTCCTACATTTTTCAAAAACTCTTCTCAGATGTCTTAGGTGTTCCTCATCAGTCTTGGAGTAGACTGTTATGTCATCCAGGTAGATGACAATGAAGTTCCCTATCTCTTCCGAAAAGGCTATGTCCATTGCTTCTTGGAAGGTTGAACCAACGTTCATCAGTCCAAAGGGCATCTTTATGTACATAAAAGTGCCCCATGGAGTGGTGAAAGTCGTTTTGAGTTGATCTTCTGGGAGTACTAGAACTTGGTTGCAACTCGAAAAATCGTCTAACAGGGAGATCCACCTTGAGCCAACTACCCTTTGCAGGATATGTTCCATCTTTGGTAACGGGTAATTGTCCTTAAGTGAGGCTCTGTTAAGGTTCCTGAAATCTATGCACAGTCTGATCTCACTTGTTTTCTTTCTCACAGTTACAAGGTTTGAGACCCAATCAGAGAACGTCACAGGAACTATTATTCCTGCCTCGTACATCTTCTTTATTTCCTTTTCTACTGCAGGCAATTGTTTTGGGTTTATTCTGCGAAGTTTCTGTCTGAAGGGTTTCTGGTTCTCTTTCAAAGGTATTTTGTGTTGTATAATGTTTGTGTCGTAGGCCTTTAATTCCTCGTAGCTCCAAGCAAACACATCAATGAATTCCTTGAATAAGTCAATATATTTCTTTTTCATGTCTGAGGGTAAAGACTTAGCCAGTTTAATCATCTTGGGTTTGTCTTCAGTGCCTATTTTGCATTCCTCGACATCAGAGTCTAAGTGTTGTATAGTGGGCTTTTTCGCTACATCATCGAAGTCGAAAAGATCTTCTAAAGGTGCCAGACCTCGGGGTATGCTTTTATCTTTTTCCTGTAGCACCTCTATTTCCTCATTATCTGCGTTTTTACATTCTTCAGTTGGATTTCCAATATGTTCGTTTAAAGTGTTTATTTCTATGTTACAAGGTGGTTCTTCCTCATCTGAGGGCTCTTCACTTAGGCAACTATCATTGGACTTAGAGTCTGAATCGGAAAATTCAAACTCGTTCCTGCCTATCAGGAAATCGTCAATCTTCTTATCTCCCTCAAAAACCTGCCAATATTTCTCATTATCAGGTACTGCAGGTGTGAACTTCGTCTAAATGATGATTTTTTGTTCACTGGGAGGCTTGTGATATGAACTAGCTATAAAGGCTAATCCATTTGCAATTACATTCTGACTCCTAGGAATAAACACTATTTCATATTCCACAAAGGTCTTCAATAAATCCATAGTGTCATTCTTGTACGCTCTCAGCCTAGGGTTTTTCATTGTGTATTCACCATTCACTTATTTTATGATCAACTCAAAGTCTCCATGTACAACTATCCTACGGGCTCCTAATTTTTTTAATAGATTCAAGCCTAGGATAACAACCTCATACTCTGCGATATTATTTGTACATTTGAAGTTCAGGTTGAAGGCATGACTCTCTGCTTAGTCACTCTCTGTGTTATGTACCCACACTCCTGCTCCTACAGTTCTCCTGGTGCACGACCCATCGAAATTCATTTCCCATAAGGGTTCATTCTCTGGCTTATCATCATTTCCCACCCCAATGCGGGTCCCACTGGTCTGTTGTGTTATGGGGTCTGCATTGGACTGTGGATGGTTTCATTCTTCATGTGGTGTATGAGTTTGTGAGGGGTCACTAGCCAGCTGTTTACATCTTGTTTCTTGTTTACTCGGAGTCTCGTTTTCGGTGCACTGTCCACAGGTCTCAACCTCGTTTTCTTCTGAGTCTAGAGTGGCCATTATGTTGAAATATATGGGCGCTATCTCATTGTTCGTACCTCTGTTTTCTAGTCCTGGCTCTTCTAAAGGTTCATCATTGCAAAGGATAAAGGAGTCCAGATCTGTGTGTACAGAGTACAGAGGTGAATTTTCAGGCTTCTCAGGGCTGCTGACCAGGAACTTCATTTGTGCCTCTCTATACAGTCTCCTAAGCTGGCTAAAGACAGGGATTGTGGCATATGCCCCGTCCATCTGCATTGTACCTTGCAGCTTGGCTCCCCATGACCTTGAAAATAGCATACCATACTTAGGTGGCACATCCGCCACTACAACATCCATAACCATACATTTGGCTAGAATCTGGGTTAAGTTCACACATAGGTCTTTAATCAGGCCAAGACACTTTACCCTGCTAGAATCAAATGAATAGAGGTCTTTATAGAGACGGGTTATCTCTAGGCCTAACCTCTCCATAACTACCTTAGGCATTAAGTTGTGTGATTCCCCAGAGTAATGCATCACGTTGTGTAGGATCTTGTCATGGATATTGAGACTGATATAAAAAGGAGGTACCACTCCTTCCTAAAACTTCCCCTCTATTTTTGGACCAAACAGAAGAGCTGGTTGATCATCACTTAGATTGACAGTGTCACTGTTTTCCCCAAGGTTTAAGGCTTTCACAATTTTACCTTTATATACATCCTGAGTGGCTAGCTCAGAGAGTGGGACAGAGATTTTAATTTTTGCAATCTCACTCTCCAAATTGAAGAGAGTTTGACTCTTTGTAACACTCAAATCTACTTTATTAGCCGCTATCTTAGTGGTTGAATCAGTGTGCAGATACTCACTATGTACAATGTTAGGGACTGTTTTATCAGGAGCACTAACTGTAGTGCTAGTGGTGCTAGTTGGTTGACCTTGTTTATCAATTATTTGGTTGTTCTTTCCTTTGTCCTTCCCATAACTTCCAGCTGCTGATTTGTTACTTTCAGCATTTGCTTTAGAAGTTTTCTCAGGCCTTTTCTTAATCATAATCTCAGAAGCTTTGGATTTGGAATTGTCTAAGCTCTTTTTGCTTCTAAGTCCATACTGTTCTCTGACCTGCATGATGGCATTTTCAAATCCAAGCCTGTACTCCTCAGATTCTAATCTTTCCTCATCCCAATATGAGGGTGAGGGTTGATCTTATTTTGTGGAACAGTTGAGAATTGAGTTATCCATCCCAAACATATTGATTGTGTTTTCCATAGAATCTTCTATAATCCCCTCATCCTCGTCAAGGAAGTTCTCTTGGAATGGGGGTATAACTTGTTGATATGATTCTCTTTGTCTGTTGGGAGTGGTATTGTTCCTTCTAAAGTTCTAGTTCTGGTTATGATTTTGGTTTCTGTTCTGATTACTAATTGTGACAACCATTTTTTCCATCATTTGATGTTGCTTTTCCACGTTTTTAGATAGACGGTCATAATTGGGGTCAGATGTGGAAGCTATGGTGTCATCTCTATATGTTACCCTCTTCTCAGCCCTCATTCTGGCTTTCTTCTCAATCAAGTTAGCCTCTACACTCACTGCTCCTTTTTGCATGTCTTCCAATGTGTTTTGATCTCTCTCCCTAAGCTGGTAAGCCATGTTAGCATCAAAGCCTTCAGGATATTTCACTAGAGCCATACCTTGGGGAGGTTTCATGTGTGGAGGAAGAGCGTTGTAAACGTTGTTGAACCTGGTAGAATAATCATGGACACTCTCTCCTATGTTTCTTTTCAGGTTCTTGTATTCTGCTAAGATTTGGAGAGGGTTGGCCTTAACTTCCCATTTATTTATGAAGGTCTGATATAAGGAGGGTAGATCTTGGATACTATTAGGAGGTATGCCCTTAAACCATTTCTTCACATCACCTCCTAAACTCTGGGCAAAGATTCTCATTTTAACTGTCTCATCATCTATCTCCATGTCGTCAAAGGAATCCTCCATCCTATCTACATGGTGTTGAGCTATAGTGGACTCTTTTGCAATGAAATGTGGGATCTTTGATTGGTAATCATTGGGTAAGGGCACTAGAGGCTGGGGTAACACCAGAGGCGCATACCAGGTTGCCATGATGATGTTCTGAGGAGGCAAGGGGTTGGCTTGAGCAGCAGGTATGTAAATGACAGGAATACCTGGACCAACAACAGTTTGTTGAGCTAATTTAGGATGACTGAGTCCCAAGTTTTGAATGAAGTGAATATTACGAGGTGTAGATGGAGGGGTCTCTCTGTCCCTAATATGTTTACCACTTTGAGGTGGTGAACTAGGAAGCTCAAGGTCTGGCTAGTCTAGAGCATTGAATGACCTAGTTCTAGGTAAACTGTTTTGAAAGTATAGGTCAAAAAGTGGGTCTGATAGAGCTGTAAAGTCTTCCAGTGTAGAGTTAGCACTATGGATATGACTGGAAATAGTTGGTCCTTTAGGTGTAGGAGATTTCTTGAGGATGCTCTCAGGGTTGTCAACTATTTCAGGTGGGTTTGGGTTAGGATAAGCTCTTGTATGAATGGTTCTTGAAACCAGAATGATGTTTTCCAACAAAGCAGCTTAACCCTACTTGTTACTTTTGTTATGGCTGATGTTGTTGTGGCCTCTGGTCTCCCAGTGGAGTCTTATGTGAACCAAGATAATCAGAAGGCCTACTGATCACCAGTGGAGTCTTCTAATCATTTAGGTGTTGTGGAGTCGCCAGGTGGAGGATTTAAGATTTTACTATCCACCGCAGTGATTTACTACCAAGCCTAGGCTGATTGGTCTCTTTTCCCCAGTGGAGTCGCCATTATGTTGGGGTTCCCATGTTTTGGCAAGTTTGGCAGTACCAAAAGATGAGAGAACATCAGAATGACTTTCAGATCTTAGGATCTAGCCCTCCTGGGTCCAGAGAGGGATCTCTCTATATAGGCAAAGGTTTTATGTCTTTGAAGCTCGAATGTTAAGGTATTAGGCTAGTTATAAGCATGGGGTTTGTTTTTTTTATTTTTTTTTAGTTGTTGGGAATCCGGAAAGAAGGGTTCAATATAAGACAAGGATGAGTAAAGAGGATTTTAGGCAAAGGAGAGATAACTCAGAGAACACTCGAGACCATTGGGCGATGGAGTCAGGAAAGGGTTTACTTGCTATTCAATATGCAGGCTTTCAGTTGGGCTAGTCATCTAAAGCATTGGATCTTAAAGATGATAGTGTGGCATGAAATGGAAAGAGAGAAGGTGAAAGAAAGGAAACCTCCAAGGTGACCCTTCAGGAGTCAGATCTAGGGACAAGACATACCAATGGACAACCTATGATCCGAAACCTAAAAGGTTAACTCTTCAGACAAGGAAACATTAAAGATTTAAACACAAAGGTGAAAACCTGAGATGAGAGAGAGACTTTGAACTCGCAATGCTTCGGCATCTAGCTTAAGGGAACTTAGAAAGGTTCAATTAATTGAAAAGGACCCTAGTGAGACATAGATATAATTATAAACTCCCAATATCCTAATTCATTCAATTAAAGCCTAACAAGAACATCTAAGAACAGATTCATTAATTCATACATCAGCTAGCAGTAAATATTAGCCACTACACTGGTTAAATTAACTTGAATCAGTACTCATATAACACATACAGCAGAAAACATTGAAGGAAGGGAGAGCAGAAACATAGGGTACTGAACAAGGGTAAATCCTATGCCAGATTTTTGATGCGTGCCAGAAGAAATGAAACGTAATGAACTACAAAGGAAAACCAAGACTAAGATAGAAAAAACATCACCGTTGCTTTAAATCAGGATCCAAAGAAATGTTCTTGTCACTTTAAAGAACAACACCAGTCATGTACAACATTGCCAACAGCTTGATATTCAGTTTGAAAACATCTTCCTCAGCCTATCTTACGACTTTACATAGAGAACTATATCTCAAGAGAAATAGCTTCCAATTCACATATCCGATCAACAACCCTCTCAATGTTTTCTCATGAGTTTTTTATATCAGAAAGAGAGGCAGAGGAGGTAGATGAAACACTAAATGAGGCATTAAAATAGAGTAGGCAGAGGGGCTCGAGACCCATTCAGTTTTAATATCTATTCGTTAATATTCAGTACTCTTTGGGTGAAAGAGTGGTCTTTGAGAGGCTGAAATTTACTCCAGGTATGTCTTTGATGTATTCTCGGCTGCAGTACTTGTGGTACTTTGGTGAATTAAACAAAAGGCAGATCAATGATTCTAGGGTCTGCCATACTGTGCAACCAATGCTTTTGGTAGCACCAAGATTGTTATCAGGGCAGAGATCTTCTCTGGAACATGGTATAGAATGAAAAAAGTATGGGCACTTCGTCCTTTCATGGGAAAGAACGTTCTGCTGATGGTGACACTGACATATCGGTTTTTGTGTGCTTAGTCTTCAAACTGCATCTTCATCCTCTAAACGCGAGATTAAGCATTAAGTATTAAATTACGGGCTTTAACCCCTTTAATCCGTATTGCTGATACACTGGCCGCGGCTATGATTGCCTCTCTGTATTTCAGAACCACAGTGTGCTGTGATTGTGGAACTCGAAGTGGGTTTATCACCCTGTAACAACCCTGCACAGTTAAATAAACCAATTATAAAAACCAGGGGTGGCGGAAGAAATTTTGTGGAGGCATGGAGGACAGGTGGCGTGACTGTGGAAATAGTGGCCGTTGGGAAAACAGGTGAAAAATGCAGTAAAATGGAGGTTCGGTGGAAAAATGCACGCAGAACGTTCGATCAGACGGGATGGCGATGATCAACGGTAGAGGTTAAATATGTAGGCGGGGCGATATGATGTCAATGCAAAGCAAAGGTTTTGTCCTTTGAATCGAACTACAAAGGAAATGCACGTAAAACATATGAAATGAGTTTGATGGTGGGAACCGATCATGGGCAAAGGGCGATTCATTCCGGACCATCAGATCTCAGGAGGAGATCAATCGCTGCGATCGCATCGGAGGGTTGCAAGGCGATTGATTGTGGGCCAGGGGTCCTGTTTTCCTTATTTTATCCCATGAGCTTCTTTTGGGCGTGATCACCATCCGATGAGCTAGCCTCAGATCAGACGGCGTACGTCGATATCGTGCCGGGCCCGTAGTCGACCTTTAATGCCTGGGGAGGGTGGGTTTTCAAAACAGCTTAAAGCCACGTGTTAGCCTGTGACATTGATCGCGATCAAATGAGGAAAACAACCTTCCTCCCAAAGGCGGTGCGATCGAAACCGGCGGTTTTGTACAGTGATTGACCGCGGGGACCACCGGGCGGCTGACTTGTGGGTCGTCGATCTGCAGATTAGATCGACGGTTGATATGTGATCGGAGGGCTGAGCGGGGAAAATGCGCGTGCGATGGGACTTGCGATGGTCGTCAGATTAAAGGTGAATCAACGGTGGATAGCACTCCCGAGACTCATAGAACAAAAGCGTCATCGCATCGGAGCTTTCTTTTTAACACAGGAATGCGCTCCCGATTATTTATCTAATTGTGATAAGTGCTTTATGGGCCAGCGCTTGGTTTTAGCGCCCGGGTCATGTGGGGAAGTGGTTTTGGGGCTAGGCTGAAGGGGCTAGCCTGATATGTGAAGAATATGGATTTTTTGGCCTATTTTCAGTGCGTTTTAAGGCCAACAAGAGGCAACGATAGAGAGGAAAAGGGGTTACTTGGCCTAACAAAGGGTGTTTCTGAGGTTTAAAGGGGAATGGAGACGATTTAGAGGATTTAGGAAGGAATTAAGAGAGGGGAGAAAGGTGAAGAGACAAAGGTTAAGTGGGAATGACATAAGAGGGAAAAGGCCCAGGGAGGCTTCAAGGATGATGTGTTTTCAGAGGAAATGCATTCCTTGAAGGCTCAAAAAACAATTTAGCCCCCTGTTTTCTTGTCAAAAATTCATAGGGGGCTAACAGATCTCAGGGTCTCAAGGCTTTTCAAAATTAATTTAAGCGTTTCAATGGAAAGTCTAATCGAGTGGATCCTACTTCCAAGGTCCATCTTCCATTTATCCAGGGGACAACGTACAAGATTTCCCATGTCCTTAGAATATATAATATATCTGCTTCTTTCAAACCTCTCTGCACTATTAGAAATTCTCTTGGGTCCGTTAAGGACCCTATCAACCCTAAGTACATGAAAGGGGTTTACATAATTCCTTGGTCATGTGGTACTCCATATATTAGTGAAACAGGTTGATCCATTAGGCAGAGAATCCGTGAGCATGTTGTGGATATTAAACACAATCGGTCTCGTACCTCAGCTCTTGCTGAGCATGTGGAAAAATCCTGTCACCATGTTTGTATTGAGGATTCCAAAGTCGTTGCCAAAGTAGATCACTTCTACCATAGGAAATTAAGGGAGGCGATTGAAATTGAACGGCATGCTAAGAAACTCAACTGTGATGATGGTTGGAAATTAAGTAAGAGCTGGACCCCGACTCTCGCTAGGTAGTTATTCATTATTATTATATATTTTTACCTAATTAATTCCTTAATTTTATTTATTCATTTATTTGATGTATTCATTCAAAAAAGGTAAATAAATAAATAAATCTCCCCTCCCTATTTTTTAATTTAACAAAAATTTTAATAAAATTATTTTAAATGATTTATTCTTAAAAATTTTAATTCTAAACTAACTAACTTTGTAATGACTAGCTAGGCTTAATATTTTAATTTACTTATTCATTTTTATTTTATTTTATTAAAAATATTTTTACTTTATTATTCATTTTATTTTATTACTTATTTACTTGCTATATTTTCTCCTTAATTATTGAAATTAAAATCCTAAAATTTTAAAATTTACCCTTTTAGCTTATTATTAAATGATTAAAGTATTTAGCTCTAAATTATTATGGGTTAACATTCCTTAAATTCTTAAAAAAATATTAATATTTTACCCTATTAACGAACTAGTCAAATATTGGCTAGTTTCTAACGGCTATTTTCAACAGCTTTCTCTGGGCAATGACACATCCCTACTATTTATTCAATGTGATCTGTTCATTTCTTCACCTTGTCCTAAAGATGAACTTCATTAGATGGTTCGAAACGTCGACCTAATCCTAATGATGTGATTAATCCAAAAGATATTTATCTATATTACTATGGTATTTTTGTATGTAAAGGTGGATATTTGTCGTTATGTACAAAGAGATTGTTGACTACTCAGAAAACCCATACAAATTTGTGTCCATCTAGAAAGAGTCTCCACATTAGCATAGCGAAATGGAGAAGGTTTTGATACCTGGCTCGCGGGATTTGGTTTTTTTTACTACTCTCCCAAATATTGCTAAATGACTTCAGTTTTCCACAAACCAAGTTTCAAGGTCATACAGTCTATTCACAGGTCAATAACACAATCTACTGGGTATAGAAGAGGTTTTCAAGGCAGAAGAGCAAGGATGGGGGGTTCTTGAGTACTTGCACATTAGTATGGTGGGGGTTTCATTGGAAGCATTAAATTTTGTTGGTAATTGTATAAACCGAAACAACCCATATTCACAATTGATGAATTTGTCAACATTGTTGAGGTCACAGGGGGAGTAGGGTTTTTGTCTTATCCTCCTTATCGGTGGTCTAGTATAGAATCCTCTCATGGATGTTGCGAAGAGATTATTGGTGTAGCTTTTTTGCATTATGAGGTGGGGTATTCATTCGGAGCCATAGAGCCCATGTGCAGTGAAGGGTATTATTTGTCTTCATGGTTTATATTTGGAGTGGGTTTTGTGAGTGCCTCATCTTTTCCTGGTTTGTAGCATGAAGCATTTTTTTGAGGAATTATGACACCCACAACCATAATCCATCTAGTATGAAGCTTTAATGGGAATGGATCGAAAAAACATGGTAAGAAGTCGAAATGCACAAAGGTGAAAGAAAGTGGGAGGGTTTTGGTCCTGGGGCCAGCCTCATTTTTAAATTATCATGGAAACCATAAGTAACGTTTTGGTTGGGACGGTACAGGGTAGAAATTATTCAGCATCGTGCCTGAAAAAGTGGGCACAGGAGGTCTAGGGGCAAGTGTTGGATGATCTCCCAACAATATGTACAATGACGAGGGGTTGGTTTGCTTTCAAATTCAGGGAGGAAGAGAATGTGAGTTTATCTCTCTCAATAAACTGGAACATTGAAATGGCTCCAATTTTCTTAAAGCGATGGTCTCTGCTCTATGATCCTAAAAGAGAACAATTGGGCATTGGTTCTGTAGAAATTTTAATACAATTATGTATTTCCGGATTCTTTCGATCTAATAACTATATGCCACTGTTAAATAAAGAATCCTTCTACTTAAATCTTTCTGAAATTTAATTGCCAGTTGCAAACACATGAAGAAAAAACAATCACATATAACATAGATGTTTTTACCAGGAAAGCATAAAGTTAAAAACCCCACTATAATATATTATGTATATATCATGGATCATGAAACAATCTCATACAAAACTCTAATCAAATATCTCTCAGTACAATATACAATCATCTCACACTGTCATACAAAAATTGGCATAAGCATGCACCAATTTACTGCCTCTTGACAGCCTGCCTCCATTACGCAATCCCTACTAATGAAGATCCCTGAATGAATTCGAGCTTGCCTTGACTTGAATGTGAAATCCTCATTGGCATCTCCAATTTGTGTTTGGTTGCACTTTTTCACTCACTATAGTCACAACTGATAGTCAAATAGACCCTTTCACCTATCTCTCAACTAGGTCTCCATTGGATCTGACATGCATGTAGTTAACAGTAGTATTTCTTCAGTTGCATGTGAGACCACAACTTGTGAATTAATTAAATAATTAATTCACTGATCTCTCACTAGTGTATCTTTAGTTACAACTAGTTACAACTAGCACAACTGAGTTTAACTCACTTAACTAAGTTAAACTAAATAACAACTCACATAACTACACATCCAACTCTGTTACAACTTTGTATCACTCATTTACGACTAAATCCACTAGCATGTCCCACCAACCAACCTTTGAACTTGATATTCCTTCAGTTAACTTTTTTTCCACATCAGTTAACTGAAATCAAGTGCTTCAAGAGAATAGATTATTATTTATTGTCTAATTATTATTAAGGGCTAATAATAATGGACATGCAATCTATTTTTAGACATGCGATCTATAAATAGACTTTGCCCATGCATCTAAAAATAGAATCTCATCTATAGATAGAATTTTCTCAACCATATATAAATAGACTCCCGCTATAAATAGAATATGCTCAACATTCTAAAAATAGACATACACCTAAAAATAGCCTACGGGACCACCTAGTGTAGGTGCTTAATTTTCACTAGGATCATCATCTTGTTGAATCTCAAAACTCCCTCTCAACAAGAAAGGGATTATCCTTCACCCTAATCCTGTCTCTATGCTATTCTAATTTTCTCCTTGTGAGCGCCTTCGTCAGAATATCTGCATCCTGATCTTCTGTAGGAATGTACTGAAGCAACACGATATTCTGCAGCACACAATCTCTAATATGATGATACCGAATATCTATATGCTTAGATCTATCATGAAACACACTATTAATTGAGAGTTTAATGCAACTTTGATTATCACAATAAATCACTGTAGGATCTAAATGAGAACTGAACAAATTGATCAGGATCTTCCTCATCCAAATAAGCTCACATGCAGCTTGACTTGCTGCCATGTATTCTTCTTCCTCTGAACTGAGTGCCATGGATATCTGTTTCCTGTTGTACCAAGAAACTGCTGTAGATCCAATACTGAAGACCCCTCTTGATGTGCTCTTTTTGTCCGTTGGGCTACCCGCCCAATCTGCATCCAAGAATCCATGCAACTTCACCTCATCCGTTTTTCTATACCATAAGCCATACTCAGATGTGCCCCTGAGATATCTCAGGACATGCTTGTCTACCTTCCAAAGGAGCTTGGTAGACTTAACCATCGCTTGACTAAGCTGGTTCACCACATAGCATATGTCCAGTCTTGTATTAACTAAATACATAAGCGAACCCACCAACTGTCGATAGACAGTAGCATCCACTACCTCTCCAGATGTAGTTTCCTCTTTCCTCTAATTTACAGGAAGAGGAGTATCCATGGGTTTGCAGCCCTCCATGTGAAAATTACAGAGTATCTCCCTTGTATACTTGCCTTGAGACACAAATAGTTCACCTTCTCGCTACCATATTTCCAATCCAAGGAAATAATGAAGGAGGCCTAAATCCTTCATCTCGAACTCCTTTGCAAGGTCCTCTTTGCATGAGTGTATCAACTGCTCATCACTAGTTAGTATTAAATCATCAACATAAAGAAAAATGATTAAAATCTTACCCTCCACCACAATCAGGTATAGGTTTTCATCCACCTCACTCTTGGTGAAGCCAAGTCCAGTGAAATAGCTGTCAATCCAAGTGTACCAAGCACGGGGTGCTTGCTTCAACCCATACAATGCTCGCTTGACTCTGCACACATGCGACTTGCTGCTGAAGATCTCAAATCCTTCAGGCTTCTTAATGTAAACTTCTTCCTCAATGATCCCATTAAGGAACACAGTCTTCACATCCATCTGATGAATGTGCCAACCCATCTGTGCTAAGAGAGAAAGGATGGTCTTTATGGAAGAATACAGTGCGACAAGTGCAAAGGTTTATTCATAATCAATCCCCTCAATCTGTAAGAATCCCTGGGCCAAAAATCTTGCCTTATACTTCTCAACACTCCCATCAGCAGCTTTATTTACCTTGTAGATCCATCTTGAACCTACCACTAATTTATCAACCGGCCTTGGAACAATTTCCCAAGCACTGTTTATGACAATGGAGTCATACTCCTCCACCATTGCATCTACCCATGTGGGTTCCTGCACTACTTCCTGAAAGGAAGATGGCTCAGTCACAATACATTTTCTCATGAGATCCATGTATCCAGTGAATCGGTCAGGAGATTGTCTCAGTCTGCGCTATGAAGTAGGGACTCCTACATTCTGTGCCGCATCACGCTTCAGCCTCTCAGCTTCTGTGGTATGCCTTTTTCCAGTTCTGATGTTTGGATCTGCATGAGTGGACTCCTCCACTCCATGAACCTCCTCATGTGTTTGATCCACATCTAGAGACTCATCTTTGGGAACAAGCAATTCCTCCTCTGCATGCAAGTCTAGCTCCCTCTCAAGAGACAACTTCATAGCTTTCTCCTCATTGAATTTTATATCCTGTCGCACCACAGTCATTCGACTCTTTGGAAAATACACACAATAATTATGGGGTGTTTCTATGTACCCCAAAAATATCCCAACTTCAGCAGTCAACTCTAGGTCCTTTCTAGCATTCTTGGTCACATGCACATAAACAGATGAGCCAAAAATCTTAAAGTGAGAAACATCTAGTTTCTTACCAGTAAAAGCTTCTTCAGGTGTACTCATGCCAAGTACTCTATGAGGACAACGGTTTTGCATATAAACTGTAGTGTTGCATGCTTCCGCCCAGAAGTGCATTGGTAGGCCCTAATCATGCAACATAGCTCATGCAGCACCCACGTTCGTTCTGTTCTTCCTCTCCATGACCCCATTTTTTTTGTGGGTTATGAGGCGCTATGAGATCTCTTCGAAATCCTTCTTTGCTACATAAGTCTTTGAATTCGTTCGAGATATATTCACCACCATTATCGCTCCACATAACCTTCACTTGCTTCCCCGACTCTTTCTCCACCAATGAATTAAACTCACAGAACTTTGAGAATGTTTGATCCTTCTTCTGCATGAAGAAGATCCAACATCTACGAGAATAGTCATCAACAAAAATAACATAATACCTATGTTTTTTTATTGAAGCAATCGAGAATGATCCACACACGTCTATGTGAACTCTCTCCAGGATCACCGAAGCATAGTTCTCCTTTTCATGAAAGGTGGTCTTCAAAAACTTACCCATAGTACATCCCTTGCACTAATCTATCTGTGCAAGTGTACCCTTGGGAAGTCCAGTAGAAATCTGCTGCAAAATTTTCAGGGCACCATGGTGAGATGGCCCAATCTCTTGTGCCATAATTCGCCCTCATCCCTGCTCTCCACTTCTTATTCTTTTCCCACCATTGCAGCACAACCATCTACCTCCATCTTGTAGATATTCTTGACTCGAATCTCTATCCTCTTGGTTTGACCCATTGTTTTATGTTGCAGGAAATATTTTCCATTGTTGAAAACAACATCATAACCTCTGTCCTATGACATCGCGACTGAGACCAAGTTTTTCTTCAGACCTGGAACATGCATAAAATATTTCAACAGAAATGGTTTACCTTACTCCCTCTCAAAGGTAATGGTACCAATTCCAGTCACACTGTATCGTGCATCATAGCCCATCTCTCTATGCATTTGGATATCTTTCTCCTCCAAGTCACGGAAAATATCCTTATCTCCTTTCATGTGGAAGGAAGCACCACTATCAAGATACCACACCGATCCCATTGCGCTTGAAACCAAGCATGTGATCAAAGATAAATCAAGTTCAAATTGCGAGGCAAGGGCCTCACTAGCTGCAACTCCAACAACCTTCTTGTTCTTCTTTTTCTGTGAGCAGTTAGTGGTGAGATTCCCATGTTCGTGACAGTGAAAACACTTCACCTTGGACAAATCTAGCTTCTTGCCTTTAGCCTTGGATTTTGAGTGGAATTTATTCACGTTCCCTTTCCTTTCTTTGGCAGCCAAAGTGTTGGGTGTGGAGCCTGATTATCTTGTTTATTTTGTATCACAGCGTTGGACCCTTGTACCTTAATGGGGCGGCAATGTTGCCCATAATTAAACGCTTCCTGGGGGGTTGAGGGGGGGTGACTGCGACTTTATGGAGCCCCCCCCTAGTTGGGCGTTTCGGGGGCAACGCCCCCGAAGATAAAAAAAAATGTAAAATTGCCTTGTCAAAGTATAGTAATTTCTATTCAATCTGGGCCGTTCATTAGGCGGATGATTTGACAGTAGAAGTTATGTTTAGTTTAGGGTTTTTTTCCCTAGAAGGAAACCTACCGCTTGTATGATGGTATTATATTGCGGTTGTGTATTGTACGTGTATTCTCAGAGCGAGAAATAGATAGGGAGATTGTGAGAGAGAACAGAGGATATTACAGTGGATCTGTTGTAGGTTGTGTCTCTTCATTTTTCTGGATAATAGAAAGGAAGGACTGGCTGTTCAGGGTGGACGTGGCCCAAACTGGATGAACCACGTATATCTGTGTCTCTCTATTTTTATGTGTTTCTTGTGTTTGTGTTTCTGCATATATATATTTGGTTGTTGCATTGCTCTGTAATATATATAATTTTCTAACAACAGGTATCAGAGTTGAAGGTCTATTTGGCTGATAAACTCACATGAAAGAAGGGTTCCTGGTTCGAGTGGGAGAAATGGTGGAAGATGGTAAATTTAGGGTCGAGAGATTTAACGACCAAAACTTCCCACTGTGGAAGTTACAAATGGAAGATTATCTATATCAGAAATATCTGTACCTACCATTGAACGGAAAAACAAAGAAGCCGACGTATATGATAGACGCAGAATGGGAGATTCTCGATAGAAAGGAACTCAGAACAGTACAGTTGTGCCTCTCGGCATCGGTAGCCTTCAATATTTCGAAGGAAACAACAACATAGGGTTTGATTAAGGCGTTGGCAAAACTATATGAAAAACCCTCAACCTCAAACAAGGTATTTCTTATGAAATGATTATTTAATATGAAGATGTCGAAAGGTGGATCTGTTGTAGACCATTTACATGATTTCAATACAGTTACTAGTCAGTTAAGTTCTGTAGGGGTAAAATTTGATGATGAAGTTATGGCTCTATTATTTTGTTCTCATTGCCAGAAATTTGGAATGGTTTAGTTATGTCCATTAGTAACTCTCTCTCTGGATCTAGTAATTTAAAGTTTGATGATGTTTTCAGTGCTATCCTTAGCGAGGAAATGCGACAGAAAATATCTAGTGAAATATCGGGTAATTCTTTGAATGTAGAGTCCAGGGGAAGAAAAATGGAAAGAGGAAAGAGCTTAGTATATCGCAGTAAATCAATGAAAGGCAGATCCAAGTCTAGATCGGGGATAGTGTGTTGGAAGTGTGGAAAGAAAGGACACCTAAAGAAATACTGTAGATCTTGGAAGGGAAAAGAAGGAGACCCACAACAAGAAAACAATCATGAAGAAAATGTGGCAAGTGATGTGTCATAAGATGCTTTGATTCTTTCTTTCGAAAATGTTACTAATTCCTGGGTGGTATATTCAGGGGCCTCATTCCATGCCACACCTAATAAGAAATATTTTCATGACTATGTTCAAGGAGATTTTGGACAAGTTCGTTTGGGTGATGATAAACCCTATTAAATTGTTGGAATGGGTAAGGTTCTTGTAAAACAACAAAATGGAAACCAATGGCTATTAAAGGAGGTAAGGCATGTTCCAGATCTGAAGAAAAATTTGATTTCAATAGGGCAGTTAGGCAGTGAAGGTTGTGTGACAACTTTCACAGATAAAACTTAGAAGGTCACCAAAGGAGCCTTGGTAATAGAACAAGGTGAAAAGGTTGTTACATTGTATTTATGCAATGGTATTTCTAACTCTATTAATGCTTTAAATTCAAAAGTATCAGATGCAACATTATGGCATCATAGGCTCGGACACATGAGTGAGAAGGGGAACAAGATTCTTCACTCAAGAAATCTGTTGCCAAGTTTGAAGAATGCTGATTTGGATTTCTGTGAGAATTGTATCTATTGAAAACAGAAGAGACTCATATTTCTCAGAGTTGAGAAAGAAAAGAAGAGCGAAAAATTAGAGCTTTTGCATACAGATGTATGGGGACCTACTCAGGTATCATCTCTCGGTGGCTCTCATTATTATGTTACTTTTAGTGATGATGCAACTAGAAAACTTTTGATTTATTGTATTCAAAACAAATCTGATGTATTTGATACTTTCAAGAAATGGAAAGATTTGGTTGAGATTGAGATAGGAAAGAAGTTGAAGTGTCTCAGATCAGATAATGGAGGTGAATATTGCAGCAAAAAATTTGATAGGTACTATTCAGAGCATGGAATTCGCAGAGAAAAGACAATTCCAAGAACACCACAAAAAAATGGTGTGTCAAAAAGGATGAACAAAACAATCATGGAGCATGCAAGTTTCATGAGATTTCATGCAAGATTTCCTTACAATTTTGGACAAATGTTATAGATACTTTTGTTTATCTAATAAATAGAGGGCCTTCAATTTCCTTCGATGGTGGTATTCCAGAGGAAGAATGGACAGATAAAAAGGTAAACTACTCTTTTTTAAATCCTTTTGGTTGTGAGGCCTTTGTCTATATTAATAAAGAAAATATAACAAAGCTTGAGGCAAAATCAAAGAAATGTACCTTTATTGGATATGGTGTTAATAATTTTGGTTATCACTTATATGATTATGAAAATCACAAAATCATTAAGAGCGGAGATGTAATATTCAATGAAAAGTTCTTGTATAAGAATCAATTGTACGAAAAGAAACTGGAAAAAGAAAACAAAGAATACACAGTTCTTAATGAGATCATAGAAAAAATAAAGGTGCCTGAAAATAATAATAATCAACAACCACAAAAATAACAAGCACCACAACAAAAATATGCACCTCAAACACCTGAAAGTGGTGTCAGAAGATCTACCAAGATAAGTAGACCCCTGAACGATACTCTCCTTCATTATATTATTTATTGTTGACTGATTCTGGTGAACTCGAATTTTATGAAGAAGAAATGCAGGTTGAAACCAAGAAGAAGTGGGAGCTATCCATGGAAGAAGAGATGGACTTCTTAATGCATAACCAGACTTAGAACTTAGTCAAGTTGCCTGCAGGTAAAACTACATTGCAAAATAAATGGGTTTATGGGCTGAAGGAAGAATATGGAGGAAAACATAGGTACAAATCTAGACTTGTGGTGAAGGGGTTTGTACAAAAGAAAGGTATTTATTTTGATGAAATATTTTCTCCTGTTTTTAAGATGACTTCAATCAGAACTATTTTAAGTCTTGTAGCAGCGAAATATTTGCATCTTTAAAAATTATATGTAAAGACAACATTTATCCATGGAGATTTAGAGGAAGAGATATATATGAAAAAAAAAGAATGATATGAGGTCAAAGGGAAGGAAAAATTAGTGTGTAGGTTAAAGAAGAGCTTGTATGGCTTAAAACAGGCTCCAAGGCAGTGGTATCTAAAATTTGACAAGTTTATGTCTGAACAAGGTTATACTAGATGTCACTCTAATCATTGTGTTTATCTGAAAAAGCAAAATGATGGAAGCTATATTATATTGTTATTGTATGTAAATGACATTATTGTTGCAGGGTCTAAGATGCAGGAAATAAATGTGCTCAAAATAAAATTGGCAAAATCATTTTCAATGAAGGATTTGGGAGCTGCAAAACAAATCCTTGGTATGAGAATAACTAGAGACAGGAAAAATCGCAAATTAACACTGTCTCAGAATGAGTACATACAAAAGGTGTTGAAAATATTTAATATGCAGAATGCAAAACTAGTTAGTACACCTTTTGCTAGCCATTTCAAAATTAGTAAGGAGATGTGCCCCAAGACCCAAGAAGAAATGGACTATATGTCTAAAGTTCCATATGCATCAACAGTTGGAAGCTTAATGTATGCAATGGTTTGCACAAGGCCTGATATTGCACATGCAATGGGAGTTGTAAGCAGGTACATGAATAATCCAGGAAAAGAACATTGGATGGCAGTAAAATGGATTCTCATATATTTGAGAGGTACCACAAATCAAGCATTATGCTTTGGTGGTTCAAACATTGCTCTACAGGGATATGTTGATGCAGATATGGCAAGTGATAGAGATAACAGGAGGAGCACTACAGGATATGTATTTACTGTAGGTGGAACAACTGTCAGTTGGGTTTCAAAAATCCAAAGTGTTGTTGCACTTTCAACAACAGAAGCAGAGTATGTTGCTGCTACAGAGGCTAGTAAAGAAATGATTTGGTTACAAAGGTTTATGGATGAATTGGGTAAGAAGAATGATATGGGCACGTTATACAGTGATAGCCAAAGTGCCATTCATCTTGAAAATAACTCAACATTTCATTCTAGGACTACACACATATAGCTCAAGTACCATTTCATATGGTCATTATTGGAAGATGGATAGTTGAAGCTGGAAAAGATACACACTAGCCAAAATCCTGCAGATATGCTAACAAAAGTTGTAACCAGGGAGAAACTGAGAATATGCTTAGTTTCAATTGGTCTTCAAGTATGATGATAAAGATGAGAAACATCCAGGTCCAAAGTGGAGTCATTGTCCAGCAAATGAAGCAGCGGTGGAGTTGCAACATTATGGAGCGGGGGGTCTAGAGGGGGGGCAACTGCAACTTTATGGAGCCCCCCTCCCTGGTGGGGGGTTTCGGGGGCAACGCCCCCGAAGCTAAAAAAAAATGTAAAATTTCCTTGTAAAAGTATACTAATTTCTAATCAATCTGGGCCGTTCATTAGACGGATGATCTGACGATAGAAGTTATGTTTAGTTTAGGGTTTTTTCCCTAGAAGGCAACCCCTCGCTTGTATGAGGGTATCATATTGCGGCTATGTATTGTATGTGTATTATCAGAGTGAGCAAAAGATAGGGAGACTGTTAGAGAGAAAAGAGGATATTACAGTAGATCTGTTGTAGGTTGTGTCTCTTCATTTTGCTGGATAATAGAAAGGAAGGATTGGCTATTCGGGGTGGACGTAGCCCAAACTGGGTCAACCACGTATATCTCTGTCTCTCTGGTTTTATGTGTTTCTTGTGTTTGTGTTTCTGAATATATATATTTGGTGTGTTGCATTGCTCTATAATATATATAATTTTATAACACAAATCAAAATCCTCTTCATCATCATGCTTTGATGAAGAGTCATCCCTAGTGTTCCACCAGAACTCCTCCTGCACTAGATCCGACCATAGTCGTTCCCAATTCGGCAACTTTTCCCGTCCGTTGACAGAGTCTTGATAACTGTGCCAACTATTAGGAAGTCCCAAGAGAGCCAAACTCACCAAATCATCAGCAGCAACCATGATTCCCACACTCCCCAGTTCATCCCAACATTGGACAAACTTTGTGAGATACCTAAGAATATTGTTGCCCTTCTCCATTTTGATCTTTCTGAGTTTATCCTTCAACACAAATTTCCTATAGTCACTACTACTTTGGAAAGGATCCTTCAAAGCCTTCCACATTGCAAATAGAGTGGCTTTCCCATGAAGGCTTGATACAATATGGTCTCTCACACCTTCCAATAGAATCCTTCTCGTATTCACTACTTTCTTTTGCCAGGCGTCAAGTAATGCAGCATCTGTCGAAGTGGGCTTAGTAACATCACTATCGATGAATTCCTTCAAGCCATTATCTTCAAGCACTGCCTCCATCCTATCCATCCATGCAATTTAGTTCAAGCTTTCCTCAAGTGCATATTCTAATTGCAAACCATTGAAAGCCATTTCAATGTTTACTCAACTGTCGCACCAAGAAATTCTTGCAATAAATTCGAATTGTTTCCACCAACAAACTCAACTACTTCTTCAATTTTGCAATCTTCTTTGCTCCGATACCATGTAGAAATTTAATTACAATTATGTATTTTTAGATTCTCCTGATCTAAAAATTATATGCCACTATTAATAACATAATCCTTCTACTTAAATATTTTCGGAAATTTAATTTCCAATTGCAAACACATGAAGAAAAATCAGTCACACATAACACATATGTTTTTACCGGGAAAGAATAAATTTAAAAACCCCACTATCATATATTATGTATATATCATGGATCATGAAACAATTTCATACAAAACTCTAATCCAAAATCTCTCAGTACAATATACAATCGTCTCACACTGTCATGTAAAAATTGGCATAATCATGCACCAATTTACTGCCTCCTGATAGCCTACCTCCACTACGCAATCCCTGTTGATTAATATCCATAAATAAATTCTATATTGCCTTGCCTTGACTGCGCAATCCTCATTGGCATCTCCAATGTGTGTTTGGTTGCACTTGTGCACCCACTATAGTCACAATTGATAATTAAACAGACCCTTTCACTTATCTCTCAATTGGGTTTCCACTAGATCTGACATGCATGTAGTTAACAATAGTATTTCTTCAGTTGCATGTGATACCACTGCTTGTGAAGTAATTAAATAATTAATTCATTGATCTCTCACTAGTGTATCTTTATTTACAACTAGCACAATTGAGTTTAACTCACTTAACTGAGTTAAACTAAATAACAACTCACATAACTACACATCCAACTCTGTTACAACTTTGTATCACTGAGTTACAACGAAGTCCACTAACATGTCCCACCAACCAACCTTTGAACTCGAAATTCCTTTAGTTAACGTGTTTTCCACATCAGTTAACTAAAGTCAAGTGCTTCAAGAGAATATATGATTATTTATTGTCTAATTATTATTAAGGGCTAATAATAATTGACATGCGATCTATAAATAGACTTCGCCCATGCATCTAAAAATAGAATCTCCTCTATAAATAGAATTTTCTCAACCATCTATAAATAGATTCTCGCTATAAATAGAATATACTCAACATTCTATAAATAGACATACACCTAAAAATAGCCTACGGGCCCCACCTAGTGTAGGTGCTTAATTTTCACTAGGATCATCATCTTGTTGAATCTCAACATGTTCAATTTGGTTCAACCCGAGCTACCACTACAGTTATTGTAATAGGAAATTTTCCAAAGAATATGGGATGATCTAGGAAAATACTTATATTATGACAAGTCATACTTGGAGACCAATAAAATGGATTTTTCAGGATTGTTATTCATTTGGAAAATAAAGAGGGGCTAGTGGCTAGCCCGGTTTTCACTATAAGGGTTATGTGCATCGTCAAAACTTGGATTACGACAGTGTATGTTTTTGTTGTCATTGATGCTACGAGGTTGGACATATTTTAAAATATTTTTTGCTGGTGCTAAAGGGGAAAAAAAGGAAATGGAGAAGATGGGGATGATATTCAAGTGCATAGATTTTTTTGTGAGCGGAGTGATTGTAAATAAAACTCCTCACCAAAATTTGGCTCACCAAGGTGGGAGAGTAGTTGAGAATAGATCCACAAAAATACGGATGGAGCAGTAAGGAGAACCAGTTGTAAAGGTTATTCGCTCAGGACCTTATGTGACCTCTTTTATTTTGAGTATATTTTTCCCTTCCTCATCATTTCCTTTTTTTTTTGTGAATTTATGAGTTTTGTACATTTTCCTTTGTCCATGTTTCCATATATTGTTGGGGTTGAGGAGCCCAAACATGTTTTTGGGGCTATTTATTGTCCTATTAATTATATTCATGTCTTTTTTTTGGATCCTGTTATCACTTTCCCTAACTTCCTAAGCCTGACAGTAGGATTAGATAAAAGTAACCACATACCAACTTTTGGCTAGGTAGCTAGTCCTACCCAGACCAGGGAGGGCTCTCTCTATGTCACTTTGTCGTCGAAGGGATGACTGGATATAATTTTTTAGGATATTTATTATTCTCAATAGATTAAGGTTTTTGTTTGTTTGGAGTTTTGTTGGATAGGAATGACAGTTAGGAGACTAGGTCTAGGGTATTGATTTGATTTAAAAGGTTTAGTTGCAGAGGTAAGGGTGAGGACAGGTAGGTAAGCTAATAAGCATGATTAATTTTCCATTGTGTATAGATTGAAATGAGAAGGAATCAAAATGAGCATTAAATTGAACTCATTCATCAGAAGAGAAAGACAATTTCATGAAAATCTTATGAAAAACAGAGCATGGAAAGCTTGTTTTATGTCAATAAAATGATAAGACTTAGCATAAAGAAGCATATATGTGGAGGATTAGTAACATAAAATTCAACATCATGAGTTTACAGAGAAAAAAAAATATTCTCAAAGGCATGCCACTGGAGTCTCAACACTATGTCTGCAACATTGTCCTTGATTTCATTAACAAAAACTTGTACAATATATCCACTGCAAATAACTATTATCCAAACTCTACAATGACAAAATAGAGTCTACTTTAATAAAATATAGATTATGACACCTCACCAAGTCAAAATCCCATCCAAAATGGATCATAAATGCAAGAGATGAGTCATTTCCTAGTTTTTAGGGAGGTTAGAAACCATTCCTTAGAATTTAGCTACAAACTAAGAGTGTTTGTCCCTTACATTAATTACACATTCCATCATAATAGGAAACAAAAACCAACCTAATAACTCTAATGACAACTCATAGCCTCGGATTTGTTACCATTTCTGAGCTTAACAGTTGTACTGAAGGAATCCAATGTTGATCTGTGACAATTCTGACTGAAGAATTTAAAAAAAAATTGTAGAAGCGTAACAGAATGTTGGAGGCACTTTTTAGGCACTTTGAGAAGTCCAAATTCACTTTTGAAAAAACAGTCAACTACCCTTATGTGTCTAGTTTCTAGAACATATAATTTTTCAAAATGACCTATGGGAAGGCCTCCAAAATTTCATTCTCCCAAGGTTACTCCAATGTGTTCCAGAAGCATAAAAGTGTGTTCCAGAAGCGTAATAAAGCCCTTTGAGAGGGATTTTGGAGGTATTTCCAGAGGATGGGGCTGCAAGTGGTATGGTTGGAAATCTTAGGATGTCGGCTACAAAATGGAGTCCTCAAGCACTTCAAACACCTATTCCAAACCCATGAAAAGTTGATTTGAAGGCTACTTGTCCAGAATTGCAGAAAATGCCCCGGAGTAAGTGTATTGTTGGAATTTCTCTCAAACCATAACACCTATGCATAAAATTAAGTATTTTTTTGTTCTTTGGCATATTATTGACAAACACCTCTTTCACTTTTGTAAAATTCATATCCATTGCTTTAGAAACTTATTTTGAAGCAAAATTGTCCCTGTGATATTTTGGTAAGTTAGTGAGATGAAATGGGGGTGATAGGGTTGAGTAAAAATTCAGTGGGTAGGGTAGTGTATTTAATTCACAATGAAAGTGGAATGAGGGAAAATAGATGAGTTTAGGGTGTTCAAAGCCTCAAAACACAGGAAATTCCCAATTTTGACTGTGGGAAAATTTGTGAAAAAAGTGTTTTAAGTTAAATAGGTGAAACAAGGGTTATGAAGCTAAGTAAAAATTCTAAGAAAATTTTGGTCAGTAGTATGTCACCTTAGCTCCACAGTGCAAGTGGAATGAGGGAAAATGGAGGGGATTGAGTAGTCAAAACCCTAAAACACAGTCACCCTATGTTTTCATTGTCTTCACTTTGTTGAAAAGCTAGAATGAGGGTTTGATGGTGTGAAACATGGTATGGATGGTGATGTAGATGATAGGAGTGTATAGATGGGGCATATGTGATTTAAGAATCATGTTTTAGATGATAGGTTAGGGTTTTTAGGTCCAAGGGGTAGGTTAGGGTTTGTCATAAAAAAATAATGTATGGGCAGTGAACACATGGTAAAACATTAAATGACATAAAAAATATTTAAATCTTCAGCATCTGACCCATAGTAGTAGCATGTAAGTTTTCTTACCTTGTATGGAGGCTACAACAAAGGATGTATGACAATATTTGAGATTTTGGAGGGTTTTGAGCTTCAAAACGCTGGAAACTTCCCTCCAAACAGAAGTGTAACAACTGAGTTTTGTATCTCCCAGAAGCGTAAAAACTGGATAATATACACAATGGAAGCGTAACAACTGAGATTTCTGCCAAGACGGAATGGTAACAACGTGTTTCTCACCTCACACAGGAGCATAAAAAAATGATTCTACACTACCCAGAAGCATAACAAAAGAATTTTTACACTATCCAGGAGCGTAACAAAAGGACTTTTAGCTCCACAGAAGTGTAACAAAAGGTTTCTTCTTACACACACCAATGTAAAATCATGGTTTTCTTGAGAGTTTGTGAGAGAATCTTAAAAGTATAGAGAGGTAATCAAAGTGTATCTCACACATATGAAAGGATAACACTAAAATAATAAGGAAGTTTCCTTTTCCCTTTATAATCTTTGATAACCTTTACCTTTTCCCTTTGACATTTACAAAAAAACATTTTTAACCCTTTTATGCTTTTGAAAGTGAATTTTTACTCCTTCACATGGGATGAAAGAAAATTTTTTTTATTTAATTCACTCTTCTTGACTTTTAAATGACATTTTTAAACCTTTTGTGCAACTTGGAGGGTGACATGGTAGCCTTTTCAAATGAGGTAAGAAGACAAACAAACATGTTTTGAACCGTTTGAAATGAAAGGTGACTCTTTGGCTCTTTGAGTAAGGTGAGAGGACACAGTTAACCTCTTTTTCATTTCCTTACACTTCAGATGACCTTCTTAGGCTTTTAAAATTAGATCTTGAGACAAATTTTCTCCTTTTCATCACACAACAAAACTACTTTCTAAAAACTTTGAAATCTTTCACCTTTTGGATTTGAGCTTTTTCAAAACAAGATGAGGTGTGTTTGAAAATTGGAAATGAGTCCTTTGTCTTAGACTGATATAGTAGGTCAAACTTGACCTCCTTTGAAGATTTGATGTCAAAATGACTCTTTGGATCCTTTCATAAGACAGTGAGACAAAATTGTTATTTTTCATGAGACAATGAAACAAGCTGGAGTTGTTTGGAACTTTTTGGAACTTGAGCCATATGAAACAAGAAAGATGGATTTTATTTCATCTTCATAAACAAGATATCTCCTTCATTAGGGTTTTATGAATGGAATGGAGGTTTGATGCCTTTTGTTCTGTGAAAATTTGAAGATTTTTCAAAGGTAGAGATGAACCTAGACTTTGACCTATATGAGATGGAGTGACCTAACCCTAGACCTCTTGAATGATGATGACGGAGATGAAAACCTTGAAACTGATGATGGTGATGGCCTTGACAATGGTAATGATAAATTAAATGAAGGAGAAACAGATATGGTTTAGACATCTTCAGAGACCAAAATTATTTTTGAGTGTTGTTTTGTAAAATTAAAAATTTTGACCTATGACTTAATGGAAAACAACTCAAAGAGTCATTTTATCAGTGACATACATGAGCTAACAGATCCCACACCTTCTTTCCCCTCTTTAGATGAGGTCTCCTCTGATTCGAGTAGGATACCTAGATATAACCTTCGATCTTTGACCAAATCCCTTAGTAAGTCTGATAACTTGTACTCCATTGGGACAGGATTAGGACCTCTCTTCCCTTCCAAGATTCTCAATCCCTCATGGTGGTCAGTCACACATTACAAAATACATTTATCAAGCCAGTCGGGACATAGCTAATGGAATACAACTTTATTTTGATGGGGTTCTTATAGCAAGGAATCCCCTAGTTTTGGGGCCTCTATGAAGTGGATATCATTTAGTTGCAGAGGGCTTGCTAGTCCCTCTAAAAAAATATCATTAAAGCACATGGCTCTATCAAAAAAACTTGATAATATTCTTTTACATGATACATTAGGTTCTAGTGATGATATTATATCTGTTCTGGAAGGGATATTTAAACGGTGGTCTTTCTTTTCTATTGAGGCTCATGAGAGATCAATGGGATTAACACTGGGTATAAATTGTAGATCTGTTATAATTATAAATATATGGGGTATTGAAGGGGTTATTGTTGTTGATATTTTATCAGAAGAATTTAGAATGGAAATTAGGGTGGTAAATGTATATGGACCTTTTCAGGAGAGATTGGATTTCTGGAATAAATTAATGGATCAATCCTTTATGAGAATGGACAATTTGATCCTGGGTGGTGATCTAAATTTCTCATTAGGCATGTATGAAATTTAGGGAGAACATGCTCGTGTTGATATGATATTTGATTACTTATCTTAATTACTTTAAACCTGTAAATTAATTGATGTTGACATGGCTAGATATAAGCCAACTTGGAGGAATCAGAGGGTTGGGGAAGCCATGGTAGTTAGAATATTGGACAAATTCTTGATTCGAGATACATTTTTGAATAAAATGTCTCTCTTGAGATAGTGGGTGGGCTCGAGAGGGTTATCTTACCATCATCCTATTTACATGGAGCTTGTTGGAAGTTTCAAAAATATTACAGCCCCCTTCAAATTTAATGTGATCTGGATGAAAGAGGAAGACTTCAGATCCATTGTTCATGAGATTTGGCACCCATGTGTTATAGGGGAATATTGTTCAGTCACAATTCAATTTGTAGAAAAAATAAATAAATTGAAGTAGAAGACTATTGAATGGGTAAAATTAAAGAAGAAGAGAAACGAGGAGGCACAAAGGAATATTGGGACTGAATTGGAACAACTGAAGGATCCTAGATGTGGGGGTTAGGATACAAATTAAGGTAAAAAATATATTATCTAGCTAGAAAGATCCAGGAGAAATTTGGTCGAGGAAAAGGAAGAAACATGGAGGTTTAAAAGTAGATCCATTTGGCTACAGGCCAAGGAAGAAAATACATAGTTTTTTAGTAATATTCCAAGGGAAAGATAGTTATCAACACCATTTGGTCTCTGGAAAATGATAATGGAGATAAGGATACAAATTTCAAGGATCTCGCTAGGATGGGTTCAATTTATTTTTGCTCTCTTTCTCGATTCCAAGGGAAAATTAATTGGTTGAAATAATACAGATTTCTCGCATGTTTCCTAGATTCATTGATGAGGACAATAACATGGATTTAATGGCTCTCTTCACATCAGAAGAACTGGAGGTAGCCTTATGTTGGTTTAATAAGGACAAAATTATGGGGCCAGATGGATGGCCAGTAAAATTTTTTCTTCAATTCTACGAGTTATTAGGACATATTTATTAAAGGTAATTGGGGAATGTAGAACCTTCAAGTAGATGTATGAGAATTTCAATGCTACATTCATAGTGTTCATTCCAAAGTCTAATGATCCAAGGTAATTTAATGATTACATACCTATATCCCTATGTAATTGTATATACAATATCACTATAAAAATCATAGAAAATAGAATCAAACCTATTTTATCACAACATATGACAAAATAAAATTTTTCCTTTCTAGAGGATCGACAAATAAATGAAGCCATTGGTGTGGCACGTGAATGGCTTCATAGTATAAATACTAAAAAATTGAAAGGTATGATTATAAAAATTGATCTTCAAAAGCCTATGATAGAGCCAATTGGATTTATATAATTAGAATGTTGCTAACTCATTTGGTTTTTCACATTAGCTTTATAAATTTGATAATGTGTTGAATATCATCTGCTTTGTTAGTTGTTTTAGTTAATGTCTCAATGTCTGCATTTTTCATGCTGAGAGGGGACTCCATCAGGGATTCCCATTACGCCCTTTGTTATTTTTTTTTATTATGTAAGGCTTCATCATATTTGTAAGGGAGGAAAAAAGAAGGGGTGGTTTGAAGGGTGCTCTAGTGGTAGGTGATATAAATTTGACTCATCTACTCTTTGTAGATGATGTTCTCATTTTTCTAGATGGATCATGTAGGGATATTGTAGCTTTGAAAGTGTTATTTTTTATTCTACAATGCTACATACATGGATACAAATCATCATAAATCCACTCTATCTACAATTGGATGCTCTAGGGACGATATGGCATATGCTCTAGGTCATTTTCCTTTTCAATCCATAAATTTGGATGAAGGGATTAAGTGTTTGGGTTTCCATATGAAAATGAATGATTAAAAAAAATTTGATTGGATGTGGTTGTTGGAAAATTTTGAGAAAAGACTCAATGTATGGAGCCACAGGTGGTTATCTCATGTAGGTAGGTTGGTTCTCATCAAATCTGTTTTGGAGGCCATCCCAGTATTTTTGATGTCTTTATCATGGATACCCAAGGTTATCCTAAACCTGATTCAAAAGTGTTGTTGTGGATTTTTGTGTAGGGGATCCAAAGAAGGCTGATCTTTTCTTTGGTAAGATGGGATAGGATAACACTTCCCAAAAAGTGGGTAGGATGGGGTTTAAAAAAATTATTATGTTTCTCACAAGCACTAGCAGCAAAAGTGGGATGGATATTATTAACTATTGTTAGTTTATGGATAAAGTTTGTGGTTAGGAAATATATATACCCTCTAATAGTGGAATACTGGATCTACCTTCAAAATAAGAGCAGAACAAATATATAGATGATATGGAAGGTAATATTAGACCTGTTCAGTATCATTGGATCTATATTAGCATGGAGAGTTAGATCGGGAGAGCAGGTCCAAATTGGGATTGACCCATGGCCTAGATGTGGTGATCAACACATCCTTCCCCATGAACTGGTGAACTTCCTATCCATGCAAGGAAAAATAACTTTAAATCAACTTTTTGATCAGGATAACAAAACCATTTGGCGATAGCGTTGGTTATCGGCTCAGGAATTAAATTTACCTGCCCAATTATATCAATAGTATAATGCCTACACCAATGATCTATAAAATTCACATGTAAGGATTCATGATAGGGAGGATGAAATTATTTGGATACATTCTTCATAGGGGAAATATATCCCAAGGGAAGGATATATTCATTTTTTCGTTGATAAAGAGATAGAGGTACAATTATGGTGGTGGAAACACATATGGAAATTAAAGAGTCCAACAAAATCAACATTTTTTTATGGTGTTTGTTGGAAAATAAAATTACAACCAGAGACAATATTAAAAAGAGATAATTTCATGGACCATATGGGTGTGCTTTATGTAAAGGAGTAGTGGAAACTATAGATCATTTGTTTATTTTTTGTCCTTATGCTACACAGATTTGGAATATGTTCTATCAAGCCATAGTTGTGTGTATCAGATGGTAGGGAGAATATTTCAATTAAGCTTGGAATACATGGTGGAGTGAGGCCTATACAAATAAGCTATGGAACATCCCATTGCTTATATGTTAGGGAATTTGGATTGGGAGGAATAAAAAAAAAAATCAGTACATTGATTTCCATACAAAACATATTGGGGCTCAAGTGGTTGCGATATATAATATGATCCCAGAGGGAGAAAAAATAAATAGAACCCAGACAATTATAGCTGGGTGGAAACGCGAAGGTGGGTTACACTTTTGTGAGAAATGCGCTCGAAAAATACACAATTGCACTTTTTCGACCGAAATTCCTGTTTTTTGGGCTGAACATTTAAAAATAATTCAGCCAAACTTTTTTCGTTGTTTTTGTTGACATCAATCGTTAATCGTAATTTTGGCCGGAGGTGGGAAAACTGAAAAATATACTTCGGCCGAACTATTTCTTATAAATATAATGGCCCTAAGACCGTATAAAGGTTTACTTCACATTTAGTTTACCATTGGAGGATCTACTAGAGGAATTTTTCGAGCCAAGAATGATAGCAAGCGAGTATGATGTGATTTTGTTCCAATTTTTTGTTGGGTTTTTTCGTTTTAAGGGTTGATATTATATTAATTTTGTTATGTTTTTTTTTAGTTTGCAATATTTTTTCTTGGTCGTCGTGTTCTTCCTCAGTGTCCTTGTCTCCTCATTGTCCTCTTCCTCGGTGTTCTTCGTCAGGTTCCTCGGCCTCCTCTCCTCCTTGGCCTCCTCATCTCCTTGGCGTTCGAACGAGGTAAGTATTCGTGCAAAAACTTTGATCTATTGATTCCTACAATGCCTGCAAAAAATGATCTATTCCACTTGTATTTCTCTGTCAAGTTGTCATTTATTTTTTTAAGAAAAAAATGTGTCTTCCTTTCATTATAAAAAGATTAGGTACATAGTCTGCTTTACATTCTTGAAATTCCTGTTCCTTTTGTCTATGTTTATCCCCGTTACACATTTTTCCTCATTTTTTCTATAGAGTACAAAAAAATTTGTTCATATTGTAGAAAAATAATTTCATTCATTACATGCCTTATAAGTGGCCATATTCCAAAAAAAAATATTTATGTCATTCTACTTTATTAATTTTTTAACTATGTTCCAAAACTACAAAAAAACATGTTTCTCTTTGCAATTTTATTGATGATATTGTTTTAGTTTTTTATGAATAACTGATTTTTCACCTGTAAAGTGAAAAAAATAGGGAAACATGTGTATTGTGTCAGACCTTAAAAGCTTTGGGTTCTATGTATAGGATGCAATATTTTAGTTTCTCTCTTTGAGTAACTTTATGATTGAGGATTACCGTCAATGAACTTAATTCCAATTTATGTTGTGGGCAGTGAACTTAATATATGGTGTAAAAATACTCTCAACTTTAACTTCTCTCCTCTACTATGTAGCCCTCTATTCTAAAACTCAATGAAATTTTCACTATTGCACTGACTATGCCTTCCCATGCTTCCATCTCTCCTCATGCAAATATGATAAGCTTCTCTCCTAATTTAAGAAGTACTTTGTTAGACTACAATCACAAACACATATTTCCACTCGTGGTGCATAAATCAAGTCGGAGTTAGTGAACTGTTTGCTCAATAACGTATGGTGTAGATTAAGTAACGAGTTGATCTGCTACTGTAAGTATTAGCAAATCCTCATCACCTGCAGCACAAAAATACCTCTCGTATTTTTATCTTGTTGTAATATTCTTAATTAGAGATTATCAAAACCTTTTACGACAGGTATATCATACCTCTTGCGATCGAATTTTAAGGTGATGGATGAGGAAGGATAACTATGCCAGTTAGATTTGCGATGGTTGATAAAATGTGTACCTTATACCTTTTAGTTCTGACACAACTGTTGAGTCAAATTATAGACTTATAATTTTCCAATCATAAATTTTCAACCTAGGGTAGGTAATCTTGTGAGATACTATGCAAAATATATGAAGGCTTATTACTGAAAGTGTTCATAAATTAACTATTCATACACACACCAACTAATGCCTCTTCCCTACATAAATACTTAGCAACAAAGGCTATGGAGTGGACTACAACTCCCTCTATAGCTCTCAGGATTGTTGATATTAACCATGAAAAGATAAAGATCAAATTACAACAATCAAGAAACCAACATAGACAGCGTAAATCCAAGCTCTGATCAAATGAAATTAACACATTAACATAAGAAATTTAATTATTTAACCAATTAAAAAACTATTGTTGAAAATTTAGAAAGAGTGCATTAGCTACGTAAAATAATTATTGCTGCATAAAAAAGAATTAAACACACACAAACACTGCGCTATAGGAGTTTTGAGCAAAGGGGGCCCTCCCTCACTCACAACCCCTTCAAAACTCGAAGATATTGATCAGTAAAGTAGAAAAAACATAATATATTATATTGATCTAAAAGTATACAGCCAAGTACAATCTGATATATTGCTTATAAGCAAAAATCCCAACCCAACAACCCTTTACAATATGAAATACATCTAATTTTATGTAGTCTCGAAAGCCCATATTTGGCTCGAATAAGGAAAATTACTAATATAAGCTATTAGCCAATAATACATGTCCAGATCATCAAAATTAGCTTTTCTTGAGTCTAATCCATTATTGAAATCATGGACTAGATGATTTCCATTACATAGTTGAAGTTGCCTCCTCATGTGGTCACGAGAAGAAGTCTGTAGGTTTGGGTTGTTTCAGAAGGAGTTTCGAAGAAGCCAATAGAACAACCTCCATGTGTGACAAATTCCCCACAAAACCCATGCTCTTGCTTGATCAGGAAATAAGTATAACATAGTCAACCGCCAATTTTGTTGCAGGAAATCAGGATGGTTGCAGGAAACTGACATCTGCAGGAATTCCAGAGCTTCTGTAGGAAATGTGGTCGCACGAGCTGTCTTCGGGAATTTTCAAAGCTATTTTGAATGAAAGAAAATTTTCACATGATTTCTAGATCAGTTGGAGTGGTAATTCAATAAAGATACAACTATATCAAATAATACTTCAAGTTCAAGGAAAAATGACACCTATTATGTTAATTTGACATACCTTAAGCTTATAGCACCCTTTTAGCCAAAACTAAACTATATAACCAAACTAAGCATAATTAGGGGTGGAAGGAGTTCAAAAATATGGGAGGTAAGGCCTGGGAAAGGTGTCAAAAAATAGGAAAAATGGAGACTTAACATCTCCCCCACATCAAAATTCTTGCATGTCCCTATGCAACCAAAAATGTGGTAGCCTCTGAAACAGAGATTATGTTTTTGTCTTGGGCTGCAGTTACTACAGTCGTATGATCCAACTCAGCCTGACTAGACTCCACCTAAATATGACCCCTATATATCTCTTTCTTCTTCTTCATATGTTTTATCTGAGCCTACTTCTTTTTCATAATGTGGGTCGCTTTCTCATGCCACTCCTCATGTTCTTTATGCATTCTGAGGTTTTTCTCTTTCAAGGCCACATTTTCCTTACTTAAGGCCTACTCTAAAATAGTGAGCTCTTTAATGGTCTCTTCCAATGCCTATCAAGACCACTTCCTCTGGGGAGTTACTTCCCCCTCATGATGTCCTTGGGAAGATTGGGGCACACTAAGGTCCACCTGCCCTTGCTGCTCTTCCATGGTTTCATTTCTTCTTTCCTGTAGCGAAGGACCCTCAAAGGAAATAGTGTCCTTTTCAATGAATGTGTTCGGTTCCACCTTCTCCTTTCCCTTGTCCAAACCATGTGAATTTCCTTTCTTTTTATTAGACTTTGTGGGTGAACAGGGGCTCATAGTTTGGAAATTGTGGAGGAGGAAATGGACAGAGCGTATGAGGAAGGAAGGGACAAATTGAATGCGGCTCATAGGAATTCAAACGGGAGAAAATAATGAACACAGTTTATGGGAATATAGACCGATACTTTGCAACATATTTCTTGACAAGGAAAAGGATTAAATGGGAAAGATCGAAAAGCACGATGATTTTCGAAAAACGGGTCGTGATCATGATTGCCATCATGATTCGACCTGCAGGATGGACCTCAGAAATAAAACCATCGTGATGGTAGAATCATGATGACAGTTCATGGAATTTATGTCGCAACGGCTTACAGCCGTGTTTTTCCGCAAGGGTTACCATAGCCTAATTTATGCAAATTAAAAAAAATAAAAATAAAGCGTCATTATACCTTACCTCAAGCATCTTATCACTGGTTGTACCTTACCGAGCTGACCTCCAAAGGTCCAATCCTTTTACGATGTGACTTTTCCTTGCAATGATAACTTACTAACATTACATCAGACACATGATCACATAATTCATGACTTCGATCAATATTGACTGTCAGTACTATATCAAATGATTTAAACTAATGTTCTATCTATACTTTTGTCTTTCAGGAAACCAAGGCGTTGCTGTAGGAAATGGAATTGTTCCTGTCAAATGTTCTGTAGGAATTAAAATTTGACTGTTGAGAATTCTGCAGGAATTGAAACTGTGTTTGTTGAACCTTCTGTAGGAATTGAAGTAACTATTGAATAATCTGCAAGAATTGAAACTATGTCTGTCAAACCTTCTGTAAAAAACCATTCTCTTCACTATTTATGTACAGTCCATTTCACATGAATGAAGGTATTGATGTTGAACGTGCAATTATCTCATTTGATTACCAACCATTGGGGTCAATGTTAACCAATGTGAGGCCCATCACCATTAATGAGAGTGAGTACCAAGGTACCATGATGAATCCTATCAGGTGTGAATTTATGAGACGTTGTCGAACCCCCTGTAGGATCCAGTAATAAAGGATCCATAATGATTCTCCATTGTTGCTGGCGAGATAGCCTGTCATTAGGGCATACAAGCTTCAAGGCATCACAAGGCTCTATTCCTGCACCAGATAATTTTTTGATGTCGATGGGCCAAGATTGTTGGAAGGAGGGCCTTAAGAAATCCCACATCAGTCCAACATGAGAAATCCACATATTAACAGAAAAAAAAAATTATTGAGAGGATCCTAAAGGATCTACTGACCTGTGTTTTTAATGAGCCTAGTGGCAGTCCATGCTCGCCAGATTTCAATTTTAGAGAGCCTGAAATACTAAAAAAGAAGGCTCCAGGGGGTTACTTTTCCTTAATTAGTCTATTGGGCCCGGAAAAAGAATAAACCTATACCAAATACACATTCCTCTCATGGTTTACTGAGCATGAGGTAGAACAAAGTGATCTCATTGTATCAGGAGGAATTTTAGGAAGAGATAGTGGAAGGAATAATCCCTTCCCTTACCATCTCCAGCTCTTTCTTCTTCACAATTTCTTCAAAAAATTCCTCCTTGGATTGGGGTTTTTGATATAGCTTAAGTCTGTTCCCATTAACCAAGAAGGTAACATTCCCATCATCAATAGTTTTAATCCAAACAGATCCATTATCAAAATCTTTCTCGATCTCATAGGGGCCTAGATAATGTGTGTTGAATTTCCCTTTAAAGTTCTTAAATTTTGAATAATACAACAATGCCCAGTATCCCTCTTTGAATTGCTTCATTTTTATGTATATGTTGTGCCATTTAGCCGTTTTATGTTGCATCAAGTCAGTATGCTGAAAAGAATCTTGTCTGATCTCATCCAACTCATTAAGCTGAAAGATTCTCTGTTGTTATGCTTCATCAAGGTCTATACCCAAATCTGTTGCCATATTGAGAGTTCTGATTTGAAATTAAATGGGCAACAAAACTTATTTTCCATACACTAATTCATACAAAGAGAAGTTAGTGGTACCCCTCCATGTGATCCTGTAAGCCCACAATGCATCAAGAAGTCGGTCAGACCAATCCTTCTTGTGTAATTGCACTGTCTTGGTAAGGATTGTCTCCAACACCTTATTGGTTGATTCCACCTGCCCATTGGCCTGTGAATGATAAGGGGTGTACTTCCGGTGGGTAATTTGATATTTTTTCACAATTACCTACATAATCTTAGACACAAACTAAGTACCTTGATCAATAACTAATTCCCTAAGTACTCCAAATCTCACAAAAATATCAGAGAAAATAAAATCTACCATTTCTTTCTCCATTGCTCTAGGTAGTGCTCTTCCCTCCACCCACTTTGTAACATAATCAGTAGAAACCAAGATATACTTCTTACCGTTGGACATAAGATTGATGGGACCTAAAAAATCAAGATCCCACCTCTCGAAGGGTTCTATGAGAACATGTGGCTGCAAAGGCATCTCGTCTGACTGTACAAGATGCCCCATTCTCTGGCAGTTATCACACTTCTGAACATACTCCTTTGCAACTTTGAAAATACTTGGCCAATAATAACCTAAGCGAAGGATCTTATAAGCTGTCTAATTTTTTGCAAAGTGTCCTCCACAAGGTTCATCATGATAGGCTCTCAAGATGTCATAGATCTCATCTTCTCTAACACACCTGTGAATAATCAAATCAGGTCTAGTGAAAAAGAGATCTCCCCTTATCCAAGAGTAATCAACAATTTCCTAATAATTCTCTTTTTCTGATTAGATGAAAAGTAAGGTGGCAACTTTCCTATAGCAAGGTAATTAGCCATTTCTGCAAACCAAGTCGTTTTAACAGAGATGGCAAACAAATTTTCATTTGGAAAGTTATCAATAACAGGAAAATCCTCACCTGCATGGTTAATCCTAGACAAGAAATCAGCTACCTGATTTTCTTTTCTCAGCCTATCTAATACTGTGATGTCAAATTCCTGCAGCAACAACAACAACCACCTAGCAATTTTTCCATTAGTGACTTTTTTATTCATGAGAAAACGAATAGCAGAATGATTCATGTGCACAAAAACTACAAAACCTATGATGTAATGTCTAAACTTGTTAATAGCATAAATCACATCAAGGAATTATTTTTCGGTTACTGTATAATTCGGTTCTGCAGGAGTTAAGTTTTTACTAACAAAATAAATAGCATGGGTTACATGATCCTCCTTTTGACCCAATACTGCTCCCATGGCCGAATTAGAGGCATCAGTGGCAATATGAAAGGGAAAATTCCAATCTGAGCCTCTCGAGATAGGTGTTGAAGAAAACTTTTCCTTGAGTTTATCAAATGCAGCTTGACACTCATCATTCCAATGAAATCCATATTCTTTAGTCAATAATTTGAACAATGGAGAGGCTATCTTGGTAAAATTTTCAATAAACCTTATGTAGTAGCCTTCATCTTTAAGAAAACTTCGCACTCCCTTTTTACTGGTTGGTTGAGGCAGCTTTAAAATAACTTCAATTTTTGTCGGATCAACCTTAATTCCTGCAGTAGAAACATGATGTCCCAAAACAATACCTTTAGTCATAATCATAAAACATTTTTCATTACTTAATGAAATATTTTTTTCTCTACATCTCTGAAAATGTTTTCAATATTATGTAAATCCTCTTCAAAAGTATCACCCATGACTGTAAAATCATCCATATAAACTTCCACACAATCATGTAAAAGATCAGATAAAATACCAAGGATCGCCCGTTGAAATGTAGCTGGTGCGTTGTATAGACCAAATGGAAATACTTTATATGCATAGGTACCCTAGGGACATGTAAATGTTGTATTTTCCTGATTCTTTGGAGCTATCCTAATTTGATTGTATCCGTAGAACCCATCTAGGAAGGAAAAATAATTTTTCCCTGCTAGGGTGTCCAGTACTTGGTCTATAAATGGTAAAGGGAAATGGTCTTTTAATGTAGCTTTGTTTAGTTCCTTGTAATATACACACACTCGCCAGTTACCATTCTTCTTAGGGCCAATAACTAGTGGGGATACCCACTAGCTATCTGAGATAGGATAGATGAACCCTACATTTAACAATTTCTGCAATTCATCTTTTAAAATTTCCCTTAAAGTGGGGCTCATCCTCCTTTATGGTTGTCTTGCAGGCATAGAATTTTATTCTATGTAAATATTATGAATGAATGTGTCTTGGTGAATGACCCTCATATCTATATATTCCCGTGCAAATGCATCAGAATTTTTTTTCAATGTTTGAATTAATTATTTTTCTTGTTCAGGAGTTAAGGCAAAATTAATGTTTAAATACTTTTCAGGAAAAATTTCCACTACCTTACTCCCCCATTTAGTCCTTGAATATTCAAGAAATGCAGATAAGAGGGATAAATTTAATTCGGAAGCTATACTATGTTCATAAAAATCCTGCAGATCGGTAATTATATCTAAATTATGACTAGACTATTTTTCTAAATGCTACGGAAAATCAGGACTAGAGATACAACAATTTATCAGATTTTCCTCAGAATTTTCCTTAAGACTCATGACTTGGGCTATTGTTAAAATTGGTTGGGTACACTTTTAATCATGCTCTTCTTCTTCAACCCAATGTGTATTCTTTGATCTCAAGAGGGGTTTAGCGAGGGGATAAAAATAGATGTGATTTTTTTTAGCTCCGTGAGTGATGGTCATGTTTCCAGATCTACACCCTATGTAGGCATTAGTTGTGGCTAACCATGGCCTCCCCAAGATCAATGGATGCACTCCCAAGTTGGTTTTAGGTTGAATAACATAAAAATCTCTAGGGTACTCCCAAGAATCCAATGAGATGAAAATGTCTTCTAGTACTCCCTCTGTCTTTAACTTAGACCTATCTGCTAATTATAACATGGTAGGAGTGGATAATAAGTCAAAGGATCCTATATAAGATAAATTATCCATATTCATCACATTAATGGATGCACCCAAATCAATCAAAGTTTTCTTTATGGGATACCCATTGATAAAGGTGGTAACCACGGGGATTCCCAGGTCTACATATTTTTCAGTAACAAATCGGGTGGACGTTAAACTTGCAAGCTTTCCACGTACTTGAATTGTAGAGGGTTCTTTCTTTTTTCTCCCTGGTTTCTTGGTACATAGTTCCTTCATTGTTTTGGCATATATTGGCATATCCTTGATTGCTTACAGTAATGGGATATTAATGCACATATTTATCAGTTTAGACACAAGATCAAACTCGGGTTGTTTTGTTTTTATTTCCATTTCCAACCTCTCTGGAAAAGGAGGCTGGACCGTATGGGTTGAGGAAGATTATTATGGCCTTGAGGCAGATGGTTTTGTTGGTTTAGGTGTGGTTTCATCCTATGGTATTTACAGGGTATCTTCCTCTACAACCTCTTTAATTATTTTAGGTCGAGTCACAACTTTTCCTGATCTAAGTTTAATTTCCTGCAGCTGCACATGGAATTCCTACAACACAGGAACATGAATTTCCTATAGTGACACAGGAAATTCCTGTAACACAGGGACATAAATTTCCTGCAGTGACTGTGGTGCAATACATTAGGTAGGAAAAGTGGGATAAGTGACCAATCCAATATTGTGAGTAGATTGGATGATTTTATTGTTAGGGTTAGACACTGGTTGAGTTGGTAGTTGTGTAGGACGAGGTTGATTTGGTGGGGTAGTCAATTGAAGCTGATGTTGCGGTTGTACCGTTTATTGTGGTGTGGGTTGTGGAGGATAAAAATTTTGAGTTGGGAAAATTTGTGTAGCAGTTTAAGAATAGTTCCCCTGCCAAGTTTATTGAGGGGGCCAAGGCTGCCAGAGCATTGGAATATTCCACATATGATTTTGAGCATAAGGAAATTGAAAATGCGATTGTGACATACCTGCAGGACATGGCTGCCATGGTTTTTGAGGTGCCATTGCATAAAGTGCCTTGAAAACTCCTTGATATACTATATACTCTGCTTTAATTTTAGGTAGAGAATTACATTGATCAGTGGAATGCTCAGCTTTGCAAATTCGACATACCTTTATACTTTCAGCAGGGCATTCCATTAGAGCATGTTTCTTCTTGCATTTGGAGCAGAACACGGCCAAGGCTTTCTCCAGTGCATCATGTTTCTCATGTTTTTTCTTAGCCTGCAAAACATCCAATTGTGAAGACAAAGTGATAAGAATATCATTTTTAAATTTTCAAATAAATTACCCATTTCAGCTCGGGTTACTCCAACTCCGGCAACTAATTTAACAAGCCTAGAAGAAGTGTCTCTTGACCCTCATCCAACCTTGGAATTCCCTCTGGAATATCTTCTACAGAGATCACACACATCATTATAACTCAAATTTGATACATCACCTACTCCCATTAAATTTAAGACCTCAAAATAATCTGATCTGATTTCCTTAAGAAAAATGGTTCTCTTGGTTTCTTGATCTAATTGATTCATCTTAGATCTTTGTAGGTTATATTGGAATCTTTCCACCAAATCTTCAAGGCTCTCCCCTTCCTTCTGAGTCATGGCAAATATTTCTTCCCTGAGATCCCTAGTTTTACAAAGGTCTTGGTACTTTTTCAGAAGCACCTTCTTCATTTCATCCGAATTTGTAATGGAGTTTGATCCCAACCCCATAAACTACCTGAGAGTTGCATCCTTCAATGTAGCAGGAAATAACTTCAACTTCTAAGCATTGGAAGAATAGTCATAGCTTCTGCATAGTACATTGAATTCAAACAGGAAGGCATTAGGGTCTTCACTAGAAGCACTAGGAAAGTTAGGTAAGGCTGAGGGAGGAATGTTTTTCATATGAGTAGCTCCACCAGTCTCCCTAATAGGAAAGTCAAATGTGACTAGTTTTCCTCATTCTCATCGGTGCCTTCTAGATGATCCATATCAGCCCAACAAAGAGTGGGACCTTGGAAGGCTACAAATTATTCATAATCAATGGTCTGGAACCCTGGCTCTATGATAGGATTCACGAGAATTTCCTCTTCTAGTTGTCCACTGAGTAGATATGATTTCTTCCTTGTAAGGGGAGATTCGAGATGGGCAGCAATAAAATATTTTCCAACAGAGGATTCTGCTGTGGAAATATTAACCTGCTCACAACTACAGAACTCATGTTTGGATTCTTCTTTCTTTGCTACCTTGTTTCTTGCAGTCTTCCTTGTTCTGGCTAGTGTATTAGTAAATGAAGTGGTGCTCACACCACCACAAAAAAATTTGAAAATATTGGACCCTATTCATCTATTATTCAAAAAAATTCAAAAAGTCTACTTACCAAACAATCATGACATGGCTTAGGCGAATTTCTGACCTATGTGGGTGCGTGGGCTTTGCCCTTCGTCTTATCACTTTGAATCCCCCAGTCTTGCAAAAACAAAATTGACAAAATCAAACTAAAACACTTTTAGTAACATCCCTTAGCACCTCCCGGCAACGGCGCCAAAATTTTGAGTCAAATTATAGGCTTATAATTTTCCAATCATAAATTTTCAACCTAGCTGGGTAGAAAAGCTTGTGAGATACTATGAAAAATATTGCAAGCTTATTACTACAAGTGTTCATATATTAAATATTCATGCAGACACCAACTAATGCCTCTTTCCTGCATCAATACTTAGTAGCAAAGGCTATGGAGTGGACTACAACATCCCTCTACAACTCTCAGTATTGCTGATATTGACCATGAAAAGATAAAATATCAAATTACCACAATCAAAAAACCAACTTAGACAACGTAAATCCAAGCTCTGATCAAATGAAATTAATACATTAACATAAGAAATTTAATCATTTAACCAATTAACAAACTGCTACTAAAACTTTAGAAAGAGTTCATGAGCTGTGTAAAAGAATTATTACTGCATAAAAAAGAATTAAATACATACACACTGCGCTACAAGAGTTGTGAGAAAAGGGGGCTCTCCCTCACTCACAACCCCTTCAAAACTCGAAGAGATTGATCATAAAAGTAGACAGAACATAAGATATTATATTAATCTGAAAGTATACAGCCAATTATAATCTGATATATTTCTTATCAGCAAAAATCCCAACCCAACAACCCTTTACAATATGAAATACATCTGATTTTACAATCTCGAAAGCCTATATTTGGCTCGAATAGGGAAAATTACTAATCTAAGCTATCAGCCAACAATACAGGTCCATCATCAAAATTAGCTTCTCTTGATTCTAATCCATGACTGAAAGCATGGATTGGACGATTTCTGGTACATAGCTGAAGTTTCCTCCTCATGTGGTCACGAGAAGAAGTATGTAGGTTTGGGTTGTTTCAGAAGGTGGTTCGAAGTAGCCAATAGGAAAACCTCCATGTGTAACAAATTCCCAAAAAAACCCATGTTCTTGCTTGATCTAGAAATAAGTAGAACATAGTCAACCATTGATTTCGTTGCAGGAAATCAGGACGGCTACAAGAAATCGGCGTCTGCAGGAATTCCAGAGCTTCTGCAGGAAATGTGGCTGCACGAGCTATCTTCAGGAATTTGAGGAGCTGTTTCGAATCAAATAAAATATGCACATGAGATCTAGATCAGTTGGAGTGGTAATTCAATAAAGATACAGCTAGATCAAATAATACTCCAAGTTCAAGGAAAAATTACACTTGTTATGTTAATTTGACATACCTTAAGCTTATAGCACCCTTTTAGCCAAAACTAAACAATATAGCTGAACTAAGCATAATTAGTGGTGGAAGGAGTTCAAAAATAGGGGAGGTAAGGCCTGGGAAAGGTGTCAAAAAATAGGCAAAATTGAGACTTAAAACGAACTTTGATTTCAACTTTCAACTCAGCACTTTGTCGATTAATCCGTTAATTCGAAGTTCAATATGGAGATTCGGTTCACTAACTAGTAAATAGTGTAAATTCAGTTCATAGTTTATTAATTTATAGCCATGGAGATTCAATTCACTAACCAGTAAAAGGTGGGTAGTGTAGTCGAGTTATGTTGTTATCAATGTGAACAAAAGGATCAGAAGTACCTTCATAAATTTCTATCATCGTAACCTTCTCTTTTCCCTTTGAAATGTCTTTACATTTAAACTCTACTGGGTGAAGAAAATTTTGTTGTACTACAGTTTTCACTTCATCCCATGAAGACAATGGTAAGTGAATATCCCCAGGATTATGTCCAGTCCATGATGTCGTAGTACTAATTCGCTTAGTATGGATTGTAATTCATCTAGTATGTTATGTACTCCCTAGTATATCTATCTGGGTTAATGGCAGTCGTAATAACATGATGTCGAATACATGGCAGTTTATTCATGTCCTAGAAGTCAATAATATGGTCATGGAATTACATACCCTATATTTCGCAAAGTTGATCAATGGGACTCAAAAGTATGGCTAGCTCAAATTACACAAAAGTAGCTAAACTTTAAATATACAGGATGCAAACTAGAAGATTCGGATTACCAACTAAAAGTCAAATAGTGTTCCATTAAAAGGAAATTGTATGAATTTGACTAAATGAAGCATAAACCAAGATTGAGCATGTTTATTTATTTCAAAAAATGAAAAAAATAACAAACTAATTTGTCCAAAACTATTTTCCCTTTTAAATTAAAGTTATGTAAGATACCCCTCCTAAGTCAATATGCTGGAGAAATTTATCTTCAAATTCTCAACAAATATCCATTGTAATATCACAGGTTCCTTCAGAAGTCTACACCAAATTCTCACCTAGCCTCACTAACTCATTGTTACTCAAGTAAATCCCCTCTGCGAATAGAGGCGATCCCACTAGCCCTGGGGTGGGTCTAGAAACAAGGAATCATGCTAGAGTGTAGGTTCCTAGATACTTAAATGGATAAGGATACGACAAGATGGCCTACCTGTGGTCCAACGCTATTGTCGACGCCTATAGTGATGATGAGAGTCGTTCGCTCCTGATCGAAGACAAGACACAATCCTTCTGCCTATCGCGCTTGGACACCTACACAGAGATCAGAAAAAGACAACCACATACAATATACTAATTTAATTCAACATCTACTAATCAGTCAAAGAAGACTAGCATATTGAATTTGATACAAAAAAAACACAAGATGAGAACCAGACAATAGTCACTTATATTAAGGTAGAAAGAAGAGATACAACCATGCTCTGACGCTGGAGTCTCCTCTAGCGGGGCTCGGGCGAAGCACATCCCAAATATCGTTGGGGAATTCAAACAGGATAAGGGACCTCTCGATGGACTTCCTTCTTGATCTACCTTCTCAGTTATTCGACTATGGCTTAGTTCTCCAAGTTCAGCATTCCAACTACATAATCCTCTTGTTCAGCTAGCTTTCATGATGGGGGAAAGCTCATTTATATAGGGGGAGAGGGAGAGGTTAGGATCCCTATTATCATGGAAGGGAGACCTATCTTTTAGGAGTGTCACATAAGAGGAGGAAACCACTACCTAAAGAGAGAGATCCATGGTTCATCTAGTTAACCACTTCCTGTGACTCATCCTAGAGGTGGTTGAAGGAAACTTCTGCCTCTAGTTTGTTAAAAAATGTTCCCAAAAAGGCTGGCATGGGTAGAACAAAGGGACAGAATGCCAGTTGGCATGGCCTCCAGTGTACTTCCTCCACATTGGTGCGAGGGATGAACTGGCTACCCGCGCCAATGCCAAAACATGGGTTTTTATAGGCTTTTTGAGAAAGTCTTATGCAGGAGAAATGATGTTCTTGTATAGAAGGATGTAGGGAAGGTGCTTGCAGAGGATGACACTACTCACAGGTGATGGGAAAGACCCTCCAATATGCGAGGTGAGGGATTGCAGGGACAGTGAAAAATTGATGTGTAACACTCACCTTCAACAACTTGTGATCTACAGGCTCCAACCTAATATTTAAAAAGAAAATTTTAATAATAAGGAAACATGTAAAAATTATTCCTGAGCATGACTACTAACAACAATTTAGTTTCAAACATGTTGAACTCCAATTTAAATGGTTGGCCATACTTATGTATGTCAAAATTTCATATCAACTGTAATTTTTAGATTTTTTAAGATAACGCATATGCAAAAATTGTTGTAAGTAAACTCTACATTTCATATTTGTATAATACGATACCAATATACTTTGCTTTCTAAAAACTAGGAATATAGATCACATTTATATGCAGCCATAATATTGTTTTTTGTACCAAAATCATTTTGATTGACCCATTTACTGCATTTACTTAAGGAGCCATGATAACCAACAATAGACTGCATGGACAACTGATATGTATGTTAGTGTTCCTGAGGACCAAAACAAAAAAATACATTTGAACACAAAAACTTATTTTATGGCAATTACAATCCACACATATTTAGACTGTGCTTGTGAAAAATTTTGGTCGGAACTGCATGGTTATATGGAAAATTAGTTATTAGAGTAGCTTGGCTAAGGTAAAATATGCTTAGTCTGATTTCAAGCTTGAAAAGAAATAATGAAAGACTCGAGGACCAAAAAAAAAAAAAATGCATCTGAACACAAAAATTTATGAGCAATTCACAAATAAACACATATAAACATGTTCGTTGCCTCATATGAACATACCCTTGGAGGATCCTACGTATTATCTATTTCATTCTATTTTTAATCTATATGAAAGTGATTTATGCCATTGATAACTCTACCTTCAATTTAAATTCTTTGCATGTGAATATTCAGCTAATATAGAACCTATATGAATGTGATATTATGCTTCCTACTACCATGAAGGCATATTCAACCCATAAATTGTTTTATGCATGGTATATGCTAGAAGTGGAATGTAGCTCATCATTTAATTAATAATAACACATCCCGAACTACCATGACTAGATGCCAATGTAGATATTAAATATTAATCTAGCCATGATGTAGTTAGGCTAGGATGTGTTGTTACTCTCCTTTTCATTGGCGGAAAAATATTATAAAACCTTTAGCTAAATGCAGGGAGGACCCTGGTGTTTTTGGAAACCATGTATGTCATCTCCCATAAAGTAAGGAATTTTCAATAAATTAATTTAATATTTTATTGAATTTGTTTTTTTCAGGGATCATAAATCCCACTAAAAATGGTTGAAAAATGGATATTATGCATAGATGTTTGTTGTCATCCCAATCCAGGGCAAGCAGTGATTACTTATGTGCTATGAAATATCGCGTCGAATAAATCCTCCAAAGGAAAATGGATGTACCTCAAAGAAAATCAAACAATGAAGCATATTATATTGCATTGGTAGGAGGCTTATGAACATTTAGGGAGTATGGATCCAATGGAATTGTAGTTTTCACCAATTCTTAACTTGTGTACAACCAGATTAAAGTTGTGCACCAAGTTAAGAAGGAGAGGTTAAAACAACTACATGGAAAAGCAAACAATATTGTTAGACAAATTCAATCATTTAGTATAAGACATTATGCAAATGTTAATAGGATTCCTAGTGATCTATTTTATGGGGCAATTCCAATTCAATATTTGTGTGTCAAATAAGAATTAGTGTTAAGAAGCTCTCCATCAAAATTTATTTATGGACATTGTAAGATATCTTTGATAAGTGTGTTTTTTTTATTTTTAAATGTGTCATTTTTAATGACCATGTGTTTTTTTCAATTATATACCAAGTGTTCCCCCACTATGTAAGAAAAAATTGGTGAACTTCATGTTTTATAAAATTTTGTATTTAATTTTCAAAATGTGCGTACTTCAACAAATTTGTGTTTAAATAGTCTTGAGTTTTACAGATCAATTTGTGCTTCAAGTTCTGTGTTTTACATTTGTGTTCAAGTTGTGTGCTTCAACATTTGCGATTAAATACTCTTGGGTTTTACATCAATTTGTGCTTCAAGTTTTGTGTTTTACATTTGTGTTCAAGTTGTACTTCAACATTTATGTATTACATCAATTTTTTGAATTTGTTCAATATTTTTAAATAGTAATTTTAAAAAGAATTGTAAATGCAAGAGGTAACTTTTTAAAGATCTTGTGTCTATTTATCTATAGATATCCATAGATCATGGATGAAAATTTTCCACATGATTCTTCGAGGCGAGCATCAATCGAGTCTCATGCATCTACGAGAGGGGGGATCATGGATCAAAGAGAATATCAAATGAATCGGGGGATGTCCATCATGATAGTGGTATATATTTTTATATGAAAGTTTTTAAATGATATTTGAATATAATTTTATACACGTACATGTGTATACATATGGAATTTATTTTTTATCAATTTAGTAAGTGAAATCAATTTTTAATAAATTTCATTTTTTTAGGAGTTGGGATGAAAAGAGTATCTACTCAGTCAATGGAGGGCCATTTTTCACACCATCATGGTATATGTGTGTGTTTGTACATTTTTTTTTTAAATGATAAATAGGTAAAATCATAAGTATGTACATACATATATATTTTAATTGATTAAATTCTATTTGTTTTTATGCAGATTCGCTCACAATGTTGTCATGTGAGGGTGGTACACATTCCATCAGTGGCCAATCAATGGGTTGCCATGTTGGTGCTCAACCATCTCCATGTGGTCATAAATCTCAATGGGATCATCATGATCATCATTTTGTTAAATTATATAACTTTTTATGTTTAAACAAATTTGTACACTTTTTTCACATGTTTTTTAATTTATGTAATTTTATATATTGATGCAGAGGGTGAAAATATTGCTCGAAAAAGATGTAAGTGAAACCGGGAAATTCAAGAAGAAGGTTGTACACCAACTACAACTTACCCATCTGAAATTCCTGATGACCTTCCTTCGAAAAAAAACCTACAACGATGTACATTGCAGATGTGCCAAATTATTTATTCAAAATTGAGGAAAGATCTTGGGAGTTTGAGCTCCCTGTAGAGAGTTGGCAAAGCTTAAAAATAGTTGTGCACTCTCTAAACACATTTCTAGATGTTTACGTGAAGCTTGGGCCAACCACTGATAGCTTTGTAGAAATGATGAGACGTAGAAATTAAGCAGTAATGGGCTTCGATAAATGTGTTGATGTTAAAAACAAGGTTACAAAAGAAATGGAAAAATCTATGTTTAATTTCAAAGAAGGGCTGAAAAGAAAGATGTTGAAGGTGCAATATTTCAAGCACCCTAATATAGCCAACCATTTGTATGATAGGTTCCCTGCAGCGTATGGAAAGTTGCCTTGGAATGATGAGGTTCCAATTTATTTTGCAAAATTATTTTATGCATAACTATTTTTGGGTATGAAACCTGGTTATAATTACCTTCCTTCTGATTTTTTTGGTACTGGGAGAGGTCAATTATGTGATTGTAAGGGCACGAATCGTGATACTGAATTTCCTCGCCCTCAGCCACCTTTGGTATGCCAACCTTCTCGTGTGGTAAATTTGCGGTCATAGATGGATGTCACTTCTCAAATTAGTCGAGAAGGAAGGGATGACATCATAGACAACATCCAGATTGGATTTGGTGGAATCGATATCAGTCTGAATCGATAAATAGCACGAGCTAATGCACGTGTTAATTTTGCATATAAAACAGTTGAGGAGATAGATAACATGAATATTGAGGATCTTAAATCATATGCAAATGGTTATTGTAATTGTTGGCAAGACTTAATTCTTCATGAGGAAGAGGGTGTGGGATCGGTATGTGTTAATTGTTAGGGTGGATATTTTAATGTAATTTGTAATTTACATATACATGTGTATATGTATGTGTTAATCTAACCAAAATGTATCATATGTTTACCATTTGCAGTTAACTCGCTTGTTGAATGAAATTTTTGATAATACCACAGTCCAAGGTTCAGGTTCTAGCAATCAAGATGATATTTTGGGAAAATTTAGTTATTTTTAAGAGTTAATGATGTTGATGTACATTTAATATTCTATTATTATATCAATATCATAAGGACATATATTTAAAATAAATAATTATGTACATGTATATTATTAAATGTTAAAATATTATGTGTAGAAATTATCCCAATGGATTCACTATGATAATTTAATGTACTAAAAAAAGATATTGAATCCTTCTACAATATTTGTGGAATATAAAACATGAATGCTCAATCACATGCAAGTAAGAGAAAGAAGTAAATCGATCGCACAACACAAGATTTTCCTTGGGAAAGAAAATGCTTAAAACCCCTCTATCTCTATTTTATAATAAGCCAAGGAATCATGAAACAATACAATGCATTCTTACTCACAAGAATCTCCTACACTCTACCAATCATCTCACACTGATCTAGTCAAAATTGGACAAACACATAGCCAATTCCTTGCCTTCCTCCAACCTACCTTTATCACACAATTCTTAGGCAAATAAATCCCTATTAAATAGGAATTCCAACCTTTCTTGACTACGCAATCCATCATGGGCATCTCGTGGCTTTATAACTGCACCTGGGAAATTTGCTAATAATACAAATGATATTTATCTTCCCTTTAATATTTTTCTCAACTGGGTATTCATCAGAATTGACATGCATGCAGCTAATAATAGTGAATCATCAGTTATTTGATTGATCACTATTTTTGAATTAAATTTAATTTAATTCACTGGACCTCTCACTATCTCATCACTCAGTTAGAAATAGTTAAACTGATTTTAACTCAATTCTTTTGAGTTAACTGATTACACTCACACCACACTAGTGCATTAATTGCAACTAGACCCCCAAAATAATATAATCCCTCTACATGCCTCACCTTTTACCCTCAACTCAAAATTCTTGAGCTAACTCAGTATTTCTGACTTAGTTAACTAATACAAGTTGTTATGAGATAATATTACAATTTATTGTCTAATTTATTTAAGGGAAAAATAAATTAGACACATTTTTCTTGTTGATTTTCAACACTCCCTCTCAATAAGAAAAGGATTATCAGCTACCTTGATCTTGCCTCTGTGATATTTGAATCTCTTCGCCAGCACCTTCGTCAAGATATTTGCATCCTGATCCTCCGTGGGAATGTATTACAACAACATAATGCACCTCTGAACACAATCTTTGAGATTGTGGTACCAGATATCAATATTCTTGGACCTGTCATGGAATACTGGATTAACCAAGAGTTTTATGCAACTCTGTTTATGACAATGTATCATCGTTGGATCCATCTAATGACCAAACAAACCAACAAGTATCTTCCTCATCCATATGGCCTTGCATGCAACCTGAATAGCTGCCATGTACTCTTCCTCCATTGAACAGATTGAAACTAATCTCTGCTTCCTTCTATACCAAGATATTTTTGTTGATCCTATGCTTAAGATGCCCTCTGATGTGCTCTTCCTGTCTGATGGTATACCTTCCCAATTTTCATCGGTGAAGCCTTGAAGCTTCACTCCCTATGTTCATCTATACCATAATATATACTTTGTAGTGCCCCTGAGATATCTCAAAACATGCTTCCCCACCTTCCAAAATATTCTGGTAGGCTTAACCATAACTTGACTAAGTTGGTTAACTATGTTAACACTGGAAAATTGTACAAGCAAAAATGGAATTATTTAATGTCAAGCAGAAGGATTTACAGGGCTGAGAGACATTAGAGAATCTGGAAAGTATTTAAAATTCTCTAATGTCTAAGGGAAAATAAAATTTTAGCAATTCATAAATGCTTTTCAATGCATAATCCTTTGAGAAGAACACCTTTGTGTGACTTTTGATCTGAAATGTGCGCAATCCTGGGAGTGGTGGAAGTAACTTTCCAAAACCAAAAAAAGCACACTCTAGGACAGTGATTTCACACTTGAAGCCGCCTAAGGACATCCACCAAAGCCTCCTTAGGACATCAAGGGAGAACACAATGGAATAATTGTGGCACATAATGGAATAATCCCCCTCTCTTGGGTCACCATCCACAATGTACCAAGAGAGGGAAGGAGGATTTTAATTCTCCTATAAAAGGACACCAAGAGATGAACAACTTGAGAGCACATTGTTATGCTGGCTAAAATTTCCCCAAGAAATACTAGCAGAGTGTGATCCAGAGCTGAGATAGAGGGGACTCAATTGTTGGCCATCTAACAAGTTCATTCCACCATAGTAGAGAGAGGGAGACTTTTCACCGAGGCAAGCTTGGAAGTAAAGACATCCTTGCATCGGGACTTAGAACCCAAGTTCTAAGGGCCCTTAGGCAAGTGGGTTAAAGTTTCATTCTCATTTCCTACCAGCACTCAATAAGAGGGGCCAAAAGTGCGATTGTTTGGATTATTGCAATTGTTTGAATCTATTTAGAGCTTTTGTCTTATTTTTTTTAGTTTTTAGTTTAATTTTTATGTTTTGAATATGCATGCTGTTTCTCTATCTAGTATGTTTATGTTCTAGCATGTTCCACTAACTTGCTTGACTCCACTTATTTTTTTTCTTATGACTAATAACTTAAGAGGGTAAACCACACCCCTTAATTTGGTGTGATTTCGTACATGCATGCACCAAACACACTAACACAGGATTGGCAACTCCACTAACGTTTATTTCCAGGTTTATGTGGCTGTGCCTTTTTGCAGAGACCTTTTTCTGTGCTGTGGAGTTGGGATGAAATTTCCCCCTTTTCCTCCTTCAGTCCCTAGTTCATCCCAAGTGACAGATTGAAGTAGAACAGCTCCAAAAATTACTTTTGCAAGAATTTGCGTGCTTTTCCCTCTCACAGGCGCACTTAGGGCATGCGTTCAGAGCTAACATATGCGCAGACATTGCACCTATTGCAGCCTTTCATGCGCAAAAGACAGAATGAGAAATTTTTCTCATATTTCTATCTTTTCCCACTTGTAAAGTGCCTAAAATCCCATAATACATCTGCCAGCACTGGTTGAGGTACCTTGCAGCTTGCTAAAGCTCACTCTTAGCTTTTTTTGTAGGCTTAGTGTTAGTTTTATTTCAAGTTGATTTTTTCAAAGTTCACACATATTTTAGGTAGGGGGGGAAATTAACTTGCATTCCAAAAAAAATTTATGTTTTGCAAATTTAGGTACCAACACACCTAGATAATTAGCCAAAGTAAGTGGCCCAAGTCCATGCATGCTTAGCTAGTTTCTTTTTTCTTGTGTAAAATTCATTAGTTTAGTTCAATTTTTGCACTAGGATTTCAGGACCAGGATTGAATTGTCAATAGAAGAGCAAGTAATCTCTACTACCTTTGCACCCTTCAGTGATCCTAGGCAAGCATATGAACACTATCTATTCACAACTCACCCTCTCCCTTAAGTTGATAATAGTGATTAACTAGGTAGAAAGCGGCCCATACCCGCACATGTTTTTATTTTGAGCAAGGAACAATACAATATAGTTTAATAGGGGATTTTGAAAAGGATCATTGCATATCCACACATTCAAACTATGTGCTTGTCCACTTTTTTCTCACACACATCCACACACTAAGAAAAGCAAAGACACCTACAACTAACTTAACAAAACTCACTAAATTCTCCCCACAAGGGCCACAAAAGAATTTATAGTCTAAGTTAGGATCAAGGGGGTAGACATCCAATAAGCTTCCTTGATCATTATTCAACTTGAAACATAGAAGTTGATTGTTTATGGAGCTTTAAATCCACCTATCCGCCCATGGAAAAGAAAACCTAAGTGCGGTAGAGACCTGTTTCAGAGGGGGTTAGGCTTAGGCGAAATGTGAGCAGGTATTAGTTGGGGCTACCTAACCCAGCTGATACTTGGTATTGTTAGCTGAATTACCAAGAATCCCAAGACTCAAACGTGTTGAGATTGCAACAAGATGATGAGCTTAGTGAAAAGAGTCGCCTTCACTAAGTGGGCCCGCAGGCTATTTTTGGCGCAAAGTCTATTTTTAAACTATGTCTATTTTTAGACATATGGATCATGTTCTATGAGTTGCAGGATGCTATTTGTGGATGGTTGGTCAAGTTGGAAAAAATATATGGACTTCTATTTTTAGACATATTGGGCGGAATCTATTTTTAGATTGCCGGTCTAAAAATAGATATGTCGAATATTATTAGCTCTTAATAATATTTGGACTATAAACATTATCTTATTCTCTTGGAGCACTTCAGTTAAGTGCACAGATGTGGCACAGGAGCTGACAGAAGGAATTACGTTATTCTTAGGGGTTAATTGGAGCTATTGCATGGAGAGTTCAGTTAGAACTCATGTGAGAGAGTTTGGTGGAGTTGATTGAGGAGTTAATGGAGTTTTGTTCAGTTTAACTAATCTAAACATAGTTGAACTAGTTGTATTTAGTCTAAATGATTAATACACTAGTGAAGAGTGGTGTGAATTAATTATTAATTAATTCACTAATTATAAAATCATTAATCAACTAAAGAATACATCAGTTAACTTCAGTGCATGGACAGTTTCAGTGGAGACCAGTGCAGAGATAGGTGAAAGAGTAGGTTAACTATCATTTGTGACTATACTGTTGCATATTTGCAACTACCAGTGATTGGAGGAGCCCATGAGGATTGTGCAGTACAAGCCAGGTGGTTTATGTTATTTAATGAGCCATCCTACAACATTTATTATGCAATAGAGGCTGGCTATCAGGTGGCAGAGATTGGAGCATGTGTTTTGCTAGATCTAGCTTGATTAGTGTGTAGCAATTGGAGGTTGTGCTGAGAGCTTGTGAGGAGCTTTATACAATGATTGTTACATGATCTCTATGACATATAATATACAGATAGTTTGGGTTTTCAGCTTTAAGCTTTCCCATGAAATACTGTGTTCATATGTGTGAATGTTTATGGTTTTAATGTGTGCATGCAATTGATTTTATTTCCACATGTAATGATCAATGGTAGAATAGATTCTGTATTGTGCATGAAGATAAAAAAGTGTGTGATCAGGAGAATCTCAGTGAATAATATATCAGTTATTAAAATTTTCTACATGGTATCGGAGCGATATTGATCATTGGAGCAATTGCAAAACATTGAAGCGGTTGAGTTTTGTGCTGGTGGAATTCGAATTTGCAACAGTGTTTTCTTGGTGTCGAAGTTGAGATGTCTTTCAACAGATTGCGATTGGAGTATGCCCTTGAGCGAATCTAATTATATTGCATGGAAGGATAGGATGGAGAAGCGATCTTGAATGATTGATAGACCAGCAGATCAGTTCAGATCCATTTTTAGATAGATCTTCATCTTTGGTTGTAGCGAAAGAAGACAACAAAGTGTCGAAGGATTCTATTGGAAGGTGTGAAGGATCACATAGTGTCCAGCCTTCATGGTAAGGCTTCTCCATTCTTGATGTGGAAATATTTGACAGATTTATTTCAAAGCAAGAGTGACCAGAGGAATTTTGCGCTCAAGGATAAACTCAGAAACATAAAAATGGAGAAAGGCGTCAGTATGCCCAAGTACCTCACGAAGTTCATCCAATGTAGGGATGAGCTGGGAAGTGTGGGGGTTACTATTGATGATGAGGACTTGGTGAGCTTGGCTCTCCTTGGGCTTCCGAAGAGTTGGCATTCCTATCAGGACTCTGTCAATGGTCGGGATAAATTGCCAGGATGGGAGCGACTTTGGTCGGATCTTGTGCAAGAGGAGATAAGGCGAAGTATCAGGGACAGATCTTCATCAAAGAACTCTAATTAAAAGAATTGCACTTTGGTTTCCAAAGAAAAGAAGGGGAAGAGTAAGAAATCTTCTCAATCCAGTGCGAAAGGCAAGAAGCAGGACATGTCCAAGGTGAAGTGCTTTAACTATCACCAACACGGACATTACGCCACTAGTTGTCCACAGAAGAAGAAAAATAAGCAGGCTGCTAGATCTGCAGCTGGAGAGGCCTTATCCTCGTAGTTTGAGCTGTATTTTTCGCTGATCGCATGCTTGGTCTCAAGTGTGATGGGTTCAGTGTGGTTTCTTGACAGTGGTGCATCTTTTCACATGACAGGAGATCGAGATTTGTTTACTGATCTGGATGAGAGAAAGATCTTGGAGTGCATATCGAGATGGGCGATGATGGTAGATACAGTGCGACCGGTATCGGTACCATTTCCTTTGAGAGGGAGTCTGGTAAACCCTTCAGATTGAAGGATGTGATGCATGTTCCAGGATTGAATAAGAATCTTATCTCTATGGCGATGTTAGAAGACAAGGGATATGATGTTGTCTTTAGCGAGGGAAAGGCTTTCCTGCGCAGTAAGGCAACTGGTGAGACCCGGAGGATAGGGGTTTGAATTCAGAACCTTTATCAATTGCAGGTAGATGGCAGCGCAGCAATGGCAGGCAAGGCAGAAGGAGTGGTGAGCCGGGATGATGGCGAGTTGTAACATAGGGTGAGCCACACGACGATCGTTGAAGAATTCACACAAACATGTCGACCTTTCTCGGTAACCCGACGTAAATCACAGAATTACTATGTGATATTGTTGACTTTCTTCTGCGTAAGTCTTTGGATCATATTCATGCAGAAGAAGAGCAAGACATACTCAAAGTTATGTGAGTTCAAGGCACTGGTTGAGAAAGAATCGGGGAAGCAGGTGAAGGCTCTTAGGAGCGACAATGGTGGTGAATTCATCTCTGGCGAATTCAAGGACTTTTGCAGCGCAGAAGGAATTCGAAGAGAGCTCATAGCACCTCATAACCCACAGCAGAATGGGGTTGTTGAGCGGAAGAACAGAACGATCGTGGGTGCTGCATGGGTGATGTTGCATGATCAGGGCCTTCCCATACACTTGTGGGCTGAGGCATGCAATACTGCAGTATATGTGCAGAACCATTGTCCTCACAGGATACTTGGCATGAGTACACCCGAGGAGGCGTTTTCTGGTAAGAAGCCTGATATTTCCCATTTGAGGATTTTTGGTTCACTTGTTTACATTCATGTGACGAAGGATGCCAGGAAGAAGCTGGAGCCGACCACAGAGGTTGGGATATTTGTGGGGTACACTGATACACCCCACAACTATCGTGTGTATTTTCCAGACAGTCAGAAGACTGTTGTGCGACAGGATATCAAATTTCATGAGGAGAAAGCCATGAAGTGTTCGCTTGAGAGGGAGCCACACTTGCATGCAGATGAGGAGCTATTAGTTCCTAAGGATGAGTCTCAGGATGTGGATCAGCCACAAGATGAGGTTCATGGAGTGGAAGATACCACTCATGCAGGGCCAACCATCAGAGGGCGGAAGCGCACTACAGAAGCTGAGCGACTGGCTCAAGATGCAAAGAGGATTGTAGGAGCACCTACATCACAACGCAGACAGAGACAATCACCTGATCGGTACACTGGATACATGGCTCTCATGAGTCAATGTATCGTGACAAAGCCATCCTCTTTCGAGGAATCTGTGGAGGATCCCGCATGGGTAGATGCCATGGTGGAAGAGTATGATTCGATTGTCAGAAACAGTGCATGGAAGATTGTCCCGAGGCTGGAAGGGAAATCAGTGGTGGGTTCGAGATGGATCTACAAAGTGAAGCAGGCAGCTAACGGGAGTGTGGAGAAGTACAAGGCAAGATTTGTTTCTCGGGGCTTTTCACAGATATAGGGGATCGATTATGAGGAGACCTTTGCACCTGTCACAAGGTATGCTTCCATACGGACGATTCTTGCTCTCTCAATGCAGATGGCGTGGCACATTTATCAGATGGATGTGAAGACTGCATTCCTCAATGGAGTGATTGAGGAGGAGGTGTACATAGAGCAGCCCGAAGGTTTTGAGATCTTCAGCAGCGAGTTGCATTTGTGCAGGCTCAAAAGAGCGTTGTATGGGTTGAAACAAGCACCTCGTGCTTGGTACACATGGATAGACAGTTATTTCACCGGACTTGGATTCTCCAAGAGTGCGGCGGATCCAAACCTATACCAGATTGTGGTGGAGGGTAAGTTGTTGATCATTGTACTTTATGTAGATGATTTGATTTTGACAGGTGATGAATTGTTGATACACTCATGCAAGGCTGATCTTGCAAAGGAGTTTGAGATGAAGGACTTGGGCCTCCTTCATTATTTCCTGGGATTGGAAATTTGGCAGCGCAGTGGTGGATTGTTTGTTTCTCAGGGTAAGTATGCTCGGGAGATACTGGAGAAGTTCAACATGCATGGCTGCAAGCCTGTTGATACTCCTCTTCCTGGTGGTTGGAGGAAGGAGGATGCTACATCGGCGGATGTAGTGGATGCCACTGTTTATCGACAGTTGGTGGGGTTGCTTATGTATCTGGTCAATACACGACCCGACATATGCTATGCTGTTAACCAGCTTTCACAAGCTATGGTTAAGCCTACCAAGCTCTACTGGAAGGCAGGCAAGCATGTATTGAGATATCTCAGAGGCACATCGGGATATGGATCATGGTACAGACAGGAGGATGAGTTGAGGCGCCATGGCTTCATGGATCGGTATCATCATATCAGAGATTGTGTGTAGCGGAAGATCATGTTGCTTTCATACATTCCCACGGAGGATCAGGATGCTGATATCTTGACGAAGGCACTCACCAGGAGCAAATTCAAATACCACAAAGGCAGGATAGGGGTGGTAGATAATCCTTATCTTGTTGAGAGGGAGTGTTGAGATTGCACCAAGATGATGAGCTTAGTGAAAAGATTCGCCTTCACTAAGTGGGCCTGCAGGCTATTTTTGGCGCAAAGTCTATTTTTAGACATATGGATCATGTTCTATGAGTTGCAGAATGTTATTTGTGGATGGTTGGTCAAGTTGGAAAAAATAGATGGACTTATATTTTTAGACATATTGAGCAGAATCTATTTTTATATTTCCAGTCTAAAAATAGATATGTCAAATATTATTAGCTCTTAATAATATTTGGGCTATAAACATTATCTTATTCTCTTGGAGCACTTCAGTTAAGTGCACAGATGTGGCACAAGAGCTGACAGAAGGAATTACGCTATTCCTGAGGGTTAAGTGGAGCTATTGCATGGATACTTCAGTTAGAACTCATGTGACAGATTTTGGTGGAGTTGATTGAGGAGTTAATGGAGTTGTGTTCAATTTAACTAATCTAAACATAGTTGAGCTAGTTGTATTTAGTCTAACCGATTAATACACTAGTGAAGAGTGGTGTGAATTAGTTATTAATTAATTCACTAATTATAAACTCATTAATCAACTAAAGAATACATCAGTTAACTTCAGTGCATGGACAGTTTCAGTGGAGATCTGTGCAGATATAGGTGAAAGAGCAGGTTAACTATCAGTTGTGACTATATTGTTGCATATTTGCAACTACCAATGATCGAGGGATTCATGAGGATTATGACATAATCCAGTATTTATGTTATTTAATGAGCCATCCTACGCATCATTTATGCAATAGAGGCTGGCTATCAGGTGGCAGAGATTGGAGCATGTGTTTTGCTAGATCTAGCTTGATTAGTGTGTAGCAATTGGAGGTTGTGCTGAGAGCTTGTGAGGAGATTTGTACAATTATTGTTACATGATCTCTATGACATATAATATACAGATAGTTGGGGTTTTTAGCTTTAAGCTTTCCCATGAAATACTGTGTTCATATGTGTGAATGTTTATGGTTTTAATGTGTGCATGTAATTGATTTTATTTCTGCATGTAATGATCAATGGTAGAATAGATTTTGTATTGTGCATGGAGATAAAATAGTGCGTGATTAGGAGAATCTCGATGAATAATATATCAATTATTCAAATTTTATACAGAACGCTCACATGAGATGGTGGTATTTAGTGTCCAAATTAGGGCATCCTTTCCCTATAGGTGACAGTGTAGGCAAGCGCTAGATCCTCTACTCTTAACTTGGTGGATTTTCTTCAGCTGACTGGGGGCATCTCCACCTCTTACGGGACATTGTGCAAGCACTTGCAAGATATCTTCTCAAGGCCTAGTTACCTTTGAGTGTGTGAGGATGAATATGTCTTCTATAATTTGAGTATCATATGCAAAAAAACAAAAACCATATTTTTGATTGACTGATCACATAGGATCAATTTAAAGGGAAAATTAATTTTATTTTCACTTTGTGTTATGTATGCGATCGGAATTTTTCTTTGATCATAATCTCTATCCTCTCAAATATTTTCAAAGCCAGATCTAGTCGAAACGAGAATGGACCCAACGGGACCTTGTCGATCTAGACGTCTTTTGGACCTCCCCCCATTACCGGGAGGGGTTCTAGGTCCTTCGCCATTTAGGCATCAAAGACGGAACGCTGCCACCATTATTGGTTTGTCCTTTATTGGAGCATCCTTATTTGGGAACCCTGGTCGATCTCCCAATGCCGCGCCACATACCACTCCTCCCACAACCCCTAGAGGGCAGAGGAGTGCTACCCATTCGGGAAGTCAGTCGAATACACAACAGGGTACGTCATAGACAAACCCTCTTCCTAACCAGAACTTTGTGTCTTCACAAGTTGCAATGGCTTCAACCTCGCAGTCACCCTTTTTAGCTTCATTAAATCTGCCAGATTTAACCAAGGTGACGAATGACCCCATTGCACACAACCCTACATGGCCTCTCATGCCCACAAAGCTCCCTTCAGATATTCCAAATTTCTAAGAAAAGAAATCAAAAGACCAAGGTAATCATTTCATGACCTTCCACCTGTGGCGCTCATCGAACAGTATCATTGACAACACTATTCAATTGAGACTATTTCAATGCACTCTGACAGAAGTAGAAGCAAAATGGTATGTGGAGCAGCCCTGTACTACACTTGTAACCTTTAGCACCCTCACCATCGTGTTCCTAACATATTTTCAGTTACCCATCCACCATGATACTGGAATGGAATTAATGACGCACTTTAGGCAAACCCCTATCGTCCATATCTCGGACCATCTCTACGAATGGCAGCGATGTCGTAGTTTATTTAAAGCCAAACTTGATGATCGGGTTCTATTAGACCTTTTCCTTAAAAATCTCACTACAGATATTTCAAAGGATGTGGCGCAACAAAGGCCCATATTCGAAGAGGACGCCATCAGCAAGGCCCAACAGCTTAAGATGATTTATACGCAGTTAGGATACAATTACAATATCCTGTTGAACACCCCGTGCCTGCAAACTTATAAAGAATTTCCAGGCGCGTAGAACTCTGCAGACGGTCTAATTGGGTCATTGACCCAAAGTTACCTAGGAAGCAACATCAAAACCCCGATTACATGTATCATTCTACCTAGAACGTACTACAACCCAATTTTCAAAGTCATCATATGCCTCAAAAAAATTTGACCAGTAAGTCACCAGCATATCACCATGGATGACCCTATCCTCTGGCTTAGGGGACCCAGTATGTAGATAGACATTTTGATGGAAGATATCCCCCCCCCCCAACATCTAGGTGCAAACGAAGGACCGCATTATGCTCAATCCCCGGCACAAGACCCGCCTATGCAGAACAATGCACAGGTGAACTTTGTACAGCCTTCCCAAAACCAACCATGCCAATCATATAACCAAGAGAACTACCCTCCTAACGTGGTTAAGAAAAAAGGAAAAAAAAATCCCAAAGGTAATCCTGGATAGGGGGGCAACAATCAGCAATGCCTTCCATGATCTCAGGCTGGAGGCATCTCCAACCGAAATCAAAACTAGGATCCAAGCAATGCCCAAAATTAGAGCAAAAGGCCACCTCTTTGAAAAAACCACTCTTGTTTGATCTATGGTGAGTACGCCCATTATACTCACCACTGTCTCGATCTCCCTGAGCTAAAGAAGCTGTAGAGTAACCGAGGACAAGGAGGATCTTCCCAGCAAATAGCTGTGATGCAGGAACTTTTCCCCCATCAAGGGACAATTAGCACTCAGCAACAAAATCCAGATGACTCTGGAAAAAATAGCCACGAAATTTACATGACTGTCGAAGAGATGTTTTTTCAAACAAAAAATCACAATTACGACACCCCACCAGACACCAACGCGTCAAGGGCCAGTACTAGTGCACCAAGTGCACCTTTGACCATTTCAAAGATGCCTATTGAACCATTTCCAAAGATGACTAAGGGACCAAATAGGCGAGCAGGAAACTACTCCAAAGCGGCCCATAATTATAGCATCGTGGAAAATCTAGCCCAATCCCCCACTGCTATGTCAAATTTGGAATTATTGCAGTCATTCCCAAAACAAGGGGAAGCCTTGCTTTCTGCGTTAGGCACTATCGACCATGCCAATACGCACCTAATGGCTTTTGATTTAGACAAAGCCACCCCTAGGCTTCCTTCGATGGTTGCCTTTCAAATACCAGTATCAGTCCAAAATATCACCATCCACTGATGTGTCATTAACGATGGTGCATCCATGTGCATCATGTCAAAAAAATATGGCAGAAGTTAGGGTCTCCTGAACTAAAACCATCAGTCATCATGCTTAGAGCATACAATGGTCGTCCTTCAACGCCCATCGGTCTCTACCAAAACATCCCGGTCTGCCTAGATGGAAAGATGGTCCATATAGACATTGAAGTCTTGGAGGCTCACTTGGACTATAATATACTCCTTGGTCAGAGTTATATGTATGCCATGTCAGCCATAGCCTCCTCCCTCTTCTGCATTATGATGTCCCCCCACAAGGACCGCATCATTATTGTCACCAATTGATGCATAGCGAGAAACAACCCCTAAAAAACACCAATGTAATTATACCCTATGTAGATACATCACCATATATGCTTTCACGATACCAAGAATATGACCCTGGGTAGTTCAAGCCGTCGTCTGTCCTAGGATCATTCCTAGGAGATCCCCCCATTATACCTGAGTCATCACCTGATGCAAGAGGGCTCCGGTGTGCATGATGTCCACATCAAGCGTCGAAGCTAGTCAGGACACAGACACAAGCAGTAATGACACAGAGTCCTTAGCCACGACAGCCTCTCTAGCCTACGCTACTTCCCAAACCCCTTTCCTCTACCCCCCAACTAGTTTCGTCTCCCAACAGGTTTTGACAACAATGGTGTTACCAAACATATCATTTGCAATACCAGTTTGGTATCTCATTCCCCCTACAAGGACATGAGCCACACACATCACTGCCGTAGGTTTAAAGCTCCTCAGTCCCAAGAAGGCCCCACCCATTCAAGAAACGGTCAAAAGCATCCCTGCAAAGGAAATTCCCATTGCAAAACTGATGGTTGTCGCTAAGAAAACTTAGAAGAGAGGAAAGAAGCTTGAATTTCCTGCCATATAATGGGAATCACCAATTTGCACCATATGTGATGTAATAGGTCACTCTACCCATATCTGCCCAGATTTGGATTAATTAAAACCACTCCTTGGCTCTGAAGTAGACATCGCAATGTTGTGTTCCCATAAAAAGGAACCTGCCACCAAAGGTAAAGGCAAAGCATTGCGTACCAATCACGCATGCGCTATCTGCAGCAATTATGGGTACTATACCCATCATTTCCTAGAGTTCCCGTGATATAGGGACGCCTTACATGCCATCGAGCGATCCTATCAAGAGGATCCCTCCACCCAGTCTGCTGGAGATGAACCTCATATCATCCTATACCTACAGGAGAAACGACAGGCATCAGAAAGACTCCCAGTCATGCCCCCTCTTGTTATACACTACACGTTGTGCGATGAACGTGGTCACTTCCTCGAAGAGTGCACAACCCTGGAACTTATCCACAGATGGTATCCTATAGAATGGATTTACTTCGTTGGATTTTTGGAAACACAATTCACACGTCCTTTATGCATCGAAAATCACCTTCTGGAAAATTGTCACTATATACCTCAATTCCAGTTAGCCCTCGCTATTTTCCGCTCAGCTATAGTCCACCTCTCCCAAGAAGATGACATGGACTCAGAATCCATAAACAGCTCGACAACCCAAGAAGATGTGATGAGAAGATCCATCTTATTCTTGTCAGCTAAAAAGAAACCAATCAAGGAACCCCTAGTTTCCCCCAACCGTTCTCTACATAAAATACCAACATGCCCGTTATGAAAAACACCCAATCATGTGGTTTCCATTTGCCCTGATTTAGCAGCTTTACGACACTGGTACCCTTCCAGACCACAAATTGAACATGACAGGACCCCCATATCTAGGCTATTTTTCCCTGTTTGTCAGGGAAATCACTGTGCACAGCATTGTACCCATATCCCACAATTTTGTCCCCTCATCAATATGATTCATACAATAGAGAAGAAACGAGACGATGAACTCAAGAGATTTAGAAAGTACATCACCCCTAGGCTAGTGACCCCACACCCACATGGGCGTGATGGGCAAGCTAGGATGACACACCAACCAAGCATGACCCAGGCCAAACCTAGGATAACATGCGGACTATGTGACTTGACTGACCACAAGGTCAATCAGTATAAAGAACTAAAGCCCCTCGTAAGAATTTTTCGCACAGTCTCTTCTCTGCCACAGAGACTTCTCTCTAACCAAGAGAAGATTACGCATACCTATTGCCGGATTTGTTCACACTTTCACCATGCGATTAAATGTGCACATCTCCACAAGCTAAGAGCGGAGAGAGTAGCGTTAAGTATACACTCCCCCAAAGAGTTAGACACACCAAAGCCAATAACATGGAAATGGAATAAAAAGAGCACCTCTTCTACAACAGATCCTTTCCAAGCGTCGACATCGGGGATGACAAGTGGTATTGATTCCCATACAATCTACTCAGTTGGCACAGTAGTACCATGCACCATTTGCACTGGCCAAAACCATGAACCAGAGGCATGCCCACTAATAGAAACATTCAGGTGCTTCTGCAGCAGGCACAATTTCCACCCACAGGAAATTGACCATCCTAGCAGGGAACCCAACCTTCTGCTTACACAAACTCCCATCACGAAGATTCTTCCCCCACCAAATGCCGACGAAATGATACACCACATACGATTCGTATCATCACGTATCAAAATTAGGATTGTAGCTGCCCCCACATCCTAGGATTTCCACCTTATTCCTGTCGCAAAAGTTCAAAGTACCTTGCACTTTTGCATTTATTTCCGTGAGATCACAAATTTTCATGCCGCTATCAAACTCCTCGACGATACCCAACCTCTAGAACAGCACCTAGTACAACTAGAGCTCATTGACAAAATCCAACGACAATCACTGCAACGCAACGAGGCCCATAAGAAAAGGGTAAAAGCATCAATTGACCACCACATCAATCCTCTCTCATTACCGAGGGAGAACTAGTCCTCTGCTACGATGTCGAAAAAGACGCCCTGGGGCTAGGAAAGTTTGAAACCTTGTGGAAAGGGCCCTACATTGTAAAACATTTCCTCCGCTAGGGGCATATATCTTGACAGAATCGGACGGGCATGCCTCCGCAAACCCGTTAATGACCTTTAACTCAAGAAGTTCTACCCATAAAGGGCCAAGCTGGCCCTGCACTAGAGTGAATGTACACAAACCCAACCACTTAAATTTTTGAGAAAAATACTTATTACAAAGTGTGCTCAAAGTGCCACCATGGATCACCAACCCGAACCTTACTTTGGATTTGCTGATGGAGTATCAAGATGGTCTCAAATTTTAGCAGCAGTTGCATGGGTCATCTATCACCCTAACCAATCACCATTCCACACAAACGGTGTGTGGATTGGTTCAAAAACAAACAATCAGGTAGAATATGACGTTGTCATCAGACCTATGTGCGACGCCCTCCATCAGGGCATATGCCATATGCATGTCTACCTCGATTCCCAGTTAGTAGTGTCGCAGTTAAACCAAACATTTGAGACAAGAGATTCACATCTATTTAGAAAATATTTTCTTGCAAAAAGATTAAGAAGAAAAATTGACAACATCACATTTGCACATGTACCAAGGAGTCAAAACCAAATAGTTGATCGCATAGCTAACAATATTCTAAATTGGAATGTAACTCGAATAAAACATCATACATAAAAAACCAAAAACATAGATATCCATCAGTATAACATCATCCATAAACCAAAATAGGTGACACAACATGTATAACCGCAATATATATATATATCATGGTGTATATGTCTAAGTACAAAAAATAGTGTCGCCGACCCATAGTCTAGCCCAAAGATACATAAAAAGTCGTCAAAAAATAGTGGAAGCATCCTCATAATGGGTTCTTTTCCCATGTATAAGTAGACTCTAGGGAGGTGCTTCCCCTGGTGGGGAACCTAGACCCACAACTTCTCCCAGTACCACTATTGGAGCCACCGTCAAAACTGAAACTGCCACCCGATGTAAAATAGGTTGATAGTCCCTCTCCCGGGCCATCACCGTCTCTAGCTAGACCTCCTCGAGGTTACCCAAAAAACCTCGAGAAGACATCCCCTAAGTCAAGCCTTCCACTCGACCCCAGGCATCCTCTAGAACTGACACCCGAGTAGTCAGCTCAGCATTGCGAGCCTCCGCCGCATCAGCACATGCTGCTTCTGCATCAGTACGAGCTCGCTCGGCCGCAGCCTCAGCAGAAGCCGAGCTGCTGCCCTCTCCCAAAGGGCCAACACCACCACCAAGTCCACCACCCTGAATTTGTGCAGCATATCCTCCCGGCCCCCCACGACCACCTCGAGGTCTCCGAAGAGGACCGTGGCTGACCAATCGAGACACAATGCGAACTACCTCGCCAAAATCTGCAAGAGTAACCGAAACTAGGTCAGTGTCACCATCAAAACACATAAGCACATACATTCTCAAATAAATGCAGAAAACATAAAAACATGCATGTTGGCCCCCAAGCATAACCAGGAGGGAAACCCATCTCTGGATCCCCTCGGAAGTCCATCCCTACATATGGGGATAGCATAAGCATCTGGGGGTTGACCTTAAACCAAGCCTCTGTCGTGGCATTCCAGTAACGCCCCACCATACCCCCACCCCATCATGGCATCACAGGATCCCACCTCCTCATGCGAGGCTCCTGTGGCCCCCTAGGAGGCACCACCACCACTGGTCTCAACAGCACTACCCTCTCGTATATAATGCTGCATAAAATATTGGCATACGCAAACAACTTTGATCCACTCCATACCTTGTTAAGTTGCGTCACCATCCCGTCATAACAGAAGCAATAAAAATCAAAGAAGTGCCCAGACCTCAACAGGCATAAGACTCCAACCTGTAGGCCAAATGCCCAATGTGGATCTGATGACCCTGTGAGTCACACAATAGCTGCCAGAGTGCACCGCTCAGCCAAGTATGTCACTAAAGAAATGCTGATGCACCCCTCCATAAAGGGAGCCCCGCCACAATGACGTGCCTGGAACCTCTCAAAATCCACTCTCCCAGAAGGGAGTGGATAGCACAATGCCTCACCATGAGGCAGTAACCCGGTCACAAAGTATACATCCATCTCAGGACAGATGGCAAGGTTAGTCCCACGTAACGCAAACATTTTGCGCCTCCTATGCCAATTCTAGATCAAGTAATGTAGCAATTGGTCCTATGACCGAAGAAGCTCGTTCTCCACGAACTTCACAAGCCCCCATTGTGCCAACTGTGGGTGCTCCTGACCATCAGCGTCTAGTGCAGCACGGAGCTTGGGCCAATCCCGCTCCCTCCACAACACCTATCATCCAAATAGGAACCCATCAACAATAGAAAAAAAATTAAAAATAGGCAAAAACTCAAAAATTTTGCCTCGGCCTTTTTGTGCGCCTGTCCCTCAGACATGCGTGCTCAAGCCACGCTTGTATTTCTCACAAACGCACTTATGGAGTGCCAAAAAAGGGGACATAGTGCTTAAAGCGCACAAAACTCCAGAAAATGTGCACAGAGGGCGCACCCTTTCCCTGATCGCCCACGCAATATAGGGAAAAAAAATCACTCAAAATATATACAAACCAAGTTTGTATGGACCCCAGTACCCTTAAATTGAAAAAATTAAAGTGTAGGACGTCATGGAGGTTACCTGGGCATTATATCGCTAATCCCTGATGCTCAGGCTGACCACAATGGCAAGAACTACTCCGCAGAAGCCTCTGACCTCTCAAAAACTCAACAAGTACAAATGAATTGAATTACGGCCATATTCACCTATATATTTCCCTTTTCAAAAACTTTGGAGGACCATAACGAGAGATCAGAAGGTTCGTTCTCCGAATCGAAAGCAACACTATGATCAACACTCCATAACGAATAGAGGCGATTCCACACATTCGCACTCCCGAAAAAATATTTTTTTAATGCTAGAAGGTATGCCCTCTCTCATCTTCTTTTTTAAATCTCATGACTTTTAATAATATTTGATAAAGAAGATGCTTTCACTTGAGGTAGTTGTTTTTGCAGGAAAGCTCGCAAATCATCCACAACTCCATCCACTGAAGTTCCAAAGTAGTTATCATTCTACCCCCAGCATGATAGAGACCCAGAAAAATATGCATATCCTGACACCATTTATGCATAAAAAATCAACCATAGGTTCCGCATATCCGACCGTGTTTATCATCACCTCGCCCTGCACATGATAAACATTCGTGTTGGTCCGTAGAGCCTCCCCCCCATGGCGCTCATCACCCACAGTAGACCATATATCATAGAAAAAGTGACGTAGTCCGTGAAGAAACTCATGCCTATCCATCCACCATGCATAAGGTCAAGTTTTACCATATAGAATAAAACCCCTTTCCTGGACGATCAAGTTGTACAAGAAGATCAAAAGTTCGCTAGCGCACCTCACATTTGGCCCACCATACCTCCACCAACATAATCCCATCTGCGATACGTTTTCATCTACTTCATCAACCACACACATGAGACCAACTAACGGTGCCCCCACCCTCAGTAAAACACCTTCCTCATGACATCAGTGAGCGAACACTTTCATTTTTTGGGGCACCCGTCTCTGTGTTTTGTACAAACCAAACCCCATTATTTTATTCTTTTGGTAAGTGTACAAAGACTGAAAATGGTGCACTACGTCCCCCACCCACTCATTCATTTTTTTTACCATGGCAGCAGTCCTTGAACACCCTTGGTCAGAGTGTCACACCCTCAAACAAAATCCACCATGACATTCATAGTCAATTTATACCCACCCTGGAAGTCCTACCGACTCTAGGGATTTCCTCATCATAAATAGTTATGACTATTGCCAAGCTAATTATTATACTCTGACCTTGGGCCACTGAATCCCCATCATCAGTTTTCAGTCACCCCTCGCCACCATGCCTATGTTAAACCCATCACATCCTGGTCCCTGACCCTTCATATCAATGACCCCTCGTTTGGTTGAGGCTTCCTTTTTGTCGACATAACACCTATTTTCCAAAAAGGAAGCGGTACCTTGGATCACCCCTCTCCATAAAAGGGGCAAAATTGTGTGGCACTGTGAGAGACATCATTTCCCATAGACGTCATCGATCCTCCTTACATTCGACTACAATGCAAGCTTTCATGTCAAGATGGTATCGTACCTTAGAACCATTGCACTTTGATCAAATTCATTGAAGACCCATGCCTTCATAAGTGTCTCTTTCAACAATGCTTACATGAGAAGGTCCCTTCCAACACCTATGCATACAATGCGTAGTTATAGGACATACCAATTTTACGCATATGGGTACCACATTCCACCCATTTTTAAAGAAAAGATGCCCTGAGGGCATCAACAGTCGTCTTCATCAACCAACATATCACTACCATATTAGTGACACATACAGAACATGTATCTATCAAATATATTTTCTTAACTAGCCACAACGTTACGAACATCGAACATGCCCACCTTGTATAAAATTTTTATATATTGTATTATATTTGCTTACAGGGGTCCCACAGGACATGGTCGTTCTTCAAACCAGTGCAGGGTGTCTCCAATTCCGAGCTACATGCAGGTCTCTCTCTCTCTCTACACACATTATACAGAAAATAAACTATAATGTATTTCGGCTATACAGTTCTTCCTAGACCTCACATATTAGGGGGAAACTATTAACACTAGAAAATCCTACAAGAAAAAACGACATTATTTAATATCAAGCAGAAGGATTTACAGGGTTGAGAGACATTAGAGAATCTTGAAAGTATTTAAAAATATCTAAGGTACAAAGAAAAATCAAATTTGAGCAAGTCATAAATGCTTTTGCGCACATAATCCTTCGAGAAGAGCGCCTTTGCATGCCTTTTGAACCAAAATGCGTGCAATCCTAGGAGTGGTGGAAGTCACTTTCTGGGACCACAAAAAGCACACTCTAGGACAGTGATTTCACACTTGCAGCCGCCTAAGGACAGCCACCAAAGCCTCCTTAGGACATCAAATGAGCACACAATGGAATAATTGTGGCACACAATGGAATCATCCCCCTCTCTTGGGTCACCATCCACAATGTACCAAGAGATGGAAGGAGGATTTGAATTCTCCTATAAAATGCCACCAAGAGATGAAGAACTTGAGAACACATTTTTATTTTGGCCATAATTTCCCCAAGAAATACCAGCAATGTGTGATTCGGAGCTGAGATAGAGGGGACTCAATTTTTGGCCATCCAACAAGTTCAGTCCACCATAGTAGAGAGAGGGAGACTTTGCACCGAGGCAAGCTTGGAAGTAAAGACATCCTTGCATCGGGACTTAGAACCCAAGTTCTAAGGGCCCCTTGGCAAGTGGGTTAAAGTTTCATCCTCATTTCCTACTAGCACTCAATAAGGGGGGCCGAAATCACCATCGTTTGGATTATTGTAGTTGTTTGACTCTATTTAGAGCTTTTGTCTTATTTGTTTTAGTTTTTAGTTTAATTTTTATGTTTTGAATATGCATGCTATTTCTCTATCTAGTATGTTTATGTTCTAGCATGTTCCACTAACTTGCTTGACTCCACTTCTTTTTTTGCCTGTGACCAATAACTTAAGAGGGTAAACCACACCCCTTAAGTTGGTTTGATTTTGTACATGTGTGCACCAAACACACTAACACAAACTGTGTAGCATATGTTTGGTCATGTGTTCACCAAATACATAAGTGAACCCACAAATTGCCTGTAAAAAGTAGCATCCACTACCTCACCTAAAGTAGCATCCTACTTCCTCTAGTTTCCTGCAAGAGGAGTCTCCATGGGTTTGTTGCCCTCCATGATGAACTTCCTCAAAATATCCTTGGCATACTTTCCCTAAGATATGAATAACTCCCCATCACTTTTCCATATTTCCAAGACAAGGAAATCATGCAAGAACCCCATGTCCTTCATCTTAAACTCTCTTGCAAGATCCTCTTTGCAAGAAGTTATGAGCTGCTCATCACTTGTCAGTATCAGATCATCAACATAAATTATAATAATCAAAAGCTTACCAACAACCAAAATATGATATAGATTCACATCCGCTTCATTCTTTGTGAAGCCCAACCCGGTGAAATAGTTGTCGATATTGGTGTACCAAGCACGAGGTGCTTGCTTCATCCCATACAGTGCTCTCTTGAGTCTGCATACATGTGACTCCCTCTCAAAGGTCTCAAAACCTTTTGGCTGCTCAATGTACACTTCTTCCTCAATAACTCCATTGAGAAAGGTTGTATTTACATCCATATGATGTATCTACCACCCCATCTGCACTGAGAGTGCAATGATGGATCTAATCGATGGGTACCTTGCAACCGGTGAAAATTTTTCCTCATATTAAATCTCCTCCACCTGTGAGAATCCGGTAGCCAAAAATCTAGCCTTGTATTTCTCCATAGTCCCATCTGTTGCTTTCTTCACCTTATAGATCCACCTCGATCCAAGAATTGACTTCCCCACTGGTCTTGGGACCACCTCCCATGCAATGTTTCTAATAATGGAGTCATACTCAACCATGGCATCAACCCATATCGGCTTCTGCACTTCTTCCTCAAAATAGGATGGTTATGTCACAATACATTCGCTCATATGAGCCATGTATCCATTATACATGTTTGGGGACCTTCTTTATCTGCACTGTGATGTAGGTTCACCTACATCCTCTGCCTCATCTAGCATCAATAATTCATCCTCTCTGGTGTGCTTCCTACCATTTCTGGAGGATGACTCTGCATGAGTGGTTTCTGCCACTCTCTATTCCTCTGCATATGGATGATCCACATCTTAAGGTTCATCCTTTAGAACTAAAATTTCCCTCTACGTGCAATTCAAATTTAACATCTCTCCAGACAACTATCATCCTGTTTGCTGGCAAATGCACCCGATATTTGTGGGGAGTATCAGTGTACCCTACAAATATCCCAACCTCTACTATTGGTTCTAGCTTCTTCCTGGCATATTTGGTCACATGGAAATAGACATATGAGCCAAAAAAATTAAAATATGAAACATTCGTTTTCTTACCTGAAAAATACTCCTCTAGTGTATTCATGCTAAGTATTCGATGAGGACTATGGTTCTTCACAAATTCTGTTGTGTTGCATGCCTTTTCCCACAGATGTAATGATAGGCCCTGATCATGTAACATAGTTCATGCTGCTCCCACAATTTTTGTTTTCTTTCTTATTGCAACCCCATTATTTTGTGGGTTATGAGGTGCAATCAATTATATCTGAATTCATTTTTTGGCACAAAAGTTCTTGAATTCATTAGAGATATACTTACCACCATTATCACTCCTTAGAGCCTTCAAATTATTCCTTGTACCTTTCTCTACCAGTGCTTTGAACTCAAAAAACATGGAGAACATTTGATCTTTATTCTACATGAATAAGATCCAACACTTTCTACAAAAATCATTAAAAAAAATCACATAATACTTGTGCTTTGATGTGAAATCTGTTGAGAATGGTCCACAAACGTCTGAGTAAAATCTCTCAAGGATTTTCGATGCTTGGTTCTCCTTCTCATGAAAGGTGACCTTTTATACTTCCCCATAGTACATCCCTTGCATGTATCTCTGTGCACAAGTCTACCCTTTGGAAGACTTGTAGAAATTTGTTACATGATCCTCAAAGCACTGTGGTGTAGATGACCTAACCTCCTGTGCCATAAGTCACTGGTATCCCGACTCACCACCTCATATTATTTACTGTTCAATGTTGTGCAACCATTTTTGAGCAGGAAAATCCCCTCTATGGATAGAGGTTATCCCTCTAGCCCTAGGGTGGGTCTAGCACCAAGGGAACATGCTGTAATTTTGGACTCCTATCTTATAAATGAAAAAAGAGTTGGGATATATCACCTACCTCAGTCCAACGCTCTTGTTGTGGCTTGTAGCAGTGATCCTCTGATCTTTTTCTTCACATGTCGCATTCCTTCAATGATAATGTCTTTCTACCTGCACAAAGATCAAGTGAATGATGACAGAATACAAAAACATATTTTCATTTATAGCTATTTGATTGGTCAAGGAGAATAAAAAAATTTGCATATGATAAAACAAAAAAATGGAACCAAAAACCAGTCATCTATTAACGATAGAGAAAATAAGTTTACAACCTTAATTCCTTAACATTGTAGCCTCCTTCTATGGGTTCATTCGGGCGCGTCTCAAGCATGCGTTAAGGATTGGAATCGATGAGTCAATAGGCCTAAACTCTCTCTCAACAAATGGATTCCTCTCTGCCTTATTCTACACACTAGCTATAGTAATGACTGTTCAAATAGTTGAACCAATGTGAGAAGGAAGTATTTATAGGAGAGGAGGGAGCGGTTTGGGATCCGTCATAAGGTGGAAGAGAGGTATTATCCCTTTGGGGAGTTTCACAATTGTAGGAAACAATAAGACAAATGGAGGAATTCGACGTTATTCAGTCGAACAAACCATGATGACTCCACTCACAAAGTTGTTAGGCATGGAAAATTCATTTCTATTTTAAAAACTTTCCAAAAACAGCTCGACGCGGGTGCCTCACTGAGACAGAGTGCCAACATGCGCGGGGCCCAGTGTTAATTTCTCCATTGGCACAAGGCCATAAATACCTACCAGTGCTGACCCAAAATCACATTTTTTTGAGAGTCTGATTGAGGAATGATCAACAGAGGAAATGTTCTTGACATGCCAAGGGATGAAATGACACTTAGAGAAAGGTATGACAATACACAAAAGTCACTGAAATGGTCCTCCAATGTTCAGGATAGGGATTGCAGGTACCGTGACAAAATATTGTGTAACAGATGCCCCCTAAAGCATGAGGTCCGAGAGGGAGGGAGGGGTGAAATGCTTTATGAGAACATTCCCAAACCAAAATTCAATCGTCGAAGTCCTGCAAGGACAAGTACAACTGATATCTCTAATAAATAGATATGTAGGATGGGCGCAACCATCCATAATAAAGTACATAAAATAATAAGATTTGAGGTATGGGCACAACCATCCAGCAAGAAGGATCATCAAATAGGACTCAAGTATGGTCACATCCATCCAATCAGAAGAGTCATGCATATAGTCATGATAAACAAAATCATCTCGCAGCCTAGATTTTATCAGACAAAACCCAGGGTCTTGTGCTCCATCTCGACCCGAAAATTTACAACTTCAAGCATGCGAATGAGTGAGTTGAAGTCGAACATGAAAGAAAGTCACCTGATTACCAGCCAATGATGAAAGTTGTTAACAGGCACGAGAGAAACCACCAATAATGACAATGGCTCTCAAGGTACAACTAGTAAAATTCGTGGAATGTGAACAATGAGCTGGAATCGAACACCCGCTACAGTGCTAAATCACTCGATCGAAGGTCAATGATGAGGACTTGTCGTTGAATGCAAAGAACTTTTCATTGAGGCATGCAAGCTCCAAGGCATCGGAAGGGAGTCTTTAGATCAACTTCCTAGATAATGAGCTTAAGTTGACAGGAAGTGACCTGATCGAAGGAGGGCCATAATGTTTCCCACATCAGTGACATGAGATAGAGGAAAAAGATGATAGTGAATCAGGACTAAACAGAGTATTAAAGGTTAAAAAATTGCAGAAGGAAACTTCTCTTGAACATATTGGTTACAGGACTCTGGAATTTAGCAGTATTTGACATCAAGGGATCTGAGGTCATGATGACGTGGAAAAGATCAGATGAGAGGCCAAAATAGATAACCCAAATCCATGGAGGCAAAAATTAAATGGGATGCCCCAACCCGACATGAATTGCAGACAAGTGTCATGTTCAAGGGAGACATACTGCCGACACGACTAAGAAATGGTTCCATTTTTCCCCCACCATTTCTGGCAAGTACCCCAATTATTTTTTGGAAACAAGCTTGAAGGGGATAGCATATGCTTGTCATATAAGTTTTTCCTTTGGAAAAATTCATCCTAGTACATTTAACGAGCCCTAGGAAGGAGGAATGAGTTTACGTCATGGTGAAAATTTCTGATGTCATTTAGGTTTTAACAAGTCTGACAAAGGGAGAACTAGTCATATTTTCATGTTTAGAGAGTTTGAAAAGAATCGGAAAAGAAAACTCCAGCAGGTCCCTTTTTGTAGATAGTTTTACAGATCTGAAAAGGAAGCAAACAATATCTGGGAGAACCTCTTAGTCACGATAGGCTAAGGTATTCCTTTTTCATAAATAATCTGTCCCAACCCAAAAAAGGGGTAAACATATATTGGGAATTTGATGTTTTGAAGCCTTTAACGAGTTCAAAATGACAAGAGTCTCGGAAATATTTTCAATTTTCGAGAGTCAGAAAAGAGTTGAAAGATGACTCCGAGGGGTGACATTTTTTTGTTTATACCGAGTCTGAAAAAGTAATAAAATACAAATCGTCACTTCATCATCACCATGTTTAGACCTTCTTGCTACACAAGAAACACACGTAAAACCCATTTTTCAAGATAAAATATTAATAAAATCGAAAAATAAGTGCAAACATATAATTAGGGTTTCTAAAAGGTTATAAAATGAGAGAAATAGTAAAAAAAAATTACTTTTCACCTCTTGTGAGCATTTTTTCCATTTGTAACTGTGATTTTGTGGAGCTGGCAACAGACAATCCAGGAGACCAATCGCGAATATATTTTCTTTAGGTAAGAGCTCTTATCCTTGCCTGCATTTTAAGCTAAAATTCATTACTTGCATTCTCAATTTTTTATGTTCTTGGGGAGATTTTGTTCAAAGTTGGGCACGGCGGTCAGCGCGGGTTTCGGGCATGGATTCGCGCCAACCCGCCTAAAATTTTAACGGGGAGGTGCCAATTGGCGTTGTTTTTTTTTAAACAGTTGCACCAATCACCACAACCAAATTTGATCCAAAATTCTAATAAAAAATCTATTTTAAACAATTCAAAAGTGGATGATTTGACTAATGAAAGCCCCAGTGATGGTTTTGCAAGTGTTTGAAAGCAAAAATGGCCATTGAATGGAGGAAAGAGAGAACGGGGAAGAAGATGAGCTTGCCATGGGAAACGAGATATGTGTGGATGCCCTAAGAGACTGTGGGCTCTTAAAATTCTTCATGGCACCATGTCTCTGAGCTCAACTGGAGTTATTACAGTACCTGATCAGTGTTTGGGACACCAATCGAGAGAAATTTGTGATTCATGACCAAGAGTTAGAGATTGAAGTCTCTAACATATATTTCATTACTGGATTATCACGGAGGGGGGTAGCACCGATCTTGATAGGTATTCGTCCTACGATGGAAAACATAAGCATGCTCATAAACAGAGTTTTCCGCAGAGCAAATAAAGGATCGAACAGTGGAAAAGTAGACATCCAGAAAATACCTAATTTGGCACTAAAAGTAGTGTTGCATACTGTAAAATGAGCCATTGGATCACAAGCTCCTCACAAAGCTACAAAAAACAGCTTCAACTTGTCATGGACTGTATGACTCCAACCATATTCAACTAGGCAGAGGTCGTAACAGTCAACGTGAAGCGGAAATTCACAAAGTGCAAGAATGACAAGCTGAAACAATTTGGCTATGGGTCCATCTTTGTACCATTCATCCTAGAACGATTGCCAATATTTCAATGCCAGGGGGTAGTAGTACCTACACCACCAGCCCGAGAGCCACAGATGGTCCGTTGGGCAGCGTTGATGCCTCGATCGGGAGGCAGTCAACACATGTCATGGAGGCCAAAATTCTTTGACTGGCTCTACCGACAACTCATTGTTGTGGAGGACTGGACCTATACTGGCACCGACTTCATGGGAGATCCGGACCTTCCACTCCCAGAAGGAGAGTATTGGGATGAAGCATTGGTTAAGAGTCATATTTTGATTTTGACGAGTATTGTGATTTTTTTAATTATATGTGTTCTGATGTTTATCCATGTATTTGCAGATGATTTCCCAAAGAGACCTGCAGGGATGTCTCCAATAGCACGGAGGGTCTCTCGCAATTTTGAGGTGGCCCCTCATGGTGAGGGAAGTGAGGAGGAGGAGATTGTGTGCAACCTGGAGGGAATCACTAGTAGGATCCCCGATTATGCGAGATTTGACGATGTTCCTCGTGCATACCAGAGACACACTATGGGGGTGTCTAACCACATCCACCGTTTATGAGGCGGCTTGTGCGTGCAATGACATGCTACCATGAGCATCATGCTGATTAGAAACCTAGGCTTTTATTTCTTCATATTTTTTTAAGAGACATGATGTCTCAAGATGTAACCAAAACAAACATATTTTTTGAACTTATGATGCACGTGGATGCAAACACTCGATATATATATATATATATATATATATATATATATATATATATATATATATATATATATATATATATATTCCTGTTTAAAACTTATTATGTGATTATGATGCTTTTACAAATTATGAAAATGTCTATCTAATACAATATTGGCTACTGCATCAGTTAACGCATTCATTCGTCTAGGAATATGCTAATATGTGATATAATCAAAATTCCTTTCTAATAAACGAACATGCAAATACAACCTTAAAATTTGAGGATTTCTAACAGAGTAATGCCCATTAAGTTGAAGAACAATAAGTTGAGAGTTTAGGTTCACAATTAATGCACGAATGTCGAGAGCAATGGCGTCAATTAAGAGTTTGACAACAGCACTGTATTCAATGACATTGTTTTTTGTTCATCCTAAACAAATACCTTGAAGGTCTATCAACTCACCATTAGGATTATAAAGCACCCAGGTTGCGAAAGATAGATTCTGGGTACTGCGGGAGGCACCATCCACGAAACCAACATAAGGAGTGACAGACATCTGCACAATAAGCAATGACATAATAAGAAAGAAACACTACTCGCAAAGCACACCAAGCCAAAAAATGTAAAAAAATGAAAAAACACACTAATGTACAAAAGGACATGCACAAAAAACTCATACATAGTATTTTTTGAGGTACAGCCCATTTCTGGGTTGATTCAAAGGATAACCTTCATATTCAATTAGCTCATAAGCCTCATTCTGAAAAACACACTTAACGATATAGGGCCCATTCCACATGTGTTCGAATTTTCCTTCCCCCAGCTTATCATGAGCTTGGTCATACAAGAGGACGAGGTCTCCTTCTAAAAAGGCACGAGGGGAAACTGTCTGATCAAAATGAGCTTTGACCCGCTTTTTCTATGCTTCTATAACCAGGGAAGAAAATCGGCGAGTTTCATCAAACCTCTCCAAATACAGAAGACGCTCTTCTTTTGGCAAGGTATTAGGCAGTAATTCAATAGCTATCTTGAGAGAAGGGATTTCGCATTCAATCAGAAGGGTAACTTCCAGACCATAAACAAGTTGGAATGGAGTGAATCTGGTTGCATCCTTAACTGAGGTTTGGTAAGCCCAAAGAGCTGAAAACAACATGAGATGCCAGTTGGACTTGTGCATCCCAATCGTACACTAAAGCATAGTGACTAGAACCTTGTTCACCGCTTCAACCTGGCCATTGGCCTAAGGGTAGTATGACGTTAAGTTGTCGTGACGCAGACCCAACTTAGAAGTCAACTCAGCCATCATGTAATGAAGAAAATGAGAACCATGATCGGTGACAATTTCTTGAGGGACACCAAACCTGGTAATGACATGATTGAACAGAAATTGTGCAGATGTATTACCGTCAGTTGTGAGTGTAGGCATTACTTCGGCCCATTTAGTGAAGTAGTCCACAACTACGATAATATAAGCATGCCCCCCAGCCGAGTCAGGGTTACACGTCATAAAATAGATGCCCCACTTCGCAAAGCGACCAATGGTAATTACAGGATGGAGGTGTGTGGGCGGCGCGTGCATCTTCTGCTGGTAAATTTTCCAATCATGACACTTGCGAACAACAAAAATGCAGTCTTTAAAAATGATAGGCCAAAAATATCTAACACATAGAATATTTTGTGCAGTAGCATATCTAGACATGTGACCACCACATGCGCTAGAATGGCAGTCATTGAGGAATTTTTCAGCCTCCTTGAGAGTTAAACACCAAAAGAGAACAAAATCAGCTCCGATGCGGTATAGAGTATCTCTTAAAATATGATAAGGTTGTGAATGATGTCGAATGTGTCAACGTGAATCCTTCGTCAACTCGGATCGGAAGGTGGAAGTCTGGAGATAGACAATGATATCACCGTACCATGGATTGAGGGTGCTAATGAGAAAAAGGGTGTCATCCAGAATGCGTTCCTCAGAACCAGAGGGAGCAGAGGAAGACAGTAAAGAGTAAATCAAATCAGAAAAAACAAATGATTTCTTCGATTTGGAAATAGTAAACTCCAAATAGAACTCTTGGAGGATAATGATCCACTTTGAGTATTTTCCCCCCAGCAATTGTCGAGTCAATATATAGGTCATGGGGTTACAATCAGAAATCACATTTACTGTGCGATGTAGAATATAATGGCGAAAATGTTGGATGGCTTGAACAGAAACCAACGCCAATTTCTTGACATGTGTGTAACGTGTTTCGGTATTGAGAATATTGTGGCTCAAATAATAAATGACGTACTCATCACCATCATCGTCATCCTGTACCAGAACCATGGTAATAGTGCTAAATGTGACAACCAAGTAGAGGGAGTAGTCGCGATGATAATTGGGAGGACGCAACAGAGGAGCATTGATAAGAAATGTATTCAGTGCATCGAAGGATTTTTGGGCGATCGCATCCCAGAGGAACGGGATGCCTTGATTGAGAAATCGTGTGAATCCTTTGGGTACTTCAACATAATTCGGTATAAAACGGTGCAGGAAATCATCTTTCCCTTGCAGACTATGCAACTGATGTAAAGAGGAAGGAGAGGGGAGATTAACAATAGCTTCAACCTTAAGAGGGTCGAGATGAATTTCGTCTTTAGCAATGATAAACCCAAGGAGTTGACTAGAATCAACACAAAAGACACACTTATGCAGATTGAGCCAAATGTTATAGTGTCTACAATGAAGAAATATTTGACGGAGGTGATCAGGGTGGTCTTTACGCTTAGAATAATGAGCCGGAAGTTCATCCAGATAAGGTTGAACAATGCGCTTAATATCATGGAAAGAGTATGGCATTGCTCATTGAAATGTAGCCCCAACATTCTTAATACCAAAAGGGAGCTTCTTGTAGGCGAAGGTACCCCAAGGACAGATAAAGGAGGTCCTGTGTTGGTCATCCGAAAGAATGTTGATCTGGTTTTAACCAGAAAACCCATCCATAAGGGAAAATATCTCACTCCCAACACACTCATCAATGATCTGATCGATAAAATGAGTGGGATAGTTATCCTTAGGACAAGCATGGTTGATGTCATGGAAATCCACACAAACACAAATATTACCCTTCTTTTTATCCACGGGAACAATGTTAGAAACCCATTCTGTCAAGGGAACCAGATAAATGAAGCCAACTTTAAGAAGTTTTTCAACTTCTGCCTTGATTGCAATGGCCTTTCTAGGGTGCATGAGATGAAGACATTGGTGAACAGGCTTCACGCCAAGATAATTAGGAATCTTGTGCACAACTATACTCTGATCGATGCTGGGCATTTCTTCATAGGACCAAGCAAAAACATCTCGAAACTCTCAGAAGAGACTAGTATAGACCTTAATCTCATTAGAACAGTTCACCCCAATGTGGATGTTCTCAACAACCCCCGGTTTGATGGAGATGTCGACAGGCATCATTTGCGTAATGTTTCCTAGGTTACCCTCTGCGAAGTTTTCATGTGTCAAGATGGGCGTTTGAAGCGGATGGGAAGGAGCTTGGGAAGTGAATTTCTCGAGACAAGTAGACATGGCCCCAAGGCCAGGCATAAAGGAGGAATGATGATGACTATCATCCCAAGGAGGATCCTCAAGAGACATGGTTTCCATGATCGCCTTATCAGTGGGAAATATCTCATTTAAGGGATCAGGCGAATCTAAAGCGCCGAGCCAAGGGGATTGAGAATACTTGTCAAGACACATACTCGAAGGAGTATGATTAGCGGGAGGAGGAGCCAAAGCCTAAATAAATTCGCAATAATCAATTTCTATTGGGCTTAACGACATCATGTCACCAAATGAATCAATCTACTCGGGTGAAGGGATGATCCATGGAGTAGGAGACGTGGAGATCATGTTGACCTAAGCAGTGGTGGGCAGAGGAAGAGAAAAAAGACCCATAAGGGCAGGATCTTTGAAAATACTCAGTCTTATGCTCTCATAAGGCGTACGAATACGATCTACATATGGAACGTTTCTCTCGGAATATGTGGAAGTGAAAAAGGATAACTGATCGACAATGATGATATTTCATTCATGCGGAAATTGAAGCACACGAAAGAGAGTGTATGAGATGCATAGCATGGCGTGAGTCCAACTGCAACCGAGGAGAATATTTTAATTGAGTTTGGCATCAATGAATTCAACCTTAACGTTAACTTTTTTTCCTTCTAACGTAATAGGTAAACTGGCGAGAACACCAACAGGGCGAGATTCCCTTCCGTCAAAAACTTCTAAAGCGTTTGGAGATTTAATGAGGGTTGGAGAACCAATGGCTTTCTAGCAAGCATAAGACATGATGCAAGTAGATGCACCCTTATCCATGACCTCTCGATGGATATTCTTTCCATTAATCCCAACTTGGATAATCAGTGCAAGTTGGTGAGGGAGACGCGGGATGAAATTTTCCAAACCGAAAGTGATAAGGCTAGAATCGGTGGGGTCAACCCCTCCGATGGCAGATAAAAATTCCTTCCATTGTGACGGACATCTCTAAATTACTTCCAACGCAGACATACTTGATGGTGCCTAAGAAAAATCCTCAACAATACTTTAATGCTGAGCAGCACGGGAATTTGCATTATAGGAATAATTTTGAAGTACACCTTTAGAAGGTGGTCGTAAAACTGGCTTAGTACTGGGCCTTTCAATGTGAAGAGGACCAGAAGCAGGTGGGGGAGGAGGACCATCAGCGATCTCTTTCCCTACTGCCTGACACAGTTCAGTATAATATTTCTATTGGGTAGCAATAGAGATGGGTGCAGGACCATTCATCATGAAGACCTATGAGCCAAATGGGGTGGAGGACTGAGGTTGCTCCACCATCTGAGTTGGCTGTGATGGGAATGGGTCTTTAAGAACAACCGAAGTGCCTTGAGTGCCTTTGAGAAATCAACTCACCTCGGCCCATCATGGACAGTCCCTGGTGTAATTCTCTTCATCACAAATTAGTCAAGGGTACTTCGGTTTGCATTTTGAACCATCATCAACACTAGGTTTCGAAGAATCTTGTTTCAGGGTATCCGCTTTAGCCATACCTTTACCCTTTTTCTTACCCTCAGAAGCTTTATCCACCGGATTGGACTGGACAGCATTCACTTCTGCAATCTTACCAGGATTCGGAGGTGGCTGAGAAGCAGTATCAGTGGAAGAAGTAGATTTTTGCTTCACGAGATTAGGAGAAGACTTTCAAGAAGTCTGAGAAACAGAACTAATGATATCATCGACAGATGGTGTCGTCGGTGCTTTGGTAGTTCCATGTCGTGGAGCATTAGGCAAGAGTTCATACAACGTGTCAGATTGAGAGTACACGAGATCGAGGTACTGGGCACGAGAAATGGCCAGTTCCTCAGTAACACATGCCCCCATAGTGATGTTCTTAGCAATCAGACCGATAAAAGAGGTAGTGAACCAATCAGTTAGAAGTTGATTAGGAATCTCAAACTTGATCAAACGACAATGTCACCTCCATTCATGAATATGATTGGAGATATGAGTAGCTCGATCATGTTTCAAGGATGTGAGGAGGTGTGTCCCAGTTTCATACCAAACTGGTAAGTGAAAGTGCATGAGAAATTCCATGGCGAGAGAGTTGAAACCTTGAAAGATGCCACAGGAGAGTTCAATGTACCACTTGGAAATGACACCAGTGAGAGTCCTTTGGAAAATACGTAGTCGGATTGAATCGTCAACCCAAGAGTTAGAGGAGCACCAGAGATGGTATGTCATAACATGCACTTGGGGGTCTTCTCCAGACTTGCCTTCAAATATGGGACAATCGCCAGGGATTTTAGACGGAATTGGAGGCCAATATGGATTATGAAAGATAGGATCATTCATCAAGTTCGACACATCGGGTAGTTCCAGCGTAGCAAGAAAGGGAAATTGCAGATTGAAAGGCATTACAGACCTTTGATAGAGACCAGTATTGGGATTTCAGCCAGGTTGGGAGAATTTTTGACCCCAAATGGTCTGTCCCAGAAGACTTTTTCCATAGGAGCTATAAGCTTGATAATTCTGCCCATACACTGGTTGAGGACTAGGATATTGATTCTAAGCGAACCACTGAGGTCCTGTCTGAACAACATATGGATTTTTTTGTGGAATGTAAGCAGTGCCTTGGGGTGAACTATATACCATATGAGATTAACCTTGAAGAATAAAAGGTGGGCCTTGAGGCTGCATGGGTTTCCCCTAGGGTCCAGGTCGACCTGGATGCTGTGGTTGAACAAATTGTCCCTGGGTGCAGGTTGGCCTGGATGTTGGGGTTGGGCAGGCTGTCCCTACGGTGTAGGTTAGTCTGGATGTTGAGAGCCACCAGGCTGCCCCTGTGGAATAGGTTTTCCTGATGGTTGTGATGAGCTAGGTTGCCCCTGAAGACCAGGTTGGCCTGGCTTTGTTGAGCCAGGTTGCCCCTGAAAAACAGGTTGGCCCGGCTGAGTAGTAGAGGGTTGACCTTGCTATACAAAATTTGGGTCTTGCTGAACATAAGGTTGGTTCTATTGCACAAAAGGTTGTCCCTGAGATGGATAGGTTTGCCCCTGAGGAACATAATATGCTCCCTGCTGAACATAGGGTTGACCAGCAGGACCATAGGGTTGTCCCTGTTGAACCGAAGGTTGTCCCTGAAAGGGTTTTCCTTGTGGACCATAGGGTTGTCCTTATTGGATCGAAGGTTGTCCCTAAAAGGGTTTTCCTTGTGGACCATAAGTTTGTCCCTGTAGGTATGTGAACTGGTTGGGGTAAACTGGCATTTGAGGTTTCTGAACATACAATGGACCCAGAGGGTTAGGCCCACGTAAATAAATGTGATTTCCGTGCTCATCCTAATAATGTGGAGGATTGATGTGAGCTTGTAGCTACTGAGAACCATGAGTGATATAATTATGTTGCTGAATGGCCAGCATGTACTGATCGTATGTCAAACCTTCAGGAATCAGATTAGAAGAGACAGACGCACTACCAGTAGGTTGGACTACCGACACGTGAGGCTGTGATCCACCCACGGCGGCCCCAACAGGGATCATGGAAGCGATAGGCGGCGCCCCACAAATAGCAGAAGATGGAGGTACTAACGAAATCACACTAACAGATGGTGTGGATGAAGCCACATAGACAGTGGGCTTGGTTGGGACAGACGTAACGATCGCCAACGTAATGGGAATGGAAGGGGATGCGCCTGATACAAACGACCCTTCCGAGGGAGCCGATGTATGAATGATAACCGGTTGGGAGAGACAAAGGTTGTGAGGAAGATTAACCCAAGACATAAATAAAATTCTCCAGAGGGAACTGATATTCTCCAGTAGAAACATAAGTCTCTTCACTACTGAAGGAAATCGTAGCATCCATGTCATATGAAGACATGTTGTCGGTGAAAAGGTGACGAGCAGTGGCAAGTAAAGCATGTGTTAATGGTGATTCAAGTGGTTTCGAGGCAAGCGGTTCGGAGGTAAGAGGAGGATATTCTTCTTCCCTGAAACCGGCCCAAACGTCTAGAGGTTTCCAATTGATATCAAATGGTTCCTCACGAGGAGATCGAGTAGTAAGCGGTAGAATACTCAGAATAATAGAAATCCAGTAAATTAAAGGCCTAGTAGGCTAAGATATCTCCAAGAAACCTTGGGAGAAGGATCTCCACTACGAGGTAATGAAGGGGACAACAAAACTGGTGGTTTTTCCACTGTGACTTTGTCTCAAAAACAAGAGGGAAAAGAGATGACCCAATCGAGGCTTCAAGACCAAAAACTAAGGAATTACTTAATAACAAGCCAATAAAATACCTTTAATGGGCATGTGATTGTAGGTAGTCAATTTTATGACACTTAAACAAAACTCAGCCTTTTCATATTTTAAGAGTCAAGAAAAGGGAAAGGTGACTCTAGTCACTTTCAGGTTGGGCGAGCTTGAAAGGACAAGCACTCAATGATCTTTTCTATTTTAGGGAGTCACAGAAAGATCAAAGTGACTACTTAGGAAATCTATGCAAGAGGGTGTACCAAGCTCCCGTGAACTGTAATATACACCTTGGTGATTAAATGAATGAGAAATGACCAAGGAAGTAACGTACGTGCATGTAGTCTCCCTGAATGTTTTGTTCGATGTATCATGGTTATAGGGCGGCAGACTTGGCCTCCTATGGATAAATTATTGAAAAATATTAGGGTCTCCCTTTATATACTCAATGGTACGGGGAGCACAAGTCCGTGGTAGCACTATCTAATTCCAGATGGAAAATGACAGCTACTAGGTTTAACAACGCTGGAACACGTCACTAGCCTATACCTCTAAATATGAACGTTAAGTTTCAATGCTTCCTTAGGTTGATTGAGTTCAATTTAAAGTTGATCTTGAATTAATGTTGCAGTTTCAAGGCCTTACCGAATGTAATCTTGAATCCCTAATGCACAAGTATATGCAAAAGAACATCATTCCAATTTAATGAATAGCTAGCTAAGAGAGAGATAGAAGTTCACAACGAAGAAAAAATCAATCGAATGCAAGAAGAACTTTTCCTAACGCATCTAACACAACCCAAGAAGAAGATGAAAAGATCTTCCTTATTCACTAAAAGCTACTAATGTAAAAGAATGCTTTTCATTTTCAAACCAAGAGAAAGAATGAAATTTTTTTTCTTTTAGATGAATGAGAAGCAATCATGCACTGTTACACTAAAAGACAAAAAGAATACTAGTTTTGAGAAACTCGAATGAAGCGATAAAAAACAAAGAGACCAATTCAACACATCTAAAACACACTCAAAACATAAACACATTCCTTCAAAAAAAGCGGACTTTCAAATCAATTCAGTGAGCAATGTAATCTATGCTCAAAGTGACAGAGGGAAGGTCAAACGAACACCAAGATGATAGTTTGATGACCCAACAACACGTAGAATTGAAAGAAATTATCAAACAATCAGTCAACAAGCTAAAAAGATGAAAAACTAGATTGAATCAAACTCAACCCACAAGGCTCAGTGAGGAGGTGGCCGAATAAGGATGAGGGGCAAACAACTGATAAGAATGAGATAGGGGAGTCAAAGCAATTCAAATGGACTAATTGAAAAAGGAAAAACCAATCCAAAGGCAAGACACACTGACAGAACTCAAGGAAGAGGCAAAAATCTTAACCTACAGGATTCAACGTGTCTATTCAACCATAATCTGCACTGGATAGGGGAAAGTGCACCTTTAAAACAAGAAGCAAGCGCCAATCGGAATGACTATTAAGGAAACAGCAACGCTGAGCTAGAAAACCATAGAAAGGATAAAAATCCACTTAGAAAAAGTCAGACTCAAAACTCTGAGATTAAGTATGATGGCTAGAAATAGTCAGACAAGCAAAACAAAGCAAAAAAGTGGTAATACGACCAAAGTTTGACAAACAAGAAAAAAACTAGTTGAACAATGAGATATGACAAACACACTGATCCCCAGTATGGTCGCCAACTTGTTGAGCAGGAAAATCTCCTCTACGGACAGAGGTGATCCCTCTAGCCCTAGGGTGGGTCTAGTAACAAGGGAACATGCTGGATTTTTTGACTCCTAGCTTATAAATGAAAAACGAGTTGGGATAGATAACCTACCTCAGTCCAACGCTCTTTTCTTGGCTTGTAGCAACAATCCTCCGATCTTTGTCTTCAAATTTCGTAGTCCTTCAATGATAATGTTCATGTACCTGCACAAAGATCAAGTGAACGATGACAGCATATGAAAACATACTTTCATTTACAGCTATTCGATTGGTCAAGGAGAGTCAAACATTTTTCATATGATCAAACACAAAATTGGAACCAAAAACTAGTCATGTATTAATGATAGAGAAAATAAGTTTAAAACCTTAATGCCTTGACGTTTTAGCCTCCTTCGACGGGTTTCATCGGGCGCGTCTCAAGAATTAATTCAGGATTGGACTCGATGAGGAAATGGGCCTAAACTCTCTCTCAACAATGGATTCCTCTCTGCCTTATTCTACACACCAGCTATAGTAATGATTGTTCAGCTAGCTGAAATAATGTAAGAAGGAATTATTTATAGGAGAGGAGGGAGTGGTTTGGGATCCCTCATAAGGTGGAAGAGAGGTCTTATCCCTTTGGGGAGTTGCACAATTGTAGGAAACAAGAAGCCAAAGGGAGGACTTCAACATTATTTAGTCGAACAAACCATGATGACTCTGATCACGAAGTTTTTAGGCATGGAAACTTTTTTTCTATTTAAAAAACTCTCCAAAAAGAGCTCGACGTGGGTGCCCCACAGAGACAAAGCACCAATGGGCATGGGGCCCAGTGTTAATTTCTCCATGGGCACGAGGCCATAATTTCCTACCAGTGCTGACCCAAAATCACATTTTTTTGAGAGTCTACTTGAGGAATGATCAACAGAGGAAATTTTCTTGACATGCCAAGGGATGCAATGACACTTATAGCAAGGTATGACAATACACAGAAGTCACTAAAATGTTCCTCCAATGTTCGGGATGGGGATCACAAGGAAAGTGAAAAAATGATATGTAACAACCATCTACATCAAGTTTGTAGAGGTTGTTCACACGAACCCCAATATATTTTACCTATCCTGTGGCTTTGTGATGAAGGAATGCCTTTCCTTCACTGAAAACCACATCATATCCAAGATCCTCCAACATAGAAACTAAAACTAAATTCTTTTTCAAACCTGGTACATGCATGAAATCTTTTAATATGAAAGTTTTACCTGACTCTCTATAGAATTGTAACAATCTCGGTAGTGTTATACCTCCCATCATCACCCATCTCAATGTGCATCTAAATATCCTTCTCCTCCAAGCTACTAAAGATTTATTTGTTTCAAGTCATGTTGAAAGATGCTCCACTATCCAAGTACCACATAGATGCCATCACAATTGACACCATGCATGCGATGAGAGAGAATTCCAACTAAAACTGTGAGGCCAAAGCTTCACCCATTGTAGCTCCCGGAGCTTTCTTGTTGTTCTTCTTCTTTTGTGAACAATTTATGGCATAGTTTCCATGAACATGACAGTTCGAACATTTCACCTTTGAAATGTCTCGCGTCTTGCCTTATTTTCTGGTGTTAGATTTGGAATAGGATTTCTTTCCTTTACCCTTCTTTGCCTTACCAACCAAGGCACAATTTTCCTCATCATCAATCTTGGATGAGGATCCATCCCTGGCATTTCGCCGAACTCTTCTTGTATCAAATCCGACCATATTCACTCCCACTTAGGTAACTGCTCCCTCCCATTCACAAATTCCTGGTAACTATGCCATCTCTTGGAAAGGCCTAGAAGTACTAGGCTCACCAAGTCATCATCAGCCATAGTAATCCTAACACTTCCAAGTTCATCTCGACATTGAGTGAACTTGGTCAAGTATTTTAGGATTGTGTCGCCCTTATCCATTTTGATTTTCCTGACTTGTCCTTGAGTGCCAATTTTATGTGGTCATTGCTACTTTGAAATATATCTATCAAGGCCTTCCACATATCATATGTAGTTGCCTTGTCATGGAGACTTGAGACAATATGATCTTGAACTCCCTCTAATAATATCCTCCTTGCCTTTGCAACATTCTTCCTTCATGATTCATGCTGCGCAGCATCTACCTGATTGGGTTTAGGAATATTAGTGTGAATGAAATCATTCAGCCCATTATGCTCCAATACTACCTCCATCATGTCCTTCCATGCAATATAGTTTTAATTTCCCTCAAGTGCATATTCGATTCTCAAGCTAGTGAAAGACATCCTGGTCAGCTGCTAGCTCTAAAGAATGTATCTGAAAATTTGAATAATGTTCAACATAAACTTAATTTCTTCTCCACTATTGTGATTCCTAGCTCTCTAATACCATGTAGAAATTATACCATGGATTCATTCCAATCATGTAATGTACTAAAACAAGATACTGAATCCTTCTACAATATTTGTGGAATATAAAACATGATATCTCAATCACATGAAAGTAAGATAAAGAAGTAAATAAATCGCACAACAAAATATTTTCCTGGGGAAATCAACTTCTCAAAACCCCTCTATCTCTATTGTATGATAATTCAAGGAATCATGAAACAATACAATGCATTCTTTCTCACAAAAATCTCCTACACTCTACCAATCGTCTCACACTGATCTAGGCAAAATTGGACAAACACATAGCCAATTCCTTGCCTTCCTCCAGCATACCTTGCTCATGCAATTCCTAGGTATGATAAATCCCTATTAAATAGGAATTCCAACCTTCCTTGACTGTGCAATCCATCATGGGCATCCTATGGCTTTATAACTATACCTTGGCAATTTGCTAGTAATACAATTGATAGTTATATTCCCTTTAACCTTTGTCTCAACTGGGTCTTCATCATAATTGGCATGCATGCAGCTAATAATACTGAATCATCAGTTATCTGATTGATCACTATTTGTGAATTAAATCTAATTTAATTCATTGAACCTCTCACTAGTTAATCACTCAGTTAGAACTAGTTAAATTGATTTTAACTCAATTAATTTGAGTTAACTGATTACACTCACACCACACTAGTGCATAAACTACAACTACACCCCCAAAAATAATAGAATCACTCTACATGCATCACCTTTGACCCTCAACTCGAAATTCTTGATCTAACTTAGTCTTTCTGGCTTAGTTAACTAATACAAGTTGTTATGAGATAATATTACAATTTATTGTCTAATTTATTTAAGGGAAAAATAAATTAGACCCACATTTTCTTGTTTATTTTCAACATTCTGATTCCATTCAACATTTTTAAAATAGCACCACCCTCTTCTTCCCTATTAGGAGATGTGCCAAGTATTCCATTTTCACAAATATTCAATATTTCACTTATGTTTTGTTATAAATTTAAGTGCAAGTTTCATTAAAAAATGAGATCTATCTTTATTTTAAAATTTTAAAATTTTTGAATTTTAGGTTTGTGGAGATGATTTCCGTTCTCTGAGGAATTTAGCGATGGAGTCGACGATGGGGATAGGATCATCCAAACAATTTGAAGAAGTCGTCTAACATTTTCTTTAATAAATTGCATGATTTTATGCATTTTCATTTGAAAAATTTTAAAATTTTAATATATATCCTTGCACATATATATTGTACAGTTTATCCACGAGGGTGTGATTCAAGGTGAACACCAGATGGGCACAATGGAGGGGGAACAACATGAGGAATTGCATGGAATTTGAATTTTTTTTTAATTTTTTTTTTTTAATGAAATTACACTCACGTTTAATTTTAAAACATTAAATTTTAATTTTAATATACATAATCTTATATGTATATATATGCAATTACACGTGTTGTGCAGGGCCCCATCGATTCAGATGAGAGCACGAGGAGGTTGATGGAACATATAGTTCAGCCAGATTCTGAATTGATGCAACTTTTGATTTGACAGTCTTTTTATAGTATACATTATATTTACTTTTATTGAATGATACAAATTTTGGACATATTTAAAGTAAAAGTATTTATTATGAATTGACATGCATATTTTTATTCGTCAGCGTTTTATTATATATTTACTTTTATAATGATATAAATTTTGGACATATTTTAAATCTATAACTCTTTAAATTTTGATTTAATACATGCTAATTTTGGAGTTTATGTACATTTTGCATGGTACAATTTTCATGATGCATGGTTTGATGCTTAAAACTTGGTTTTACATATTTAAGTTCATGAATATGTAACAATGAAAGTAAATTTGCATTTAGTTGGTACATTTTGGATGACCATCATTTAATGTTAGTAGATGATTGTTACATTTTGTTTAAAGTTGTTTTGTCACTTGTTATTTAAAATGAATCTATTAAAATTCCAATTACAAAACACATGATACATTTTGCATTTGAACATGAATCATATAATTAGATGTAGATGTCTATTAACAATCATAAAATTTAAAATTATAAAATATGGTATGCCATTTTGCATTCATGTATCTATAAAGGCTATTATGGATGTCGGTTGATTGTTAAATTTTAATACAAAGTTGTAAATGAATGCACAAACATACTATAAAATTGCATTATAAAATATGACCATACAATTTGCATGATGTGCATGTGGTTTGATGATTTTAAAGGTTAAATACATATTTAAGTTCATGAATATGTAGCAATGAAAGTAAATTTGCATTTAATTGGTACATTTTGCATTCAATCATTCTTATAATGTTAGTATCTATGATTCTTAGGTTTTGTTTAAAGTTATTTCAATGTTGAAATTTATTTAAAATGAATCTATTAAAATTGCAAATTATAATATTTTTACATGGTACATTTTTCATTTGAAAATGAATCTTATAATTAGGTGTGCATATGTTTATTAACAATCATAAAAATTGCATTATAAAATATCTAGTATGTACATTTGGCATTCATGTATCTAGAAAGGGTATTATGGATATCAGTTGATAGTCAAATTTTAATATAAAGGTGCTTTTGCACAAACATATTATTTAATGTTAGTATATGATTCTTAGGTTTTGTTTAAAGTTATTTCAATGTTTCAAAAGTTATTAAAATTGAATCTATTAAAATTGAAAATTACAAAACATGGTACATTTTGCATTTGAACATGAATCTTATAATTAGGTACATAAATGTCTAAAACAATCATAAAATTTTAAAATTGCATTAAAATATATGGTATAAAACATTTTGCATTAATGTATATAAATGCTACTATGGATGTCAATTGATAGTTAGATTTTAATATAAAGTTGTTTGAATGCACAAACATACTAGATAAATTGCATTATAAAACATGGCCCAAAATTTTCATGATGTATGGTTTGATGCTTTTAAAGGTTTACATATTTAAGTTCATGAATATGTAACAATGAAAGTAAGTTTGCATTGAGTTGGTACATTTTTCATTCAATCAGTTATCATTATGTTGGAACAAGTTGGGTTGTGTCAACCATCAACTTAGCATAACTATTTCAAGCCAACTTTAACTGGAAGTTAGCCCTTCTAGTTTGAGAGGGCTCTCTCAAATTATTTACAAATTCTCTGTATAAAACTCCAAATATTAGATGGTTAACTTTGGGTTTTTCAGGTGACTATGAGGGTGAAAGAATGAGATGATGGCCACCATTGGGCATGGAGTCAATTAAGGAAATTCATATACAAGCAAAATTGTGTTTATGGAAGCTGAGGAAATTTTGGCTTAAACATAAACTTTTATAGTAAAACACAACAAATGAAAGAAGTTGGAGTATTTAACATGAATTCCAAGTAATCAATTTTCCATGAAACTGATAACAATATACAAAATATGGAGATAAAAACAAATAAGCCAAAGAGAATATCAGGTTAAAATACAGTCTACTGCAAATTTATATTAACTAAAGAAGAACATATTACAAGGGTGGTTCTCTCATAACATCCATCAACCCCTTTAAAGTGAAAAATATCCACATATATAGAGTGAGGCCACATTACAATCATCTACCACTTGGGCTAGACTTCGATGTTTTAGCTAAGAGATCTAATTCTAGTTGAATTACAAAGCATGGAGCCTTTATAAGGATATTTCTGTTTTAACAGAATTTGAACACAAAATGGAGTATATCATCGTTTAAGAACTCAACAAATTCTGCTAATAACCCTTATTGAATATAACTCACTTGTGATGTGTTGGATGGTTGATGTGTTGGAGTGCTGGAATGTTGGAATGATGAGTCGGCTGCCATGTGGAGGTTGACCTGTTTACCCGATGAGTTGTCCCCCTGAAAAATAGGAGTTCATAGGTTGATGATGTGGAAACCTTTGACCTATTTTTTATCCACTACCTTACTGTTTGATTGCCCAAAAATTCATCAAATCTTCATTACGGCGCTGGAAAAAATAGAGTATAGGAAGTTTGGTAGAAAATGCCAAAAACACCTTTATGCAAGTGATCTAATCTTTCTGACAGTTCTAGGGTCTTCTTTGATGTTTATAAGCTAAACACATGCTTTGACAACTCCCATTGTTGAAGTTTAAACTTTTATTTTCCTCCATGAAAAGCTACAACAAATTTGTAGCAAATATCACCTTCAATATGATGAGTTGCTACAAAACTGTCAACTTTCTAAGATTTTGTCTTTTCAAGATTTCTTTCACCTCCAAGTCATTTCTAATAACATATACAAACATGTATATTACTAAAAATATTGATTAGCCATATCATAAGTTAAAATTTATGACGTTACCATATTCATGGAGTGTCATAAATTTCAGCAATAATCTTGAGACCCTTCTGGAAAAAGCTCATCTTGGATCATTTCAATTTCTGTTTCTAAAGCTCTGACTTGCCCTTGCAACCTTATCTTGTCTAATTGTAACCATATGTTCCTATTGCACAAGTGCTTCATAATTCTATGTAAAGGCATTGTTATCTTTAACATTTTTCCAGATTCATCTGCAACCTTATTATAAAATTCAAGTTGCTTTGATATAACCTCCTTCAATTCCTCAAAAATTAATTTTGATTCTATCACCTCATTTATAGCATCTCTTAACTATTTTTGCAGAACCTCGACTTCAGTTTTCTCTTGTACAGGCTCCTTTCCTTTCCTCTTCTTCAATAGCTCTGTTTTTGTTATAGGTACCTCTGGCATCTTTTCTTCTAAGGGTAGCTCAAGCATATTTCTTTAGGCTATTGTGATATTATGACATGCTTCCTAGGCTTGAAAATAAAATCTGCATATTCTTGACTAAAATCTAATATCTTGGTTCTCTTGCTCTTCTTTTTGGTTTCTACCTCTTTGATGTCTACAAGTTGAACAATTGTGTTTTATTCAATCTTAATAGGACTTTCTTCTATCTCAGTTTCTTCTAATATAACTGTCATCTTTCCCTTCCCTTTGCTTCCACTTCTATTCATCCTCCTTTTAGTTCTTATATAAGTTTTTGTCTTGGTGTTTGTAGAAGTTTTTTCTGATACCACAAGTTCTACCACATGTTCAGCTATAGGCTCAGCTATAGGCTCTATCTCTGTGTCAGGTTTAGCTATAGGCTCTATCTCTAATTCAGGTTCAGCTATAGGCTATATCTCTTTTCCAATTTTAGCTACAGGCTCAACCTCGAGTTGTTTATCCTCCCTAGGGATTATGGATTTGGACTTTGGAGTTTTCCTAAGGGTGGGAGTATCTAATTCATAGCTACTTAGAAATAGAAAGCTGAGACAATCTCTGTTCAGCCTATTCAATTCTTCAAAAACCATTAATTTAATAAGATCATAATGGAAAACAGAAGTGTTACTGTAATCAAACTTGGCTTGGACCTTGTCATCCATCATTCCCAAACTTCTAAATAGATAAAAAGGTATTTCAAGGGGTTTTTTACCTGTGAAATGCAAAAGTAATTTGAAATGGTATTGGTAGACCATGTTGAACTTGCATTCACAAGTGAAGTATTTATGGATTACCATCACCAATCTAGAATAATATTCTTTGAGGCAATTTCTGGGAATTCCTATGGTAATATCATTTCCTCTATGTTCTTCCTTAAGGAACTCCTCACAATTCTACAACTGAAATTTATGCACTTTAAACGACATTTCTCATAACCTAGGGATTTTTGTAGCTTAAGAAATGGTGTCAGGGGACACTGCAAATTTTAGCATGCCCACTTTATAATATGTTCCTGTAAAATTAATGGAAAAGTATTTAGAAATTTTCCCATGGTAACCCTACAGCTTCTGACAGAATCAAAGGCACCCCAAACTAGAAAATGCTTGAGTGAATGTAGGGTCTTCCTCCAGTAATTTCATATCCATTGGTTCATATCTCACCACTAAAACTCCTTTATATTTCTTCCTCTGAGCTACCATGGCTTCAACACGCAGTGAGCTGCTTTCTTGACAGCTGCAAATATCCCAAAGAAAAGAATACTAGCTATGACACCTACATACCTACCCTAAAAACAACTAGACCAGCTCACAAGACAACAAGACCGCGCTATTGACAGCAAGAACAACTCTAATAAAAATGACATCAAGCTTATGATAGCAAACTAATTCAAAATGGAAAGAGAACGAAAATGGGAATAAAGTTATAAAGTGTACGCATTTTGGGAATGAGGGATAAGACAATGACATGTAATCATGAACAACATGACTCTGACCATGAACTTTTTTAAAAATTTCACCGTTTCCTTACCGTTACCACAACGACAGACTTACGTAGAGAAATCAGTGTTCAGGAAGGCAAATCTGCTACGGAAGTGTCAGGAACTTCCGTAGCCAACCCTCAACTTTTCTAACTAGAGTTGTTATGAAATTTTTCTAAACTATCAAATTGCCTATCATGACCAAATGGGTGTAAGACACATGGATTTTTTCATTTCCACTTTATGATGACACCTTACGAAAGTTCATAATAACCCCACAAAATAATTTTATGACAAAAATAATGTTTTTACATGTGATTATTTTGAATAAAAACTCAAAACCCTAACTAACGTAACCAAATTGACTCAAAGACAAACCTAAGTGTTATCTTGGATAACAAAATCATTCTTATAATTTGTTAGTAGATGATTCTTAGGTTTTGTTTAAATTTTTTTCAATTTATTTAAAATGAATCTAGTAAAATTGGAAATTACAGAACATTGTACACATTTTTCATTTGAATGAACCTTATAATTTGTTGTAGATGTATAAAACAATCATAACTTAAAATTGCATTATAAAATATGTTAGATACATACATTTTTCATTCATGTATAGAAATACTAATACATTAAATTGTATTCATGTGTGAAATCGTTTAAGACCAGAGAATATATGTACATATAAATTACTTGTCATGCATACAAACATAATATCAATATAATAAAATCCTCAATACACTTGTACATAACAGGAAATATACATATAAATTTGTAACTCAATACATTATGAAGAATGTACAACTTAAGAGTGCATAAAAAGAAAGGGTAACAATGTACTTGAACTCTAAGTTCTCAAAGATGAATATTCCAAGGAGAATAAAGTTTTGGATATTTCAATTAAAAAAATTCTAATGGAATGCCATCCTCAATGATTTGTTCATGGTCAGCGTTTGATCTTCATTTCTTATCTTTCATTTTTTTATTTGATTGAACTTCTATCAACTTTATGCGTGTTGCACACACCAAGTGACTATATTGAAAACTTATGACATCAGGTTGATAGTCTTGAAAGTAAACATTACTCTCAGTTTGATGAGTTTGTTGGAAAAATTAACCTTTCAGTATAATAGACCCTCTTTCATATATAAAACCGTTATCATCATAGTCTTCCAATAATTTCATCTTTCGTTCAGTGCACCACATCAAATAACGCTTGACATTTTCTAGGTTGTTAATAGGTGCAACTACAGCAAAAACATCTCCTGCACAATAAAACAAGTGTGAATTCATATCATAATTAACATGAAATTAACTTTATCAACATGGAATTTATTTTATTATCTATTTCTAGAACCCTATCATTTGAAACAAATTTAAATGTTACCTTCTCTAACAAGATCAGAAACTTGATCACCTTCAGATGATACTATACTCTCCTCTAATTCCATCTCTTCTAAGCTTGCAACTGACATTTTCCTGCTTGTATTTAGTTATGTATGTTGCCAAGATTTTACATGAATATTGTTTTCACAAACATCATTGGATTGTGTGTCCTCTATGCAAACATGACAAAAACAAGAATCTTTTCTTTTATAAAATGCAAACACATTTCAGTAATCCTTTGTTTTAATTGAATGTAATTTTCGAGTCCCTTTTATTGTTTCAGATTCATATGCAATCGATCTATCTACATTGTGGACTCCAATATGCCAAAAAACCTATATGGAAAATTCAAACAAGATTATAAATATGAACTTATTTAAAATAAAATTTATATATCAAAGATAACCATTGTAATAAATAATGTTTAAAATTAGGAATCTAATAAAAATTAGATCATATATTAAAGTTCTATATATGTGCAATTTAATTTATATATATGTACTTGTATCTTCGTACTTCCCTTTATGGGTTAGTCTCATGGCTTAGTGCAGCAATGCACCATTGAAAAACTTTTTTAGCTGAGACAAGTCAGTTTGCAGAGTGATCCATTTGATATCTTCGAAGTGCTCATTTTATACATCCCCATGCACCATCATGTTCTCCTTTTCCATGACTAGTTTCAAAGAAATCCCAACAATGTTTAATGTGGGTTTTCATATGAAGACAACACAACCAAAATAATGATCGTGAAGATTTTAATTGACCTACACATCCATTTGACCATATCCAATTTTCATTGAATTTTATTTCATGACCTTTCAATGAGTCATACATATTATCAAAACAATGTTGTACAAAATGTGTATCATGTGTGCAATCATCCCTGATATAAAAGTGAAATTATTTAATAACATTTCGATGTTCACTGGTGCTTTCTATATTATCAAAAAAAAAATTAGCATGTCTATATAGAATATGAACAAGCATAGAGACTTGGTCAGAATGATAATATTCACATTGTATTTCATTTTGTGCAACAAATGTGTAATTCTCTTCAAAATCAACTATTGACAAAATGGTCCCTGGTGGAAACTTTTCACGCAATTTTTTGAATTGCAGTTTTTGCCATCGATCTCTATGCAAATGCTTGGTGTATTTATAACATTTTGCCTCAAAACTATTCAAAAATTCTATCACAAAAATTTCTTCTTCTTGTAAATCAATCCTTTCAGTAATTGTACTACTACTTGAACCAATCGATGTATGAATATATTCATATCTCTTCCATTTACTTTTATGTTGGACAATTATTGATCATTTATATAAATAGGATATTTGTTGTGAAATAAAGTTAAATTTCCACAATGATCACATTTTTTACCACCAACACATTTATTTTTGTAAAATAATTCATGACTTTCTCTTGCACATAGAATTTAGGATATGAAATCATGGATAGTGGAAGGGGGAGGTGATTTTTTCCAAAATGTTTTACCAAAATTAAAGTATGTCTCATAATATAACTGAAATTCCACATGATAACAACAACAACAAGTGTCGCGTACTGTGATAGGTTTAACATACCATGATTTTTTTTTGCACAAAATAACTGATTGAAACATTATTCCATGATTCTATTCTATGAACATATTAAACAACTTGTTGAGGAGGTAAATCCCCTCTGCGGACAGACGCGATCCCTACTAGCCCAGATCGGGTCTAGCAACAATCAAACACGCTACAGTGCAGGTTCCTAATTGTAAATAAACCGACTTGTGAGGAAGGCTTACCTGGAATCCAATGCTGTCGTTTGTAGAAGAGGTGGTGCTCCCGTTCCTTTGCCCTGGCAGATCACAATCCTCACGGTCTCCGTGATCGGGCACCTGCACATGCAAGAAACAACACAAACGCAAGCATAAAATCTAGTACATACAACTATATGTCAGTCGAAGAGGACATAACTCATGAACATAATCAAGAACAAGAGTGGAACCATAACCGATAGTCGCTTATCATTAAAAAGTCAAAAGAAGAATACAACCATAGCTTCGACGTAGCACTCTCCTTTAGCGGGTCGTCAGCCCAACATGTCTCGATAAAGCCTGTCAGGGATGAGACAAGCCTCTCTCTCCGGATACTTGGAAATAATCTCCTTGCTTGGATTTGGCCTTAAGGGAAGAATGAGGGCTCTTACAGCATTAAGGCTCTTGGGAATTTGGGAACTTGGAGATTCAAAGCTTGGGCACTTCAAGACTAGCTTGCAATGGCAATGGGAAAGCTTTTATAGATGGAGGAAGGGAAGTTGGGATCCCTATAATTGTGGGATTAGCCCTATCTTCAAGGAAGCTTCCATGAGAGGTGGAAAACCACTTCCCCTCTATGGAACTCCCAGATCCAAACCTCCCAACTCAAGATAGATATCAGTTTCTGAGTCTGTTGAAACGAAACTTCCGCCATTTTATTTTAAAAAACACTCCTTAAATTGGCTGGCGCGACTGCGACTCTGGGACAGAGCGCTAGTTGGCGCGGCCTCTTTGTAGGATTTTCCTCATTGGCGCAAGTGATGAACTGGCTGCCCGCGCCAATGCAAAAAGGGATGTTTTTATGGTTTTTTGCAAGGAGATTTCTTCAGGGCAATTGAAGCTCATACTTAGAGGAATGCAATGATAGTGGTTTCAAGGCATGACATTGCTCACAGGTCACATAATGGGCCCTCCAATGTGTGGGACGGGGAATGGTAGGGACGGTGACAAATTACTGTGTAACAGATGCCCCCTAAAGCATGAGGCCCGAGAGAGAGAGAGGGGTGAAATGCTTTACGAGAACGTGTCCAGCTGAAACTCCGCCGTCGAAGAACCTGCGTGGAGAAATACAACTGATATCTCAAGTACATGATGTATATGTGGTATGGACGCAGCCATCTGAAACAAAGTATACAATAATCTGGATCCAAGGTATGGACGCAGCCATCCAGTGAGGATCGATAAATAGACTTAGGTATGGTCGCAGCCATCCAGTGAATAAGTCATGTAAATAATCATCCACAAAATCGCAGCCTGGATTACAACAGACATAATCCAGGGTCTTGTGCTCCATCTCGACCGAACAAAGTACAAGTTCAAGCATGCGAATATGTGAATTGAAGTCGAACATGCAAGAACATCGTCTGATTACCAGCCAATGATGAAAGCTGTTAACAGACGCGAGAGAAACCACCAATAATGATGATGGTCCTCAAGGTACTACAGGTACAATCTACGTCATGTGAATCAATGATGAAAACCTCACGTCGAATGCGACGAACCTGTCATTGAGGCATGCAGGCTCCAAGGTACCATAAGGGGGTCTCTAGATCAGCTTCTAGGATAATGAGCTGAAGTCGACAGGAAGTGACCTTGATCGAAGGTGGGCCATAATGTTTCCTACATCATCGACACGAGACAGAGGAACATGATGTTTTTTTTGTGAATCAGGATCATATGAGAATCAGAGGAAGGTTGATATTTGCAGAGGTCAACTTCTCTTGAACATATTGGCGGCACGAAAGTGGACTTGGCAGTATTTGACATCAAAAGATCAGAGGTCATAGTGACGAGGCAAAGAGCAGATGAGAGGTCAAAAGGGATTACCCAAACCCATGGAGGAAAGTAAAAAAACGAGATGAGATGTCCCCAACCCGACACGAATGCAGACAAGTGCCATGTTCAAGAGCGACATACTGCCGACACGACAATGATGCTGGTTCCATTTTCCCCCACCATTCCGGCGAGTACCTCTTTATTTTTACACAAGCTTGAAGTGGATACCATATGCTTGTCATATAAATCCGTCCTTCGGACGAATCCATCCTAGTACATTTAACGAGCCCTAGGAAGGAGCGACTCGAATACCATCATCATGACAATTTCCGATGCCATTTAGGTTTAACGAGTCTGACAAAGGAAGAACTCGGCATCTTTTCATGTTTAGAGAGTTTGAAAAGACAGCTGAAAAGTAAACTCCAACGGTCCCTTTTCGTAAATAGTTCCTCAGATCCGAAAAGGTAGAAAACTATGTCTGAGAAAACCTCCTAGTCGCGATAGGCTAGGGTATTCCTTTTTCGTAAACAATCTATCCCAGCCCGAAAAAGGGGTAAACGTATACTGGGTAGATTTCGTTTCGTAGCCACTTTAACGAGGTCGAAACGATAAGGGACTCGGCAATCTTTTCATGTTTAGAGAGTCAGAAAAGAGCTGAAGGATGACTCCTCCTGGAGGAACGAGTGGTATAAAGGGTAGCTACTGGTTCCGGTAATGGTGGAACTGCTCAGAACAAGTAAAGGTTAAGAGGCTAGCTAACAATACCACTCATTGCAGCGGTTCCTCAGGAACAGGTAAAACAACCAAGTGAAGGCATATGATCGGCCAAGCAGATAGTGACAATGGAATGAGAAAACCAAGGCTCATCTGGCAAAACAGGCTGATAAAATGGCAGTCACAAGAGGTAAAATGGGAAAGGTTTCATTTTTACACAAGCTTGAAATCAGGAAACTCTACTTGAAGTTGGTTTCATTTTTACACAAGCTTGAAACAAAGATAAACTATGCTTGAAACCGGTTTCATTTTTACACAAGCTTGAAACAGAAACAAACTATGCTTGAAAAAGTAGGCATGCCCCCAGCATGGTGACTCAATTCGAGGTACATGCCCCCTAAGCTTCAATCCATATGAAAGGCAGATGGAGTGAAGGTTCAAGTTACGAGATCTAAGAAAGACTCGACTGGGATTTTACGAGATCTGATCAAAGACTCGAATTGAACAGGAACGTGTTTCATTGTTTTAACGAGGTTGACACATTAAAAGAACTATCCTCAGGACACCTTGTTTCATGGTTTAAGGAGCTTGGCACAAGACAAGGAACTCTGCTCCGACAACTTTGTTTCATTTTTTAAGGAGCTTGACACAGGACAAGAACCATGCTTCGACAACCTTGGTTTCATTTTTTAAGGAACTTGACACAAGACAAGGAACTCTGCTCCAACAAGCTTGTTTCATTTTTTAAGGAGCTTGACACAAGACAAGGAACTCTGCTCCGACGACCTTGTTTCATTTTTTAAGGAGCTTGACACAAGACAAGGAACCATGCTCCGACCAGCTCCAGTTTCATTTTTTAAGGAGCTTGACATAGGAAACGAACCATGCTCCGACCAGCTTGTTTCATTTTTTAAGGAGCTTGACACAAGAAAATGAACTATGCTCTGACGGCCTTGTTTCATTTTTTAAAGAGCTTGACACAAGAAAATGAACTGTGCTCTGACAGACCTCATCATAATGAACAAGAATTCATCGCTTCCAAGAGTTCCACTCCTGATGGAAGGAAAACATCCTGGAAGTCAGGACCCAATGCCCCCAGCACTTGATGCACAACAGCACCATCACTGAGCACAGGCACAGGGTAGGTAGCCACATAGTTGACCTGCGGTGGGGCAGATACAACGGGTGGATAAAAACCAGGAAGGGATGATGGCGGGCCAACTGCCACATCAAGACCAAAGAAAGAAAGCTGATCAATGGTCACGATCCGTCCTTCATGTGGAAAACAGACCACACGAAAAAGGGAGGAGACAAGCGCTCCCATGGCATAGGTGTAATCACGCCCTAAAAGCAGATTGAAATCCAAGGGGCCTGGAACAACCATCACGTCCATATGGACGGTTTTACCTCCCAAAGTAAGAGGCAACCTTGGAAGGATCCCTAACGGTTGACTCGTTCTTCTGTTAAATGCTAACAGATTCTGCGTAACAGGCGCAAGCGGTGGTGAGCAAAAATCTTTCCAAGTAGTTGAGGATAGAATACTAACAGAAGCGCCTTCATCTATAATGGTACTGGGTACAACCAGACCAAAAGCCTGTACTGTGATCTCGAAAGGCACATAAGACGGAAGGCGATATCCTGAAAATCGATTCCAATCAAAGGAAGCGACCAAACTACTCAGAGGGGCTACCATCGAACCGAGATGGTCTTCCCCTGGTGTTACCGAAGAAGAAGGAGCATCCTCCATGACTTCCATCACGGAGTCAGGAAGAGTATCCTCTAGGACCTCCAGCATGGGAGGCAGAGGAGCAGCTTCTTGAGATATAGGGACAGGAGAATCTTTCTCCAAGTCCGAGGAATCTGAAGAAACAAGAAGAACCTGAGGGATGTGAGGTCCACTCTCCATGGAAAAGACCTGGTGCACCGTAGAAGGGGCCAGCTCAACCGATCCCACGACCAATGGTTGGTCGGGAATGGATTCCTGAATATGAATTTCCGAGGGAGCGGGATCGACCAAGGATGATTCTTGACCAATCATGGAATCAGCTGGTGGAGGACTCAAAGGAAGCTGTTTGTAACCAGCCAGAAGGCACGGTGTAGAAACAGCTGAGTTGTCCAAAACTCGCTTGGCTTCATCCATATAAGGACAAAGGTGAATGGCATGGTGCCCTTCACACAACTTACAGGGATTGGTAATCTTACCCTGCTTCTTAGGAGCTTTACCAGCAACAGTTGAAGATGTGCCCCCAACCTGACTCCCGGAAGGCAAAGGCAATGGCGGACGACCGTTGGACCATTTTTCAAGCACCCTGGGAATGCCAAGGCAGTCTCGAAGAAGATGGTCTCCCGTGCACAACATGCAAGGGAACTTGACTTTCCGCGAAGGGTTGGAAGGTTTATCAAGAGCAGACTTCTTAAGCACAATAGCCACAGAGCTAGCCTCTCCTTTATCAGACTTCTTCTTCTTTGTCTTCTTCTTCTTCTTCTTAGCCACCTGGTTACTCGAATCCAAAATTTCACCAGGCAAAGTAGAAGAGGAGGACGCAGAAACAGACGAAGAAGGGGAGAGGTCCACTTTAGAATCAACATGATTTTGTTCAGGTGGAGGAACTGATTGACCAGTAGCTGAGACATTCGGGACCACAGAGGTTGAAAACAACCAAACAGGCAACCCACCAGTTAACCCAGGAAGGGACAACGTTGCCATATAAGGAGCGCCAACATTTCCAAAAGGAGGAAAAGGACCAGGATTCCTATCGGAGGGGATTCCTTGGTTGGTGAACTCCGGCAAAGTTGCCATCAGAAATGATCTAAAACAACACCCTAAGGAAACTAACTTTAACCAGGAATATTTCGTGGGCAGTTAATTTTTAAAACATTGAAACAAAACTCTACCGTTTCATCTTTTAAGAGTCAAGAAACAGGAAAAAGGTGACTCTATCACTTTCAGATTGGAAACAAGCGTGAAAGGACAAGCGCTTGATGACCTTTTCAAATTTAAAGAGTCAGAAAAGATCGAAATTACTTCTCAGGAATGCTATGCAAAGGGTGAACCAAATAACCGTGAACTGCAATATACACCTTGGTTTCAAAATGAAAGAGAAATCAACCAAGGACTTAACGTACGTGCAGGCAATCTCCCCAAATGCTATGTTCGGTGTATCACGGGTATAGGGCGGTAGACTCGGCTTCCTATGGATAAAGGATTGAAACCTATAGGGGTCTCCCTTTATATACACGACGGTACAGGGAGCACAAGTCCGTACTAGTGTTGTCTAAAGCCAAGAGGCGAACGACAACTACTAGGTTTTAAGACGCCGGAACACGTCTCTAGCCTAGACCTCTATATGTTTCATTAATGTTTCAATGCTTCCTTAGGTTAAATTGAGTAAATTTTAAGGTTGATCTTCAATTATGTTTCGGTTTTAAGGCCCTACCGTATGTCATATGACAATCTCCTGTATGCAGCTATATGAGAAAAGAAAACTTTTCAATTCGATGAATGTTATCTAGTTAAGGGAAGAGCTTCAAACAATGATGCAAAAAAGAACAACACTGAAAACGAAACGTTTCCAAACTAGATGACTTTCACTATCCAAAAGTAATTTCAAACATTCAACGATGCAAATAATGCAATGTAATCTATGCAAAATCCTCTTTTTCGAAAACTATGCAATTGTAATCTATGCACAATTTCCTTTTTCTTTTCAAATGATAAGAATGCACTCAATGCATTTTTCGATGAAATGAGAATCTACTTAATGCATGCTTTTAATGAAAGAGAATGCACTCAAAGAGACTTTTAGCTTTCAATCATTAAACAATGTGATCTAAGTTCAATGATAAATCTCAAAAAAATACTTTTCAATGCAATGTGATCTAATGCATGAAAAGAAAACTATGAGACGAAAACTAAAAGAACGCAAAATTCCTTAATGAAGGATGAATGCAAAAGAGATGTAAACAAACACTAAGAATGCAATCGTTGTTTCAAAACACTTTGTCACGAAATCGCTCAAAAGGCGACAAGACATATGAGGTCAAACACAAAGAGGACTTCCAAAGCATGAGATCAAAACAAGGCATTCATTCCCTTTTACATCAAGCAATCATAGCAAGAAGACATCCCAAACAATGAGCAATGTAATCTATGCTCATACAAGGAAAAGACTGGAAGGGAAAGACACACTGGTGAAGGATTTAGGGAAAAAATCTCAATTTTCACACACCCTGAAATTGGCTCGACTTGTACATTGACAACTAGCACCAACTGGCGCGACTTGCACATTGACAACTAGCGCCAATGGCCAATTGGCGCAGGTTGCTAACTGACAACAAGTGCCAACGCCTGAAAATGAAAAAACGAAGAATTTATCCCAACCAAGACCAGACTCACCACTTCAAGCAGAATCTAAAACAAACCCAGAAACAAAGTATTGACCAAAAGAAACTTCCGAACAAGGGTAAACCCTAGCACCTACAAGAAATAGCGCGACTATCTGGCTGTAATCCGCGCCAGACAGGGGATGGCGCGAGTGATGAACTAGCAACCTGCGCCAATTGGCGCGACTGTCAGGCTGGAAACCGCGCCAATCAAGCCAACCATGAAAAGATGAAAATTCGGAAAAAACAGAGGTCAGATCTGATCCTCTGGGGGCTAAACCAAAATCCAAACACAAAAAGAGCCAACCAAGCAAGCAAGGCCAAGAAATTGACTGAAAAGAGAAGACAACACTCCAAGTTGTTCCGTTCGTAAACTAAACCGGAGATTGACTGAAGCAGCGTTGATCTACTCCGCTAATGCAGAGAAAAAGCGTTTCAAAGGCTATCTGGCTGCACTTCAGACTCCGTCTATAGCTTACAAATCAAACAACAAGCTGAATCCCCAGCGGAGTCGCCAAATTGTTGAGGAGGTAAATCCCCTCTGCGGACAGAGGCGATCCCTACTAGCCCAGATCAGGTCTAGCAACAATCAAACACGCTACAGTGCAGGTTCCTAATTGTAAATAAATCGACTTGCGAGGAAGGCTTACCTGGAATCCAATGCTGTCGTTTGTAGAAGAGGTGTTGCTCCCGTTCCTTTGCCCTGGCAGATCACAATCCTCACGATCTCCGTGATCGAGCACCTGCACATGCAAGAAACAACACAAACGCAAGCATAAAATCCAGTACATACAACTATATGTCAGTCAAAGAGGACATAACTCATGAACATAATCAAGAACAAGAGTGGAACCATAACCGATAGTCGCTTATCATTAAAAAGTCAAAAGAAGAATACAACCATAGCTTCGACGCAGCACTCTCCTTTAGTGGGTCGTCAGCACAACATGTCTCGATAAAGCCTGTCAGGGATGAGACAAGCCTCTCTCTCTGGATACTTGGCAATAGTCTCCTTGCTTGGATTTGGCCTTAAGGGAAGAATGAGGGCTCTTACAGCATTAAGGCTCTTGGGAATTTGGGAACTTGGAGATTCAAAGCTTGGGCACTTCAAGACTAGCTTGCAATGGCAATGGGCAAGCTTTTATAGATGGAGGAAGGGGAGTTGGGATCCCTATAATTGTGGGATTAGCCCTATCTTCAAGGAAGCTTCCATGAGAGGTGGCAAACCACTTCCCCTCTATGGAAATCCCGGAGCCAAACCTCCCAACTCAAGATAGATATCAGTTTCTGAGTCTGTTGAAACGAAACTTCCACCATTTTATTTTAAAAAACACTCCTTAAATTGGTTGGCGCGACTGCGACTCTGGGACAGAGCGCCAGTTGGCGCGGCCTCTTTGTAGTATTTTCCTCATTGGCGCGAATGATGAACTGGCTGCCCGCGCCAATGCAAAAAGGGATGTTTTTATGGTTTTTTGCAAGGAGATGTCTTTAGGGCAATTGAAGCTCATACTTAGAGGAATGCAATGATAGTGGTTTCAAGGCATGACATTGCTCACAGGTCACATAATGGGCCCTCCAATGTGCAGGACGCGGAATGGTAGGGACGGTGACAAATTACTGTGTAACACAACTCTATCCGAGTGGTGTCCAAGATATGTTTTTCATGTTCTTCATACTGATTTCGTGTTGTTCTTTGTCACATCACATCCCTTTCTTTTGGTGAAACAAGTGTTTTTTTCATCCAATATTCATAGATTATTTTTTTAACATCTTCTCTAGGTCTATCTTTGTATGGTTTCCTACAAATAATTGTCCAACAAGCGAGCTCGTCATTTACATCTGTTTGCAATCAAAATTTCCTATGTTTGTGCAATGTTTTTTCATGAGGTCCCTCATTCTTTTTCCATAGATCTTACTAAAAGATTTTATTTAGTACTTGATGAAACCACTTCCATTTTCATTTCTCTACATGTATCTATAACACTTTTCTTTCTAGATCTTCCAATTGATTTTAGAGCACTATTTATATTCTGAATAACATTTTCCTTCATTTTTTTAATCTTTCGTTGATTTTCAAATACCCAATATAATTGTAGATTCTTTTAATTTCTTTGATGTTAAGAGACCTCTCAAAATTCGGGCTTGAACTACTAAATTTTCATCTTTGTATAACTTATCAATAATGAACTTAACATGATATCGTATAACATGGTCAGCTTTTTTTATCTCCCTATGTGTCAGTGTCAACATTTTCTAACATCTCATCATCAATATTGATTTCATCTGTACATATGAGAATTAAATGTAAATGGGTATAAATTTTCAATAAATAATTAAATTGAAAAAAATAATTGAATGAAATTGAAATTAATAAATATGTATAATTTCAATAATACACATGACATATATATACATACCTAGTGATTCAATTTCTTCACTTGAATTTCTTTCAACATCTTTAACAACATCATCAATCATTAGTTCATTATATTTTTCACTCTGTCTTTCAGCAATGTCGACACCTAATCCTAAGGGATTGGGGGAAATTGTATAATAATGGAAATAGAAAATAAGGAAGATGAAGAGACACTGGGAAATGAATCCCAAGAGTCTCACCTCCATGTATATATTCTTATGCATCCTTAATCAAATACAAGTTCAATTTTTGGTGGAGTTACCTCCTAGCCTGACATGGTATCAGAGCCAACTCTATTCCCGGAATTCCTCCCCTTATAACTCCCTCCTGCTCCTGGCAGACCTGTCTCTCTACCTTTATTCCTGCTCATGGCAGAACTATCACTTCCCAATAAAAAATATTCCTTCAACACATTTTCCCTCTCCCTCACTCAATCAATTTGACTTGTCTTCCCAAAGTGTTGCATTAAACATTGTTCTCTCTGTTGGTCACTCAATCACATTTCTTCTCACTCAGTCCTCTCCACAAACACAATTCACTTGGTTCTCACTTGAGCTATGCACACAAGTCACATGGCCTCCTGCACCCTTAGCCATCGGCCCTCTCCCTGTGCGTCAGCCTCCTACACCCTTGGCCCTTGGCCTTCTCCCTGTGCATTGGCTTCCCTACACTATCGACCTCATGCACCCTATTATCACTCAGGAAAAAAAAACATCACTTGACATAGTCCTAGAGGTTCATGTGTCAAAGGTATGGTCATAGAATTCATTTTTCATTACTTGGTTAAGGAAAATTTCAAATTTTTCATATTATCTTATCCTAAGGTCCAAACCCACCCCCATTCAAGTCTTTTCATGTCACATCAGTAATTATTTCCTAACATATTTCATTTCCCAAGCATACAACTCCAAAAAGGTCATTTTAGCCAAGAATCCCTACTTTCATAGCGAATTACACACACACAACACACTTTTCGCTACGAAACTACTAATATTTTTCGTAGGGAAACTACCGAGAAATACACTAAGTATGCTACGAAAGCAAGTATTCCTATCTGTCTTTTCAAAACGGCTACTAGGTGTCAGTAAATGATTGAAAGGGTTAGGATAGATGCCATTCGAGTCAGTTAGGGATAAATCAAGGTACAATGGTCATGGCTGAAGTCATTATTACCATTTTAAGTATGTATGAGTCATGATTTTGCCATGAGTTGTCATAGAACTTTAAAATATTTCCCAATTGATTCATTTTTCATTCTCTTCTCCCTCTTTGCATGTTATTGAGCTCTAAAGAGCTATTTCACTGAGCCCAAGCTATGGCTAGTATTTTCAAAAGTTTGCAAGTATCATTGATCAAGCAAGGCAAAGAAGACATAAAAGTACCATGGCTGTAAAGAGGAAGACTAACAAAGGCAGCCACTGTCTTAGATATGAGCCATCAGACATGAACTTGATAAATGAAGACCCAACAACTTCAGAAGTTTTCAGAAGAACAGGGTGTTTGCAGTTTTGTCAAAGATTGCAAGGATGCCATGTACAGGTTTCTAAAGAGTTTGCCCTAAATTTCAATGGGATAGTTGAAAAAGTGGGAATGTTGAACCTCACTATAACACCAGAGACTATTGCAGCAACAACAAGAATTCTAAGAGGAGAAGAAAGATGGTTCAAAGGTTTCAAATTCAACATGCAGGAATGTAAATAATTTATCAAGCCAGAACATAGCGAGGTTGACCTTACAAATTCCATTCCAAGGAGATACATGAAAGATAATTTCTCAAAGCTACTGCTTATCATTCAGAAATACTTCACTTGTGAAGGGAGGTATCATAAGGTCTATTCTTACCACTTCAAGCTTCTACTACATTTTGTTGGTAATAAATCTCTTGATCTACATTTTTATTTATATAGAAGCTTATAAAAAATGGTAGATAAAATTCAAGCTAAATTTGAAGGAAGTGAAACCTCACTTTTTCATCATGGTTTAATAAAGTTGTTGGTTTTAGATGAGTTAAAAAGACTAGGCAGAGACTGGTCCTATTTTCTGTTTGTCAGTGGTTTTGAAGTGGATGCCATCACCCCTAAAATAAATCCTAAACCTAGAGGTATAACATCACCTTCAATGGCAAAACAAAGTGAACCAGTAGGGGCAGAGAAAAGTGAACCAGTAATCATGGAAACAGAGCAATTGCAAAAAAATGATACACCTGTTGTTTCACCTGCAAAACAAAAGTCAACTATCCAATTGTGAGTAAACATGGCAGAAAAAGGGTTACAAGAAGCAAAAAAATGGCTAAGGGAAATTTATATGACATGCTACATGCTATTGATATTGAAGAGACTATCATAGTCCAAGCTGAGGATATAGATGAGGGAGGAAATAATATCAAGAAAGCTAAATCAGCAAAGAAGTTAGAGTTTGAAGGTGAGGATGCAGGTTTTATGTTTCAGGCTAGGAAACCCATGACAAGACATGCTAGAAAACTCTTGGAAAGAAGTAAAGAGGTTCATAAGGTCACTGAAACTTCCCAGCCATTACCAAGCATTATTGACCTTTCATCACCTGCAAAATAAAAATTAGTCATCAAGTAAAAGAAAGGATAGGAGAAAATTATTGAAAAAAATAGAGTTTGAGGTTCTTGAGGAGCATTTGAACCTATAAAATCATGAAATAGCAGTCTTGAAGAAAGAGGCAAGGAAACATAATGTCCAAAAAGTTCAGTTTGAGAAAATGAAAGAGATTTGGGAAGAGCAAGTTGATAGTGTGTCAAAGACCTTAGATGATACACAAAAATTAATCAAATGGACTATGCCATTGAGGAAAGAGGTGAAGCATGTTAGAAGAATTAACCTGCACTTGAAATCTAGCAACAGAAAACTAAAGGACCAATTCAAAGACTTCCAAGAGTAGTTAGAATTGATCCATGAGGAGCTGGAGAAGAAGGGCTTAAAGATGACTATAGTTGAGGAACCCATAGCTCAACTCATCATTAATGAAGAGGAAACACCTCAAGGCTCTTAAATTGAGTTTGATTATGTTTTAAGAGGTTAATGGCATGTTGAAAGCAAATTTTATACAGTTGGAAGGTACCTTTTTGAAACAAGTTCAAAATCTAGAAATTACATAGTTTTCCACAGTTTCGTAGCATTTCCTAGGCTTGAAGCCAGGAAAACGCTACGAAAATTTCTGTAGCTATATTTTTGCCTTTAAAACCACTTTTTGTAGCTTTCAAGAGGGGAGAATCATAATGATGATGTGTCAAGTCATGATGGACACCATGCAAGAACAAAGAAGTAGAAATTTTGATTGAAAATGTCATTTTTTGGAAGCTATAAAAGCATGCTACGAAACTGTCCTATTTTCGTAGTGAGTTGTCTTTGAAGGTTTCTGAGAAGTTTAAGAGTAGCTTTGGACAGGTAGACACATCAAATAGGTCAAGGGACCTTGCCAACAATCATCCATGGCTTGAAGACCATGAAATGGAGACAACTCATCAGCTGAAGCATTCGTTGAAGATAGGGTCCTGTTTTCCTGAAAATAGGGTTTGTTTCCATATGTTGAGGAGGATATTTAAGATGTCAAGTAGTGATGAGCTATGACATAGCCCATTCGAACATGTGAAGCATTAATTTTCATATATGTAACTGTTTTAAGAGATAAGGTATTTTGATGTAATAAATAGGAGTTTGAGTCCTATTAGGGAAAGGACTGTTTTAGAGTGTAGCTGTCATTTTCTGATTAAAGCACATGTTTTCCTGTTATGCAAGGTGTCATAGGAAGAGTTTGATAAATCTAGCCAAGAGGCAGATCATCTCTAATGTAAGAGGGTCTACTAAAGGGCAGATTATCGAAATTGCAAAGGGCTGGAGATTTTTTGCACTACTGTAGCTTTATGTAATTTGACTGATATCAGTAATACAGCGAATAATTTCTTGACAAACCTGAAATTCTCATGGAGTTTTTAATGCCTTTCTGATCTATATTATTATGTGTACTACTTGCAGTAGATTTCATTTTTATTACTCATAATTCATATTTTTATGCTCTGACTTCCTTTATTGATGAAATTACTGTGTTGCCTTATGTTCTATGAGCGATTTACCTTTTTTTAAAACTCTTACCTACCTCAGCTTCCACGTCAAGAGACCTTACCACTGAACCTACTAATTTGTTGACTCCATAAGCCCAATGGTTGCAGATCTATACTCTTTTCAACCTACATGCATCAAAATCAATTTATTTTTCAAATAAAGTTAGCCATCTAGTTTCATCACTATCTAATATCATAAACCCCTTTGAGAGAACCCTCTCAGACTGAAGAGGCTAAGCTTCAGTCACAAACTGGTTTGAAATAGTTACATAGAGTTATCTGATTAGAAACTAATTAAGTGCAATTTTGTGATAACACACCCTCATCCCTTGGCCCTCTCCCACTTGCGCATCATGATCCATATACTGTCAGTCCTCGATGCTCCACCCTCGGCCCTCGACACAACTCTCATATGTGGCCGCCCTTCGTCGGCCCTCCACTTTTCGGCCTTCCTCAACACCACTACACCTCACTCCCACCTACGCCCCCTCCAAACCTGCGCACCCTCAACACTTCAACATCGTCAGCCTTCCTCGATTGTTTGGCCCTCCTGTGGCTCCTTGCCACCAGCCCTCCGCCCCTCAGTGCTCAATTCGAGCCATTCGACCCTCCTCACTTTGACCCTCCCCAGTTTGACCCTCCCTCAATAAATATCTCCCACAGTTTGAACTTTCCCTAGGCCAAACCACCCCCAGTTCAAACCTTCCCCAAATAAACCCTCCCCCAGTTAATACCTCTACCTTTTTTTTACCAAAAAAAAATTTACAGAAAAAATTAAGTGAAAAATTTAAATTTTTTTAACACCAGAATATATTTTACTGTGGCAAAAAAGTAATTCTTTTATAGAATGAATTCACTCATATCGATTATGGGATTCATTCTCTTAGGCAAAGATAACTATCATGAATGGTCAAGGAATATTAAGAACACACTCATTTTTAATGAGTTGTGGAAAGGAATTTGTGAAGGAAACGGAGAAAATACACATGCAAAGCCTACAACAAACAAGGAGATCGCCATTTGGGACAAAAAAAATAGCAAGGCATATGCCTTGATTGTAGCATCTACAAATGAAGAGGTGAGTCACCATATTACATCATTTTCAAATGCTAATGAAGCCTTGACGAAATTGAAAGAACTCTATGACTCACATTGAAAACTAAAAGTTGTTCAGTTGATGATTAAACTATTTAGCCTTAAATTAAAAAATGATGACCCTCTTATTGTAGCATCAGAAGTAAGATCTATAATGCATGACCTTAGAAATCCTGGTGTTGAAATTGACATATCTCTCATAGCTTATGTTAAGGCATTGTATCCCACTTACTCGCACTATCTTGAGTCATTACAGGCAAGTGGAAACCTCAAGGAGATTACCTTTGACTCCCTTGAGAAAAATTTTGCAGAAAGAGAAAAGGATTTTGGGAAGAAGACAACCCCTCAGTATTCTGAAGAATTTTTATGTTTTGCACATAGAGAGAAGAATCATGCTCAATATTCTTCCAGAGGGAGAGGTGGTCGAAGAGGACAAGGAAGAAGAATTTTCATAGGAAAGGGGGGAAAATAAACTCAAAGTAAAAAATATGATCTTCATTGCATACACTGCAATATATATTGGCACGATGCATCCATATTTAAGCTACCTTGGGACAGAATTGAGCAAGAAATAAATGTATCTATTAGCACTCCACCAGTTCTCTGAAGGATGAGAAAGAGACCAACAAAGGCAACCACAGAACACTTTGGCCTAGTAGCTAGCCCTACTTAGCTGGGAGGGCTCTCTCAATGATATCACAACCAATTTGATTGTATCATGAAAAATATTAGGCTAAGTATGTAGATTAGGGTTTGATTTTTTTTTTAAGGTTTTTGTTGGATGGTGAATTAGGTCTAGGAAAAACTAGGTCACGACTCTGAAAATCAGATTTACAAAGATGTAATGGGGAAATCTAGGCACACACTTTAGCACTTTAAAGGTATCTTGGTGAATATGGTAGATTGATATAGTTTCAAAACAAGCATGAATATCATGAATTCATTTTTATCAGAAGAAAATGAACATAAATGTGAAAGCTTCTCCAAAATAGAGCATTGAATCAATGAATTATGCTTCTCAAACTTATAAATCGATCACATCAGACATGAAAATGGAAATGGAAGGTACAATACATTCAAACATATGATCATATAAGAATAAACACTTCTAAATCACATATCACATGAATCCCACCACAATAGCTGCAAATTCTGTCTATTAGTTCCTGCCAAATTCACAAAGTACACTAGTCTTCCAAGCTAAATTCCATAGCATCCAACCTTTGAAAATGATTACAATGGGCCTCATATATCCACTGAGGTCTAAATCCTTCCTTTGAGGTTGAATTTCCAACAAGAAAGTCAAATACATGCATTTATCCAAGTCTGCTACACACTAGGGAGGTTACTTAACAAATTCCCCCTTTATCTAACCATCAAGAGACATATCATCAAAGCAATAAATGGAGGATAAGACACCTATTAAACTCCATTTTTACCATATACATTTATATTTTGACTTTTACATTCATCTACTTTCACCTTTTGACTTTTACAAAAGTCAAACTAGAAATTGGAGAAAATTACACAGTGAAAATTTAATTAAAATCTCATAAAATTGCAGAAGTGCAGCGCCATCTTGGAGGTCATTTTTAGGCACCTTCTTGAAGTCAATGTTGAAATCTGAAAGAACAGTAAACTATCCATGTCTGTATAGTTTCCACAACATCTTGAACTTTTTTAAAATTACCCATGGGAAGAGCTTCAAAAACTCATTCTCCCAAGGTATCTACAGAAGCGTAGCACCAGTCAAAAAGAGGGGCAGAGTGTTGATTTTTGACCCCTTTTTCTCATTTTTCTGAAAATATGAGCCATGGATCAAAAATATGAGAAAATGTGTTTTGAGAGGCATCCACCAGATTTCTATAAATTTCAACCATTTGTCATTTGGAGCTCTGAGGAAAAATCATAGCACCAAGGCATTGCGCTTCTAGACCTAGTGAAATTTCTGAATTTTCCAAATTTGCACCAAATTTCACCAAAAAACAAATTGATCCAAATCTTCCCAAAATTGGTCCAGAAGTGCCAAATGACGTGTGTTATTCTATCATGGAGGCATCATCAAGAATATCTAACTTACCCTTATCCTTTTGGATGATTAGGGTTTCCTTGAGCTTGTCTTGCAATTGCTTGATCTTGACATTATATATTTTATTTCTTGTGTTTTAATGGTCAACCATGTGCCTCAACATCTGATTGTCCTTGTTGGCCTTGTCTAGGAGCTTCTCCAAATGATTTTTCACTCTATCAATCCAAAACTCCATGTTCTCATTGATTTCTTTGGCCATTCTTTCTTCAAAAATCAACTCTTCATGTGGTGGATTTTTCTCTTTTTCCTTCTAAAATGTTCTTTTAAGACCCATGGTCCTTGGCCTCTTCCTCCTTACTTGTTGTTCATTCTCATCAGACTCATCATGCTCATCATGGTCAACTATTGTTTTTCCCTTTACATCATGCATATTATTCTTATCCTTCTTGCTCTCCGAAAGTAGATGGTTTACCTTCAGTTGATGGTTTTCCTGCTCTAAGAATGAAATGAAGTAGTTGGCCCTTGCCAAGTTGTCTTGGAGCTCTTTGATCTGATCAGTCTTGTCTTTGATTACCCCTTCTAGGTTATGATGCTCATTAGTAGCTTCCAAGTCTACTAGATCAAAATCATGTTCTTCCTCATGCATGGATGTGTCATGCTACACTGATGGTGATCCCTGTTCTGGTGAAGTAGGCTTGGCCCCTTCCTCAATTTGAGGATAAACACACAAGACTCCTACCTCTCTAATAGGTGTGAGTAACCTCAGTCCTAGGCCTCTTTGAAAATTCAACAAGTTTGATTGATGATCTGACCTCCATAGGTTGTTCTAACATGGTAGGTGATATTTTTTGTTGCTGAGTTGGTGTAGTGGTTGTGTGCATTTGCAAGGTTTCCTCAATGAAGGCATCCCATGTCACATTCTTCTCTTCCAACTGATGGAGAAATATGACCTTCACCAAGATGTGGTGAAATAGGCTAGGGTAATGTTCTGTGTTTTTTACTTGCACCTTTTTAGACATCTTGATCACACTTCTATACAATAAATTTCATAAATTGAGAGACTTCATTGCTATGAAGTGCATGAGCAGTCTAATATGATATTTGCACAATCTGGAAAACCTTCCCTCACATGTGAAAAATTTCATTACAACCTTCATCAATGGTGCATACCTCTCCAACAAGTATCTAAATGGGAAAATATGTGTATGAGCCTCTTTGTACTGTGATTTTATGTAGGGTTTGTACTGCTCAAGGTCTAGGTTCATGCTTTTGAACCAATATTCACCATGATCTGGTATTCCTGTAGCAAGAGAGATAGCATCTACTGAAAATGTGAAATCAATCCCTTCAATGGTGGTCTTTTCTCCCTCCAAATAGGTGGCAAACAAATCTGTAAGTTGCTCATGGAAACCTACCTCCTCCACTCTTTGACAAAACCCTAGACAGTTGACATATTCAAATCTTTTTCTAATGAATGGTGATGAAGTAATTTCACTGCAATTTGAGGGCTCATACCTCAGTATCTTCCACCCTTTGTGGTGTTTTATTTTCTCTGATGGTGAAGAATATGCTTCCATGAATGAAACCCTAGATGATAGGAAGGAAAAAACGGGGAAAAGGAGTAAAGGGATGAAATGAGGGAGTTAGGGAAGGGAGATGGAAGTAGGAAAATTTAGGGAGATGGGTAGGGGTCTTAGGGATCTTTAGGGAGTGAAATGAAGGGAAATGAGTGAGAGAAATAGGATAGGAAATTTAGACATGGTCCTAGCTAGGGAAATTTCCCAAATTGGTAGAATAGGGCTACGATTTATAGGGAAGATACGAAAAATTATGGGAAATGGATTTGTGATGGATGGAGGTGATGTATAAGTTGCAAATAGAGGTGTAGGGAAAATGAATCTAGGGTTTAAAGCATCAATCCATATTTTTTAAGACCAACACCATGAAATTCTAGTAAACCCTAGAAGACTAAGCTCTTGATCAATTTCTTGGTATGCAAATCAAGAGAGGGCATAAATATGAGTGAACGTACTTGTTATGGTGCTTAGGGGTGAACAAATTCTGAGTGGAAACTTGAAAAAATGATTTTAGTGGTCAATTTTTAAATTTGGGCAACTCTTCCCCATGCACAGCACCTATGCACATCGTAGTCTTCCTACGCACAGTGCCTTCCTCTAGAAGCACAGCGCAATGTCTATATGCATGGCGCCAACCAATTTTTCCCAATTTGAGGTAAAAAACCCAGTGTTTTATTGCCAAATGATGGATGAGATCGATGATGAGAGGTAATAAGAGTGAAAATTAAATGAGCTTTGTCTTTTTGGGCCTTTTATAAACATGGAATGACTCCCTTTGAGTGATGATGAGCCCCAAATGTCTTTTTCAAGCATGACTTTAAATATTTTGAACTTTATAACCTTTGGAATTTGTAACCTTGGACTATTATGGCTTCTTTGGAACATTGAATCTTTCGGAACCTTGAACTTTTTCAAAACTTGAACTGTAGCTTTAGGAACACGAAGTACTTATTACATATAGAAACATAAAATTACATTTTGAAATCAATTTTTTTTTAAGAAAGTTGCCTATTACCACTCCTCCAATTGTCAGATTTTATGCATGAAATAAGAGTTTTGGTGACCTTGAAACCCTAATGACCTAATGGAGACACTGAACTGAATGAAATCATGGTGATGATGACTGAAAATATTATGAAAATATCTGAATGATTATACACTCAACTGAGTGGTGACATGGACCAGCATATAAAAAATGTGGAAGGAGTGGAAAATAGCCCTAGACCTAATGCCCAGTGACCAAGTTTTTGCTTGGAGACCTAATGAAATGACAAAAATATGAATATGAGACCCTAACAAGACATGATAAGATCCCATTTATCACTGGTGACAGGATGTAAATACTGACACTAACAGAATCCAAAGGTAAAACTCATGACAAAGACAAAGGTAAAGCACTTGAATCCGCTTATTATGTCTTAGCACATTATAATATTGGAGTAACTAAAGACTTGTTTAATGCCTCACTTGCTTCTTGGAGAAATTATTGGTTGCTAGATTCATGAGCAACATGCCATATGACTTTTAGAAAAGATTTTTTTGAATAATTTACTGACAATATTGATGGATCAGTATACTTTGCAGACAAATCTAAACTCAAGCCATCAAGGCTTGGCACAATCAGGCTTAAGTTTCCTAGTCTTCCAGAATTTCTTCTACATGAGGTTTTATACCTCCCAGACTTGAGGAGAAAGGATTTTTCCTTATTCCACATCCTCCAGTTATGACACTCCATTCACATGTTTGATGGCAAGGTTGAGGTCAGAAAATCATCAGATCACTCACTTGTCATGAGAGGGATAGAAGAAGGAAGACTCTTAAAGCTGCAAGGTACATATGTTCATGCACAAAAAATTTCATTCAGTTCTCACTATGATGAAGGTACATTCTCATCAAGTATTTTATGGCGTGTTATATTTGGACACTTGAATATGGAATCCTTTGATTGTTGAAGAAAATAGTGTTACTGGTTTGCCTACAATTTCTAGGAAACTTAAGCAATGTTATGCTTGTATTCTAGGAAATCATAGAAAGCAATCCTTTCATGATTCACATCCCAGAGCACATAGAAAACTTGAGCTTATTCATTTAGATTTATGTGGCCCCATGTTTGTTCCTTCCACAAATGACAATAAATATATGATAACATTTATTGATGACTACACCAAAATGTGTTGGGTCTACTTATTGAAGAACAAATATAATTCTTTTCAAACATTCAATAATTTTAATGCATGGATTGAAAATGATGCACAAAATCATATTGGCTCTTTACGCGCTGATAATGCAAAAGAATACACTTCAAATGAATTTTAAAACTGTCTTCTTCAACATGGGATAAAACATCAAACAATCGTGCCTTATAATCCCCAACATAACGGTGTAGTTGAAAGAATGAAAAGGACAATTTTAAATATGGCTTGTTCCATGATGTTTTTCGAGAATGTAAAATTGATGTTTTGGGTTGATGCAATTCTATGTGTTGTGTAATAAAGAATAGGTGTCCTTATAATGCAATTAGAAATCAGACTCCTTATGAAATGTGGCATGGCCACATTCCTTCGATAAACAATCTCAAGGTCATTGGTTCCACCTGTTATGCTTTGATACCTAAGTAACAAAGAAATAAACTTGGTGCAAAAAGTTTAAAATGTATCTTCTTGGGGTATTCCAATACCTCCAAAGGATATCTTCTCTATGATGAAGTTAATAAGAAGATTGTAGTATCTAGAGATGTCATATTTCTTGAATCTTCAAAGACTGACAATGTTGTTGAGAAAAAACTTGATCGTTTGGATAGATTCTCATATGCAAAGTCATTTCATGAATTTGATAATCATATTCCACATCTTAAAGGGGGGATTCCTATACTGAATCAATCTGTGGAATCGCCTTCCGAAGAACTCTCTCCCCCACATGAAGAACCAGCCATGGATGACACTTTGAGTGATGTGATTGATATAATTGAGAGACTAAATCTTGATTCAATCCCAAATCAGTCAAATGAGCAGCCTAGGCCATCTCAGAAAGGTCCTCCAAAATGGCTGACAAAGACACTTGAAAATGTTTGTCCTGATGAGGTTGGAAAGACATGAACAAGAAGTTCCACCAGGAAAAATGGAGGTGATGTAGATGATTCTGATTCACCTGTGATATGTATGTTTCTTATAATTGTGAATTGAATTTTTCTACAGATCTTGAACCAAGTTCCTTCAAATAAGATGATTTTCATGATGAATGGAATGAAGCGATGCAAAAGGAATATGATGCCTTGATAAATAATGGCACTTGGAATATGGTTGATCCTCTATTGGGAACCAAACCAATTGGCTGCAAGTGGGTCTACAAGAACAAGTACAAAGTTGATGGCTCACTTGACAAGCACAAAGCCAGGCATGTGGAAAAACATTTTGCACAAAAAGAAGGGGTTGATTATGAGGAGACTTTTTCCCCCATGGAAAAATGGGCTACCTTCCAGACACTCTTTACCTTGGAAGCTCATAATGGTTGGAAATTCCATCAAATGGATGCAAAAACTGCTTTCTTGAATGGATATCTAAAGGAGAATGTTTTTATGTCCCAACCAGAAGGAATTATTGTGAAGGGCCAAGAAAAAAAAGTATGCAAGAATTTGAAATCCTTGTCTGGCCTCAAGAAAGCACCGTGAGTCGGATATGAGAAGTTAATTGAGCAACTTCTGAAACTTAACTTCAAACATTATGATCTTGATTATGCAACTTTGTTTGTCAAGAAAGTTGGAAAAAAATTGTATATCTTGTGGTGTATGTAGATGATATTTTGATGAAACTAAACAATGAGAGTTATATTGCATCCATAAAGAAGGAATTGAGGAAAGGTTTATAAATGACTAATTTGGGTTATGTTCACTACTATCTTGGTATTGAAGTGACTCAACATCCTAAGTTTATATTCCTCTCTCAGAAGAATTACATTGGAGATCTATTGAACAGGTTTGGCATGGCTGAGTGCAATCCTTTGACCACTTCAATGGAAAAAAACTCAAAGCTCACATCCAATATTGAAGGGAAAGAATTTGAGGATGCAACGAAGTATAGACATCTTGTAGGAAGTGTCATCTACCTAACTACTACCAGACCAAACATCTCATATTTTTTTAGAATCCTCTCCAGGTTTATGCAAAAGCCTTCTGAGGGGCATTGGTATGCTGCAAAAAGAGTTCTAAAGTACTTAAAAGGGACTCAATACTTTTTACTCCAATATACACAGGTGGGTGACTTCAGCTTGATTGGATACTCTGATTCAGACTTTGATGGAGAAAAACAAACTAGGGTATCTACTTCAAGTTATACTATGAGTCTAGTATCAAGAGTTGTCTCCTGGAGATCATGCAAACAATCAGTTCCAATAGCTTCCACAACTGAGGTATAATATGTGGCAGCAGATTTGAAGTGACAAAGAAAATTGTGTGGCTTAGGAAAATCCTGGAATATTTGCAGATGAAACAAATGCATTCAACTCCACTCATGATCAATAACACTTTTTCAATAAAGTTAGCCAAGAACCCAAAGTTCTATGATCGAACGAAGCACATCAATACAAAATACCATTTGATTCGACATCATGTTTTTTTGGGTGGATTTGATGCATGGGTGTACGAAATCGCACCAGTTTAAGGGGTGTGGTCTACCCCTATAAACTATTGGTAACAAGAAAAAAGTGGTGGAGCTCAAAAGCATATAATCTGGAGGAAACAATATGTGAATGTATGCTCAAAGTAAACTAAAAACTAAAAAACAAATATGCAGAAGCTATTGAAGAGAGTCAAAATGATAATAATGCAAATGATGGCTCATGGCCTCTTCTTATTAAACGTTTGATATGGAGAAGAAATTTTACCCACTTGCCAAAGGGCCCCTAGACAATGGTTCTAGCTCCCGATGCAAGGATGTTGTTTTTCCAAGTTCTTCCTCTGATGCAGTCTCCCTCTCTCTCCATTGTGATGGACTAGGATTGTTGGGTGGCCAACAATCGAGTCCCCTCTATCTCCAGCTCCGGGTCACACACTGATGGTATTGCTTGGGAAATTCTGGGGATCATAACAATATGATCACTAATTCTTCATCTCTTGGTGGCTTTATATATGGGATTTAAAATCCTCCTTCCCTCCCTTGGTACATGGTGGATGGTGACCCAAGGGAGAGGTATGATTCTATTGTGTGCTCCAAATATTCCTTTTTGTGCTCACATAGTGTCTAAGGAGGCGTTGATCGCTGTCCTTAGGTGGCTTCATATATGGAGTAACTATCCTTTGCTTTGTGTGGTCCTGGAAAGCAACATTTTGCCACTTTCAAGAATGCACGCTTATCAGGCAAAAAGGCACGCAAAAGGTGCTCTTCTCAAAGGATTAAGCACGCAATTTAGCCTTTAAGACTAGTTCAAATCTGATTTTCTCAAAACCTTAGAGATTTTAAATACTTTCTTGATTCTGTAATGTCTTCATGCCCTATAAATCCTTTGGCTTGACATTAATTAATGTCATCTTCTATTGTACGATTTTCCACTGTTAACAGTTGCCCCCTAATGTGTGAGGTCTAGGAAGGACTGTATAGCCGAAATACATTATAGTTTCTTTTTTGGATCGTGCGCAGAGAGAGAGAGAGGTCTGTGTGAATCTTGGAATTGACAACACCTTGCACTGTTTCCGAGATAACCATTACCTAAGGGACACCTGAAAGCAAACAAAATATACAACAAATATACAAAATTTCAACGAGGCGGGCATGTCCCATGCTCGTGATGCTATGGCTAGTTAAACAAAATTGATAGATACATGTGATGTCTGCATCACTACTGTGGTAGTGATGCTGGCGGTTGTTGACGACGACTGCTGACGCCCTCAGGGGTGTTTTTTCTTTGACGATAGGTGGAATGTGGTACCCATATGCATAAACTTAGTATGGCATATAACTACGTAATGTGTGCATATGTACTGGTTGGGACCTTCCCGTGTAAGCATTGTTGACAGAGACGCTTATGGAGGCACGAGTCTTCGACGGATCTTAATCAAAGTGCAATGGTTGTAAGGTATGATACCATCGTGACATGAAAGCTTTTGCTTTAGTCGAATGTCAGGAGGATTGATGACATCTGTGGACAATGATGTCTCCCATAGTGCCACCTGAGGATGCCCCTTTGTATGGAAAGAGGTAATCCAAGGTACTGCTTCCTTTTTGGAAAAGAGGTGTCAACGTCGACAAAAAGGAAGCCTTAACCGAACCATGGGTCATTAACTTGAGGGGTCGGGGACCTGGATGTGATGGGTTTAACATAGGCATGTTGGTGAGAGGTGACTGAAAACGGAGGATGGGGGTTCAATGGCCCGAGGTCGGAGTATACTTTAGCAGCTTGGCGGTAGTCATAGTTATTTTTGAAGGGAAAATCCCTGGAGTCGGTAGGACTTCCAGGGCGGGTGTGAGCTGGCTATGAATGTCGTGATGGTGTGTGCATGGGGGTGAAAGACTCCGACCAAGGGAATGACGGACTACTGCCATGGGGGAAAATATGAAATATGAGGGTGAAGAGGTGAAGTGCATCATTTTCGGCCTTTGTACACTTACCAAAAGAATAAAATAATGAGGTTTGGTTTGTACAAAACACAGAGACAAGTACCCAAAAACATGAAAGGGTTCGCTCACTGAAGGTGTGAGGACGGTGTTTTGCTGGGGGTGGGGTTCCCATTGGTTGGTCTCATGTGCAGGGTTGATGAAGCAGATGAAGAAGTGTTTCAGATGGGATTATGATGATGGAGGTATGGTGGGCCAAATGCGATGCGCAGGGGTTGCGCTTTTGATCTGCTTGTACAACCTGTTCGTCCGGGAAGGGGGTTTCAGTTTGAATGGTAAGCTTGACCTTATGCATTATGAATGGATGGGCATGAGGTGCTTCTCGAACTAAAGTGGTATAGCCATGGCATCACTTTTGTTGTGATATACGATCTACTTTGGGTGACGAGTGCCATGGAGGGGAGGCTCTACCGACCAACGCGGACGTTTATCATGTGCAGAGTGAGGTGATGATAAACGCGGTCAGATATGAGGACCCTATGGTTTATTTCTAATGGAGAAATGATGTCAAGATATGCAAAGTTTTCTGGGACTCTATCATGCTGGGGGTAGAATGATACCTGCTCCGGAACCTTCAGTAGATGGTGTTGTGAATGGCTTGCGGGTTCTTCTTGCAAAAAAAACTACCTCAAGTGAAAGCATATTATTTTCATCAAATATCATTGAAAGGAATGAGCTTTAAAAAAGAATATGAGAGAGGGCATACCTACCAGCACAGAAAATTTAATTTTTTCGGGAGTGCGAATGTGTGGCATCACCTTTGTTTACTTGGGAGTTGTTACTTGGCTCCTAGTTTTGATTTCAGTTGCATTTTCCCCCAGAATGAGATCATGGGGGGGAATTGTTGGTTACTGCCCCCCATCCAGGATCTCCCCAAATACAGATTACTGCTGCCTAGGTGACCTTAGGTCAAAAACCCGACCAAGCTGTTTGTAGTAATTGATGCCCCTGATAACTCAAGAGGATGAGACAACCAGGTTTCCCTGTCCCTAGTTGGTGTATGGTGGCTTGGGGGAGGAGGGACAAATGGTTGTCTTTCTGGTGACTATTTCTTCTCCTGCAGGTACGGGATGACACGAGGTTCATTTCCCGTAGACTGGGTGGGGCGATCCTCTTGATAAGACCGCTCGATGGCGTGCAAGGAGTCCCTCTATTGCGGGGTCTCTGGGAAATGATAAGTATAGTGTCCATAGGTTCCACAGAGAGCGCATGTGTGATTGGTACGCAGCGGTTTTCATTTTCCTTTGGTGGTAGGTTCCTTTTTATGGGAACGTGGCATCGAGATGTCTGCTTCGAAGCCTAGGAGTGGTTTTAATTCATCCAGCTTTGGAAATATATGGGTAGGATGGCCTATAATGTCTCATATGGCGCAAACTGTTGATTCCCATTGAATGGAAGGGTTCACCATCTTCTTTCCTCTTTTCTCGGTTTTCTTGGTCGTGATTACCGGTTTCGCAATGGGATATTCCTTCGTGGGGGTGGTCTCGATTGTTTCTTGGATGGGTGGGAGCTCCTCGGGACTGAGGGGCTTTAACCCTGTGGAAATAACGTGGGTGTCTCCTTTTTCGGAAGGGGGAACGAGGTACCAAACTGGGAATTCCAATGATATGTTGGGTAATACCAGTGTTGCCAAAACCTGCTGGGAGATGAAGCCAGCTAGGGGGTAAAGGAAATGGATTTGGGAGGCAACATAGGCTAAAGATACTGTTGTGGCCGATGCCTCGGTGTCGTTACTGCTTGATTCCATATCTTAACTAACCTCGGTGCTTGATGTGGACATCATGCACATCGGGGCCCCTGTGGCATCGGGTGATGTCTCAGGGATAATGGGAGGATCTCCTAGGAATTACCCTAGAACGGACGATGGTTTGAACTAGCCAGGGACATATTCTTGGTACCGTGAAAGACCATCCGAGGATGTATCTACATAGGGTAGAATTACATCCGTGTTGGTTAGGGGACGCTTCTCGCTGTGTGTCAGCTGGTCTATAGTAATGATGTGGTCCTCGTGGGGGAACATCATAATGCGGAAGACAGAGGAGGATATGGCAGACATGGCATACATATAACTCCACCCGAGGAGTATATTTTAATCCAAGTGAGCATCTAAGATTTCAATGTCTATGTGGACCGTCTTTCCGGCTAAGCAGACCGAGACATTTTGGTAGAGGCCGACGGGGGTCAAGGGATGGTCATCGTACGCTCGAAGCGTTATGACTGAGAGCTTTAGTTCGAGAAAACCCAACTTCTGCCAAACTTTTTTTCACATGATGCATGTTGATGCACCCTCGTCTATGACACATCCGTGAATAGTGATATTCTGGACCAACACTGGTATCTGGAAGGCGACCATAGAAGGAAGCCTAGGGGTGGCTTTGTCTAAGTCAAAAGCCATCATGCGTGTATCGGTAGGTCGATAATGCCTAATGTGGATTGTAGGGCTTTCCGCTACTTTGGGCACGTTTGCAGTACTTCTAGACTTGACATAACAGTGGGAGATTGAGCTAAATCTTCCACGATGCTATAATTATGGGCCGCTTTGGAGTAGTTACCTTCTCTCCTATTAAGTCCCTTTTCCATCTTTGGAAATGGTTCTATAGGCATCTTCGAAATGATCAAAGGTGCAGTCAGCACACTAGTACTAGCCCCTAACATAGTGGTGTCTAGTGGGGTGTCATAACTATGGTTTCATGTTTGGGAAAAAATTTCTTCCCCAGTCATGTAAATTTCATGGCTATTTTTCCCAGAATCGTCTAGGTTTTGTTGATGAGTGCTGACTATCCCTTGGTGGGGGAAGGGTTCTTGCATAACAATAGGTTGCTGGGAAAATCCTCCTTGTCCTCGGTTACTCTGCAACTTTTTTAACTCAGGGATATCGGGACAGTGGTGAGTATAGTGGTTTTACTCACCACATATTGAACAAGAGTGGTTTTTTCGTAGAGGTGGATTTTTACGTTGACGTTGGGCATTGCTTGGCTCTTGGTTCTGATTCATGTTGGAGTTGCCTCCAGCTTGGGATTGCGGTGGGCGCTGTTGGTTGCTTCCCCCCTATCCAGGGTTCCCTTTTGGCTTGTTTTTAGACTTTTTCTTAACTACATTAGGAGGGTATTTCTCCTGATTATGCTGGTGTGGTTGATTTTGGGACGGATGCACAAAGTTCACATGTGCATTGGTTTACGTAGGTGGGTCGTGTGCTAGGGACTGAGCATAATGGTGTCCCTTGTTCGCACCTAGATGTTGGAGGGTAGCTCTTTCATCAGTGTTTCTTTCTACGTACTGGGTCCCCTCAGTTCCCCTCAGTTGGAGGATAGGGTCCTCCTTGGTGATACGCTTGCGCCCTATTAGTCAAATTTTGCTGGGGCATATGATGACTTTGAAATCTGGGTTGAGACATGTTATGGGTAGAAATATATGCGTAACCGGGATTCTGACTACTTCTGCCTAGGTAACCTTGGGTCATTGACCCTATTAATCCATCTACAGAGTTCGACATGCCTAGAAATTATTGATAAGTTTGCAGGCACGGGGCATTAGGCAGGATGTTGTAAATGTTTCCTAACTGCGTATAAATCAGTTCAAGCTTTTGGGCTTTACTGATTGCATCCTCTTCATATGTGGGGTATTGCTGCGCCACATCCTTTGAAATCTCCACCGTCAAAGTTTTCAGAAATAAATCTAAGAGGACCCGATCATCGAGTTTAGCTTTACATAAACTACGACGCCACCTCAATTCATGGAGATGTTCTGAGATACAGATGGAGAGGGTTTGTCTAAAATGAGCCAATAAATCCATTCCCGAATCATTATGAATGGGTAACTGAAAATATGTGAGGAACATGGTAGCAAGGGCGCTAAAGGTTCCATGTGAAGCAAGAGGTTGCTCCATGTACCATTTCGTGGCTACTCCCGTAAGAGTGCGTTGAAATAACCTCAATCAAATAGTGTTTTCAATGATACTATTTGATGAGCACCACAGGTGAAAGGACATTACATGATTACCTGGGTCTTCTGCTTGCTTGCCTTCCAACTTTGGTATATCCGAAGGGAGTTTCCTGGGCATGGGAGGCTATGAGGTATTGTGTGTGATGGGGTCATTTGTGAGTTTCGTTAATTCGGGTAGTTTCAACGTAGCTAAGGAGGGTGACTGGGAGGTTGACGCCATGGCAACATGTGAAGAAACAAAGTTCTGGTTAGAACAAGGGTGAGTCTGTGACGTACCCTGATGTGTGTTCAACTAGCTTCCCGAATGGGACGCACTCCTCTGCCCCCTAGGGGTCGAGGGGGGAGTGGTGTGCGGTGTGGTGTTGGGAGACCAAATAGGGTTCCCAACTAGGGTTTCTCCAATAAAGTATGAACCAATGACGGTGGCAGTGTTCCGTCTTTGACGCCTGAATGGCGAAAGACCTGGAACCCCTCTCTATAATGGGGGGAGGTCCAAAAGACACCTGGATCAATGAGGTTTCGTTGGGACTGTTCGGGTGTCGACCAGGTTCAGTTTTGGAAAAATTTGAGAGGATAGAGTCTATGATCAAAGCGAATTTATGGCCACATACATCAAACAAAGCGAAAATAAAATAAATTTTCCCTTTAAATTAATCTATGTGATCAATCAAGTAAAAAATATGGTTTTTGTTTTTTTTTGCATGATACTCAAAATCCTAGAAGACCTATGCTTCCTCACACACTCAAAAGTAACTGGGCCTTGAGAATATTTCTTGCAAGTGCTGGCACAACGTCCCGTAAGAGCTGGTGACACCCCCAGTCAACCGAAGAGAATCCACCAAGGTAAGGGTAGAGGGTCTGGCGCTTGCCTGCACCGTCACTTATAGGGTAAAGGATGCCCTAGTTTTTTGCCACTAAGAACCACCGTCCCACGTGAGCGTTCAAGTCTTGGGCTTTTTGGTAGCCAGCTAACAGTACCGAGTATTAGCCAGGTCAGGTAGTCCCAACTGATATCGCATGCACTGCGCCTAATCCTAACCCCCTCTGAATCGGGTCTCTGCCGCGCTCGGGTTTTCTTTATCGTGGGCAGATAGGTGGATTTGAAGCTCCCTAAATACACAACTTCTATGTTTCAATATGAAGTATGATTAAGGCGGCTTGTTGGATGCCTACCCCCTTGATCCTAACTTAAACTATAAATTCTTTTGTGGCCCCTATGGGGAGAATTTAGTGAGTTTGGTTAAGTTATTTTTAGGTGTCTTCCTTTGCTTAGTGGGTGAGTTTTTGCGAGCATATGGTGAACAATATCATAGTTTGAACATATGGATATCGGTGATCCTTTACAAAATTCCCCTAGTTAAACTATGTTATATTGTTCCTAGCTCAAATGGAAAACATTTGCGGATAAAGGGCTGCTTTCAAATTTTCCTAGTTAATCTATGTGATTAACTAAAGGGAGATGGCGAATTGTAAATATAGAGCGTTCATATGCTTACCTAGGATCAGCGGAGGGTGAAAAGGTAGCAGAGATTACTTGCTCTTAATCGACAATTCAATTCTAGTCCCGCAATCTCTAATGAAAAAATTGAACTAAACTAAACAATTTCTACACTAGAAAATGAAACCAGTTATGCATGCGTGGTCTTGGGCCACTTTCTCAAACTAGTTTATTTAAGTGTGAATACCAGAATTTGCAAAACATAAATTTTTTGGAATGCAATGGTAAATTTTCCCCCTACTTAAACTATGTGAATATTTTTTGCAAAAACCAACTTTGAAAGGAAACTAACTCTAAGCCTGCAGAATGCAGCTAAAAGTGAGTTCTCGAAAGCTGTTGGGTATCGACAAAAGTGTTGGCAAATACATTAGGGACTGCCCAGCACACTTACAAGCAGAAAAATGCAGAATATAGAGAGAAAAATATCATTCTGTAATTTGCGCGGAAAAGGCTTTGATATGTGCGCTTTCCTGTGCGCAGGTCAGTCCTAAACTGCACGTCTGTGAGAAAAAACTGCGCAAAAAAATCCTGCAAGTAAAAATATTAGGAGCTTCCTTCTTCAGTGTGTCACTTCAAGTGAATCCAGGGACTGTAAGATGGATCAGAGGACTATCAGCTCCACTCTCCAGCGTAGACAAAGGTCTCTTGCGAGAGATGGCACAACCTCATAAACTTGTAAAACATTATTGGAGTCACTAATCCTATAGTGGTGTATTTGACGCACAGGTGTACGAAATCGCACCAGTTTAAGGGGTGTGGTCTACCCCTCTAAACTATTGGTAACATGCAGAAAGTGGTGGAGCTCAAAAGCATATAATCTAGAGGAAAAAAAATGTGAATGCATGCTCAAAGTAAACTAAAAACTAAAACACAAATATACAAAAGCTATTGAAGAGAGTCAAAATGATAATAATGCAAATGAAGGCTCAAGGCCTCTTCTTATTAAACGTTTGATATGGAGAAGAAATTTTACCCACTTGCCAAAGGGCCCCTAGACAATGTTTCTAAGTCTCGATGCAAGGATGTTGTTTTTCCAAGTTTTGCCTCTCATGTAGTCTCCCTCTCTCTTCGTTGTGATGGACTAGGATTGTTGGGTGGCCAACAATCGAGTCCCCTCTATCTCCAGTTCCGGTTCACACACTGCTAGTATTTCTTGGGAAATTTTGGCCAACATAACAATGTTATCACCCATTATTCATCTCTTGGTGGCTTTATATAGGGGGTTTCAAATCCTCCTTCCCTCCCTTGTTACATGGTGGATGGTGACCCAAGGGATAGGTATGATTCCATTGTGTGCTCGAAATATTCCTTTGTGTGCTCACATAGTGTCTAAGGAGGCGTTGGTGGCTATCCTTAGGCGGCTTCATATAAGGAGTAACTGTCATTTGCTTTGTGTGGTCCCGAAAAGCAACATTTTTCCACTTTTAGGAATGCGCGCTTATCGGACAAAAAGGCACGCAGAAGCGCTCTTCTCGAAGGATTAAGCGCGCAATTTAGCATTTAAGACTAGTTCAAATCTGATTTCTCAAAACCTTAGATATTTTAAATACTTTCTTGATTCAATAATGTCTTATTGCCCTTTAAATCCTCTGGCTTGACATTAATTAATGTCATCTTCTGCTATATGATTTTTTAGTGTTAAGAATGTTGAGGCCAAGATAACCCATCTATGCCATTGTTCCACAAATGAGAAAATTGCAGACATCTTCATCAAAGCGCTTGGAAGAGAAAATTTTGAAAGATTCAGAATGATGCTTGGACTCACCAACATCCCTTCATATTAAGGGGGGGGGCGGGGGAGTGAGGGATGTTGGCACCTAATTCTAAGGGATTGGGCGAAATTGTAAAATAATGTAATAGAAAATAAGGAAGTTTAAGTGACACTGGGAAATTAATCCCAAGAGTCTCACCTCCATGTATAAATTTGTATGCATCCTTAATCAAATACAATTTCAGTTTTTGGTGGAGTTACCTCCTGGCTTGACAATTTTTAATTTCATCATCAATGTTATGAAAAATATATCTCTCTGCTTACATTGCAAAATATTTTTCATATTAGTTCATCAAATAAAAATTAAATTTCACAATACACTAGTTATTCAATTTTAGATATCATTTATAATATTTACATTTACATACTTGCTTCAACTTCTAGTTGAGGTTGATTTTCCCTTTCAATATTTGAGTGTTCTTCTTTCATTTTTTTGTAATAGTTTCTCTTGTATTCTCTAAGAGCCTTAATGTTTCTTATTCGATCATATTTTCTCTTACAGTTTATTTGATTTCCCATGATAAATTAGTCTATGTAGATTTTTAAAATCCAACCCAAAAAAGTCAATTTCAAAATCCTACAAAAAAAACTCACTTTCAAAATTTAGATAAAATAACTTACTCTCAAAATTTGAACAAAAAAACTCACTTTCAAAATTTAGAAAAAAAAAATCACCTTCAAACTTCAACACAAAATACTTACTTTAAAAAAAAACACTTTAAAAATTCAGCCCAAAACACTAAAAAAATTTCCTTCGAAAATTAAGCTCAAAAAAATTCCTTTAAAAATTCAACCTAAAAGATTTAGTTTGAAAAATCAGTCCAAATGAATAAAGTGTGCAAAATAATGTTTAGGCTTCGTTTATTTATATCGTTTGGCCAAAAAAAACAAATTTGGAGGCTCGCACCTTTTTATTTTTGCGGGAGATGGAAATTAGTGACCAATTTTCGGCTGAAATTTTAAAATAGTTCAGCCAAACTCTTTTCTCGTTTATATTAACAACCCAGGATGTCAAAAACAAGTTTAGTAGAATTATTAGAAAACTTCGGCCGAACTAATACATCTCGGCTCTACAACATCTCGGCTCTGATCACCTTTCTCTAACTTCGTAATGGTTAAACTCTATCAAAGTTGATGAATTTACTTTTAGAACCAATACCAACATTTACAGAATTGAATCTACTTTTAGCAGATATAAATTTTATAGAATTTCATAGATATTTACTAATTTTAATTAATTTTCAAAATTATGATTTAGATAAATCAAATTTTGTATCTTCCAAAATACACTTGAAAAAATATGAAAAAACTATGGTCCATTACATTGGTCCATCTTCTGTAATGGGTAGCTTTTAGATTTTTAGTTCTTAACTAATATGTTGAGAAACTTGACTATATGCTAAACATATTCAAAAGCTATAGGTTTTTCATATTGGTTAGTTCAATAAATTCTAATAATTATGATATACATCAGTTGGTTTCTTAAATATAACAATATCGAAGTAGAGTATGTCTAGATTGTTGAAACACATTTTTTTTTTCAAAAACGTTAAGTTAACAAAGGATACACTAGTGCTGAAAACATGATTTTTTATGAATCCTTTGATTTTTAAAGAACACACACTCAAAGAATTTCTAAATTGACATATCAAATGTGAATAAAAAATTTCGAAAAATGAGTAATAGAAAGCTAATAAAATTTTTGACAGGTTTTTTTTTTATTGTAAAATGAAATTCTAAACCAAACTTTTAAAAGTATTATTTTTTTCTCAAAAATGTGAAAAAAAGTATAACCCAACTTTAGGTATGTGTCCATTGATCAATCAAAGGGATGGATTTATTTTGATGTATCCGCACAAAACAGTGGATGTGGGGGTGGAGTAGTCTTATATTACCTGGCGCTTAATGTAAATATAGTAATGTTTAAATATAACTAATTTAAGTAATAATCATCAAGGCATTAATGTTTATCATGTGATTGGTAAAATTTTGAATCCGAGTTAGAAAAATAATAATTGTTCACTGTAACTATTTAACATAATCTCAATTATTCAAATTATTAAAAAAGAAATCATAATTTTAAATATTATTATTTGTATTAGGTTTATTTAACATTTCAACAAATTTTAATCCCAATAATTTTTTACAATTAAATTTATTTTAATTTTTTATAATTAAAATAAATAATAATACAAAAATGATAAAATTTATTTAAAATATAATTTAATTTAAATTTAAATTTTTTATAATTAAATAATAAATAAATAAAAATATGAATTATATCATCTTACTTAATTTTATCAAGCAATATGTCAATTATATTTTTTCAATTCTTTTACATTATGAAAAATAAAATATTATTATATTTGATATTAAAAATTAAAATTAATGTTAAATTTAATACAAATATTTTATAAAAAAATATCATTTTAATTCACCATAAAAAAATATAAAAATAAATGAATTTTCACACTTCTTGTGCTTAACACCGTACTTTGACATAGATAAAAAAAAAAAAAATAAGTAGTCGATAGCTTTCTTACTATGTTGAAAAGTAAGTATTACCATGTTAAAAAGTGAATAGTATAAACTGAACTTTAAAATATTGTTATTTCTTCCCAAACTTTAAATAAATAAGTTTTTGGCATGTATTTGATTTATGCCGCATAAATAAATGAACAATATAGATCATTTGCGGCATAATTGAACCTTGGAATTTATGGTGTAATGACTAAAAAATTATTAAAATTAATAATTATATACCTAGAGTATAAAAACATTGAAATTTATTTTATCATATATTATTTCATTACAGTGTCGGATGTTGTATAATTATGACAATATGCATACTTAAAATCGCACACATGAATAATCTTAATGTTGTGTGTAATTATGACAGTATGCACACTTAAAATCCCACACACGTACTTGTACTACACACGCCAATTTAATATGAACTAATAATCTTAATGTTGTGTGTAATTATGACACTATACACACTTAAAAGGAAAGCTTTACTTTTCAGTCTATTGGACCATTAATGCGTTTAAAAGCATTAATGGGCATGTTTTGCCATGTGACCCATGTCATACTTCGCCTGCTTCTTCACCTTCAGTCTCGAGCTGTTGAAAATCTGATCTGCGATCTGCTGCACCCCATTAAATCATGCGGTCGCCAAAAAATTGGTTGCCATTAACTCTGGCATTAATTCTCAGCAATCGGCCTTAACTCTCGGAAAACTCTCGACATCTGCGAGTCTCAAGTGCGCTACCCTCCAGTGAATATTATATTATGCAGCAACAGTTCCACCTTCAATATCTCTCTAAAATTAAAATTAATAAGTTGATAATTAAATCTCACTGTTTCATATAAGTTATTTATAAAAACAATTATTTTGCATTCTAAATTAAATTAATGTATATCATCTTTTAAAATTGTTTGTTTATATTATTGTGAATATAAATTTAACTGTAATTTAAGTTTTAAGAAATATTTGTAATCTAACGCACTATCACCACTGCATTTTAATTTTAAATAAAAATTATTTAAAATCCCTCATTAATTTTCAGATTTTTTATTTTACAATAATGATCATTTAAAAATTCTCACCATTTTCTCAATCATAGCATAAGTGAAAATTAACTCTCACTATTTTCTCAATCATAGCATAAGGGAAAATTAGTTAATTCGAGGACAGAAGGAACTTTCCGCCATGTCAACCAATCTAGCGTTCCGCCCATACGACCTCCTGTCGAGCCTAAATAAAATGTTAACTTTTGAAATTTACTTCACCGACAAAAAATAATTCGATACATTGCAGTTGGTAGGTTAGGTTTAAAATAATTGAAATCATAAATTTCACCAGATTTGTGAGATGTGTGAGTTGTTTATTGATTGATTTTTTTTATTTCGGGTGAAAGTGTTTTTAAATTTTATTATTATATTATTTTTCTAATTAAAAAAATAAGTTAGATGTACCTAATTGAAATCATAAATTTTACTAGATTTGTGATTTGTTTATTGATTGATTGTTTTTTTTTAAGTTAGGAAGATAGTTCTTCTAAATTTTATTATTATATTATTTTTTAATTAAAAAAATAAATTAAATATACATAATTAAAATTAAAATTATAAATTTTACTATTAATTTTTTTAATTTTTTAATTATATTATTTATTTAATTAAAAAAATAAATTAAACATACATAATCAATTAACAAAACAAACACAGCTATAAAACACCAGAAACGTGAGACAAGCTCACTCAACACAATGAATATAATTGCTCAATTACATCATCCTTAAATAAGAAACTCACTCACCTAATCTTCCTGAAGAAGAGGAAACAACCCTGAATAGATGGAACTGATTTCTAAATGCACACTCTCGTACAACAAACCAAAACTAAATCTATTTCTAGATTATTCTCACATCCTCCCTTAATGGAGAAATGGATTTTCTACAATACCTAACTGACTTCTAAAAACTTCAAATTTGATTTTACCAAGGGGCTTAGTAAATATATCAGCCATATTATCCTTGGTGTTACAAAATATCAATTCAATTTCATTTGACTCAATTTTCTCACGTACAAAGTGGTACTGTAACTCAACGTGTTTTGTTCTAGCATGGTAAACTGGATTATGTGCTAATTTGATACCACTCTGCTTATCACAATTGATACATGTTGAACCACTTTGCGCTTCTTCAAGATCTGCAAGAATTCTCCGCAACCAAATAGCTTCACAGGTGGCATTGGTCAAAGCTTTGTACTCTGATTCTGTTGATGATAAAGAAACAGTTGGCTGTTTCTTACTACTCCAAGATACGACCCCTGATCCAATATGAAATGCATAGCCAGAGGTAGATCGTCTGTCATCTGGATTTCTTGCCCAATCTGAATCAGAAAAACCTGTCAGTGCAACATCAGATTCATCAGTATACATAATACCAAGATTCACTGTTCCCTTTAAGTATCGGAGAACTTTCTTTACAGCATTCCAGTGATTTCCTGAAGGCTTAGCCATGAATTGACTAAGAATACTGACTGAGTATGCAATGTCTGGTCTGGTAGTGGTGAGATAGTTCAAACTTCCCACTAGCTGACGATATAATGTTCCATCTGCCTCTTTTGTTCCATCTTCTTTGTACAACTTTGCATTCTGTTCTAAGGGAGTTGACATAGCTTTGCAATCTGTCATATTGAACTTTTTAAGAATCTCCTTTGTATATTTGCTTTGAGTGATCAAAGTTTTACCAGACTCTCTCCATACCTCAATTCCTAAACAGTAATGCAATTCACCCAAATCTTTCATTTCAAATTCCTGTGATAACTGAACTTTAATTTCTTCAATTAACTTGTGAGCACTGCCTGTGATAATGAGATCATCCACATACAAAGATATTAAAGCAACATTTCCATTTCCATCTTTCTTAACATACAAGTTAGGATCATTTTTGCTTTTCACAAATCCATTCTGAAGAAAGAAGGTATCAATCTTTACATACCATGATCTCGGCGCCTGTTTCAAACCATATAATGCCTTTCTTAACCTGCAAACCAGATGCTCCTGTCCCTGTTTGACAAACCCTTCAGGTTGAACCAAATAAACTTCTTCCTTTAAATCACCATTTAGAAAAGCAGATTTGACATCCGATTGATGTATATTCCAATTATGTTTTGTGGCTAAGGCAATCAGTAATCTAATTGTATTCAACTTAGCTACTGGTGCAAAAGTGTCTTCATAATCAATTCCCTCCTTTTGAGCATATCCTTTTGCTACTAATCTTGCCTTAAATTTATCAATTGTACCATCTGCTTTAAATTTCAATTTGTACAACCATTTGCTTCCAATTGGAACTTTATTTTTAGGAAGTTCCACTAATTCCCATGTTTGATTTTTCATAAGAGAAGCATACTCATCATTCATAGCATTAATCCATGGTTCATGTTGTTTAGCCTGCTCATAATCAATTGGTTCTTCAACATTCATTATATTAGTCATTAAGGCATAGTCTCTATACCTTGCAGGAAGCTGAGTCTGTCGGGACGATCTTCTTGGTGCTTCAATGCCTGTGGGTGTTCCATCCATGATTCGTCGGCTTTGAGGTGAATCACCCCCTTGTGATGACTCACTGCTGCTAGATGTGCTCATACTGCTCTCATCCTGATCCTGTACCTGTACCTGTACCTGTTCCTATTCCTGCTTAATCAAAGTATCAAGTTTGACATGAGCATCATTAGATATATGCCATGCATCATTCTTTGTATTACTTTTATCAGCCTGCTCATGAAACAGCACATCACGACTTGCGAATAGTTTATGGGAACTTGGATCAAACAATTTATAGGCTTTCTGATCCGCACAATACCCAATGAAAACACACTTGATTGACTTGGCATCAAGTTTTCTTCTGTTAGCCTTAGGAATATGAGCAAAAGCAGTACATCCAAAGACTTTGAAATGACTCAACATCGGGTTTATAACCATGAAGAACCTCAAAAGGAGTTTGAAAAACTAATTGCTTAGTGGGACATCGATTCTTCGAGATAAACGACGAGTTGTTAATGGCTTCTCGCCCTGAAACCATTAGAGATGTTCTTACCTTGAAGCATACTACGAGCAGATTCCACCAAGGTTCGATGTCAGAAGTATGCGAAAAGGTATGCGGAAAAATGCCGCAATGCGAAACGCGGCAAAAACCCGACAGAAAGCGTGAATGCTGCGCGAGCAAAAAAATCGACCAAAGCAAAATACAATACGCGAGCGGGAGAAAAAAACGAATTCGGATATTCGTTGAATGGATTTAAAAACGAATAGCGTTTTTTTTAAAAAGTCTCGCAATTCCAAAATAAAAGCACCGTCAACGCAGATCGACTTCACTTGACGATGCTTTTTATTTTGGAATTGCAGACTTTAAAAAAAACGCTATTCGTTTTTAACCATTCAACGAATATCCACATTCGTTTTTTTTCTCTGCCTCGCGTATTGTATCTTTGCTGTCGGTCTTTTTTTGTCATCGCTACGCATTCACGCTTTGCCGGTCGGGTTTTTTGCTGCCGTTTGCATTGCCGACATTTTTCAGCATACCTTTTTCCCGCATATGGAATCCATGCCTTGTCTAAGGTGAAGAATAATGAATCAAATCAAAGACATAGAAGGCATAATGGAAATTACATAAACGGAGACACCTCGTTGAATGATGGATTTAAAAATCTCAAGTTATTTCTTTCACGATGCCGATTGTCTGCTGAAACTAATGATGAGAATGCATGGTTCATCGATTCTCGTGCATCTGCACACATGACTTGTAATAAAGAATGGTATGATAAATATTATGAGAAATGCGATGGTACACATTTACCTAGGAGATGACAGGTCACTTAAAGTTCAAGGCTATGGCATAATAAATGTGTACTTACCTAATGGACAAATGCTGACGATTCATAATGTGATGTATGTACACGCTCTCGTAAAGAATTTGATATTTGTTTCACTATAATCGATAATCATTTAAAAGTTGAATTTGGTAAATTGGGGTGTATAGTGAAAGATGTTCGTGATCACTACGTGGGTTGTTTCTACGGGTACCGTGGGTTGGAGGATTATACGGATTGGATGTGACGATGAAGCGCCATGTTGCATTGACATCCAAAGAGACATCGACAAAGCAAAATTATGGCATCACAGTATGGGCACCTAAATTACAATGATTTATCGTTGTTGCAAAAGAAATCAATGGTTGAAGGTCTTCACGTTATGAAGTGTGAACATTTACCATGTGAAGCTTGTGCACTTGGTAAGCGAGCATAGAGAAGAGTTTCCGGTTCATACTGAGAAAGCGAAAGTATGATATACTTGAGTTAATTCACACCGATGTATGTGCACCTATGCAAACTAGGTCTCTTGGTGGTGCTTCATACTTTGTTATTTTTATTGATGATAGATCTAGGTATACCGGGTCTATTTCATTAGAAGGGAAAAGTGACATATTTGAGTATTTTTAAAGAGTTTCGAACTATGGTTGAAAAACAAGCAGTAAGTACATTAAAATACTCGGATCTGATCAAGGGGGGTGAATATAAGTCAAAAGCATTTAACACCTATTGTAAATCTAATGGAATTCTACAACGAGTTCATGAAGTTGACATACCCTCAGCAAGAAATGGTGTTGCCGAAAGCGATGGAATAGAACCTTGGTGGAATCCGCTCGTAGTATGTTGCAAGGTAAGAACATCTCTAATGGTTTCAGGCGGAAGCCATTAACACTGCTGTTTATCTGAAGAATCGATGTCCCACTAAGCAATTAGTTTTTCATAATCTTACCCAAAATGAACGACCAAACTTATGAGAACCAAAACCTCAACACATAACCTCAATTTATCATAATCTCACTATATCAAAACCATATATCATGTCACTACCTATTGGAAAGCCTTTTTTCCGAGTGTATTGGCCCATTAATGCGTTTAAAAGTACTAATGGGCATGCCATGCCATGCGACCCATGCCATACTTAGCCGTCTTCTTCACCTTCGCGTTTTGAGCCGTCGAAAAATCCGATTCGCAATCTGCTCGCGCCCCATTAAATCGTGTTGTCGCCAAAAAAATTGGTTGCCATTAACTCGCGCATTAATTCTCAAGCAATTGCCTTAACTCCGGCATCTCGTCGGTCTCAAAAGTGCGCTACCCTCCATCTGCCGCGATTAAATTTCGCGGGCTTTTACCAAGGGAAACAAATTATTAATGAGTTAATGAGTTATGTTGAGCGGTTAGATCCTTCAAATTTCCGCAAAGGCGAAAGATGCCTACGATTCCATATATATATATATATATATATATATATATATATTGAGCGTTGTTACGTTTGATAGAATAATAATGAGATGATAATGATAAGTAAGGCTTGCCAATGATGATTAGATCAATATTAATCAAAAAAATTATTATAATAAACGAATAAACTTTACAATTTTCATATAAGATTTCATAAGTATGAAAAATAATTTTATTAAAATTTAAATTAATTCATATTACTTCGTATTTATTACCACTATAATAAATTATAATAATTTAGAAAAATTTTACAATATAAAAATATTATAATTCAAAACTTACGATAACAAATGATAATGAAAAATTACAATTTCTATTTAAAAATAAAATTAAAAATTATCTTGTTAGATTTTTATTTAAGAAAATTATACAAAACTTTTATAAAACAAAAAGAAAATATTATATTATTAAAAAATTATATTCAAAACATTGATAAAAAATTATGAGGTAAATTACAACTTAAAAATCACAATAAATTAACGATGCTCCAACAAAATTATGCAAAAAAAATTATAAAAACAACTAAGAAATAAAGACAACTTCCATTTAGAAAAAATTACCCAAAAAAATTACAAATGTTGGATAAATTTCAAAAGGGTTAAGAGTTATAGATTTGGCTACATGGTATTGGTGGCGTGTGGTATTGGGCTCGTGATATTAAGGGGATTCTACATGATATTATGTTAGAGTTGAGTGGTGCAAGCTCACTTAGGGTAGACCCAAAAGAAACTAGAATGTTGGCTTGGTTGGTTGTCTTAAAGTAAGGTAATAATAGATCTAGATCTATTATTATCTAGTTTTTTCCCAATTAGAATTTCCAAAACAAACCAATGTTTGTATATTTGAGATTATATTATTATTTTATAGTATGGTTTTTAATCCAAACAAGTGGTATCAAAACTCCAAGTTCATATTAGGGCCTAATTTTAAATTTATTTAATCAAATTCTCACCAAGTCTATTCAATCAACCTAGTTATAGCTTGAGTTTATTCAATCAACCAAGTTATAGGAGAGTCTCATCAAAGGAGGCACAACCAATTGATTACCCCACTTGCCAAAGCTCCTTTGCGTCTAATTGTTGTGAGCGGAGACTTCACGGACAACCGAGCGTCATGGGTTGGCCTCTCATACTGAGGCGGCCTTGTGGGTCTCGTCCTACGGTGGCATCTTCAATGGCGATGAGTCTCACATCGATCGTGTTGGTTTCAGTTTTTCGAGGTAATAATGGCATGAGAAATGTAATAAGATTAAAATGAATGGGATGACATGGATGGTGAAGAAAACTGCGTGCATTCAATCGTTTTCTCTTTCGCAATTGTTTGTTTGAATTAGGAATAGGTGTTGCGTTGAGAATTCGCCTCTGCAATGAGATTGTAGTCTTCTTGTGTATTCTAGAATGTCTTGTATTACATGAAATCGGTAGTGGAAGCTCTAAAGTGAGTGGTTGCTCATAAATATATTTACTTATAACATAGTTATCAAGTTTGAAGATAGATGTTTAAGTAATAAAATATTAATTAAAATTTTAGAAATTTAACTAGCCATGTGGTTAATTCCATTCAGGACCAATGTTTAATTAATAAAATATTATTTAAAATCTTAGAAGTTTAATCAAAACATGTGATTTATTTATTCAATAGCAAAGGATAAGAAACTCACTATTTCTACAAATAGATAATAGTGGAATGAAGTTGTACATAGAAGGAAAAAAGTATTTACATAAATATGTAGTAAGGTAAGAAAAAATAAAATAAAATGGAAAATCATAGTGGAATAATAATGTTTACCATTTTCTAATTTCTTGCTTTAAAAGTCTAAAAAACTTAGAAAATGTGAAAGCGACTAGAGGGAAAATATGAAAGAAAATCATAGTGGAATAAGAAAGCTTACCATTTTCTAATTTCATTTTTGCTTTTCAAAAGGGCCTAAAAAAACTTAAATAGAAAATGAAAGAATAGTATGTTAATTGTAATAGATTGCTAATTTAAAAAAGAGTGATTATTTTTTTGGATTTATATATTTTTTTAAATATGATTGAGTTAAATATTTTTAAATATGATTGGGTTAAATATTTTTTTAAATATGATTGAGTTAAATATTTTTTGAGTAGCTTGAGTTAAATATTTGAATGGTCTATGATTTCAAGCGCCCTTTTCATATGATCGATAAGAAAAGGTGGAAATCAATAGGTGCGACGATAAGAATAGTAGAAGAAAAGTAGTTTGAGATTTATCACAATGAAGATTGTTTGTAAATTACTACATTCTTATTATTCACATTTTCTATCATTCAACATTGTTACATTGTCGAACTCCCTCTTCACCTTTTAAGTCACATGTTAAGGACTTCATGGTGCAAAAGTCACGTGTTCGAAACTATGTGGGAAAAAAGGCCTTCCACACACTAAGGTGAACCCACATCTCAAAAAAATATTACACATACTTTGTATTCTTACCATAAATATGTTTTGTGCTCTATTTAAAGGTAAATAAAGGAATTGTTAAAATATATATAAAACCAAAATTAAAAAACAAAACTTAAATAATACTACACCACTTATCAATAAAGTTTTCATCTTTAAATGTTAGTATTGAAGTGGTAAAGGCTCAAAACTTTATCTATTTTTTGCAGATTTTATTATAAAACATGTATATTGTACTTTAAAACTTTAGTTTTCTTTTTCATAAATTCAAAATTAAAATAAATCTGAATCCATATATATGCTATCTTCATCTACATGATACATCTATTATTATAACTAACAGCAGTTCCATGGTAATGATATGGTTTTTCCATGCATGCAACTTTGAGTAATATATAAATTTAAAAGTAACTTAACTTGCAAACTTGATAATTTGTAAATGAAACAAATAAATCCATTATCACTACATTCATCAAAAAGTAATGTAACATTGATAGAATATAACATTAAATCCACATCATGAATTTAAAAGCCAATGAAAAAATTATCATATACATAGTTCAAATTCTTGTACTTGTATTCCAAATTGGTCTAGTAATACATTTTTCTCTTTTACAAAATGGGCCCATGGCCCATGGTATTCCCAACATAATGATAATGGAAGGTCGCGCTCATAAATTAAATAATGGAAAAAATGACATTATGACTGATTTATAAATTGGGTCTATATGTCACCCTCGCTCACACTTGCACTCCCAAGTGCATTTCGAACTTGATATTGCTGCAAAATTAAATAACCAATTAGTTGTAAAATCCAAAATGCATAGAATCAATTCCATTAATTCATGATAATATTTTGATCAACTACTCATTCTACCATGAAGATCTAAGGCAATGGAGAAGATTTTTTATTCCAATGAGATGGTGGAGCACTTGGTGATGGATGTAAGCATGGTTCATGGGTGGTGGATAAAGCATGGTGGAAGTGAAATAGGAAATAGGTAGGTGGGTGTGGGCGGTGATACACCCCCACTGGTTTGTGCAATAGTGGGAATCACCCTAGAGGAGGATCACCCTAGAATTGGAATGTCAAGGGTGGATGATTGAAACAATGAGGAAGGTGGATGAATAAATGGTAGGGGTGGGAATTGGGAAGAGGGTGGGAGGTGGTTATAGGCATGGGAGAATTTATGATGAGAAAGGTGGTTGGTGTGGCGGCATAATACATGGTTTGGCTAATAGAAGGAAGCACCACCGGGAGGAAATTGGGATGCTAATGAATGAGCGAGTGTTCAAAGCGTTATAATTTTTCTCCAACATGCTCATCAAATAATTGAATTCGACAAGTTGGAACATTGTGAGATGTGGTTACCCTCAATTTGTAACAATAAAAAATTTCATATAGTTATGAAAATGTACGAAAAATGATAATATGCATCGTATTTCACATAAAAAAATGCTACTATCAAATTTCCATGCCATACCAGTATAATAGAATGTTGCACTAAGCTCGGGCATGTGGCCCACACATCTTTGGTGTTGAGAAGATAACTCAGGCTTTGCTCATCCATGCTGCTGAACTCGTCAGCTTTTCAAAATGTAGTTTATCTCTGCAGTTTTTGACTTAGCCCACATGCTTTTCTTGTTATTTGGAGCTCAAGAAACTATGTTTTCTTTTAGTAGTGATCTTTGATGGAGTTATAGTATTGAAAAAACATTCTGCTGTATTCTGTGACATGCTTTTTGTCTACCAAACTGCTCAATGCATTTTCTTGTCCAAATTTGTGATGTACGGATCTCAATTTCTCATGAGTTGATGAGTTAACACGTTTCATCTCATCATCTTAAAATAATGCACTATCTCGGTACGTACATTGGTTGATTCAACATTTATTATTGCTTGTTTCATTATAATAATTTTTTCTTTGGAGAGAATCAAATGCATGTAGGAAGCTACGTTTAGTTTCTAGCGCCAATATAGGTGTTTCATTTCAAATCAAATAAATTTTAGGCCTTTGCGTAGTAGGATTAGTGACACTAAGTAGTACATTTTTCACCCAAAACTAATGTTACTCACCAACATCTCAACTTTCAAGTACATGCGTTTACAAACATTTCCATTCAAGGCTCAATTGCAATTCATGGTATGAGATTGGAACAACATATATGACATTGTACCAAATATCACGTGTATCCTTATTTTGGCTACGAACCCAATAACCATTGTTACTCTTTTCATCGAGCTACACAATCTTCATTTTTGGATTTGGCTAGCTCTACACTTGGATGAATTCAATTGTTCCTCAATTTTTCTAGGTCAGTACAAACCAACTTCACATCGCTACGTTGCATATGATTGTAATATAATACAACTTTTGTCAACAACGCATATATTAACTGATCGACACGTCTATGACATACATTATTCTTTTCACTTAGGTACCTTTCCTTGATATGCCGATGATATGAGTTCAATGGCATTATTTTATATCCTGATTGGAATGTGAAATTTTTTTATAGCTACTACCACATATCGCAGAAAAGAAATTTATTAGCTATGAATTAATAATACATATGACATGAAAAATAGAGTCATTAAAGCCACTTACAAGAAAACTTACATATTTTGTTGTTGGCTAAACCAAGTTGTTTTAAAATATTCCAAAAACCTTGGTGGTCCACCGAATCTTTCAAAGAACCTTTCACACTGTATTTTTACAGTTCATCATCTTCACATGTGTGCATCGATTTCTCTAAAGAGCGAAAAATGTGGTTGCTTTTCCCTTCCTTGGACTTTATTTCAACATTCTTCAACCATGCATGACGAACATGTCCACACACATAATAATATTTTCACACTTGATTGAAGACTTGGAATATCACAATTTATTAGAGGGAATATACATTAACAATATTTTTATGTCTCTTATAAAAGAATAAACACATCACCCTTAACGCTTCAATTTGAAGCAGTGAGCACCATCGTGATGAGCTTGAACATGCCAATGCGGTAGCTCTTTCTTCCCAATGGCAAAGAGATTTGGCATCCATTTAGAAATCTCAGCTTATAGTATTGTGATGATATCACCCAAGCCCATCGAGGCACCCCATTGTGATGTTTGTAGAAAACCATTAGGTGCTAAGTTGTACTACGACACAAACAATGTACATAATTATATTTATATAAGTTTGCATGCATTAAAATGAAGTTGAATAAATGAATGAAATTTAGATAAATTTGTACTCACTGGTACTTATTTGTACTAAATGTCGAATCCATTGAGATTATATTATTGTGAGAATATTTTAGCATCATTGAGCGCATTCACTTTGTTTGTATGCCTGTAACAAAAGGGATGTTTTCAACAAGATCTTGTTTAGGATAGTGAAGAAAAAACTCTCGGTGTTCACTTTATATGCCAACATTCTACGTTTGGATCACTTGATCTTTAACATACTCTAGCCTATGGTATCATTGTAAATGTTTAATATATCTTGTCTTGTCATATGTGTATCTTGAGATGTCCCTTTTGTATACTCACCACATTCATCCTTTCCATCGATGAAACTTGTCCATATCATTGTAACATTAAAACCTCTTTGGATTAAATGTTGGACAATAGATCGTATATCCCTTGTTAAATGTGGTGCATAACTAAATCTCATGGGCCTTTGGATTGATCTTTTCCATGACAAACAACATTGGATTTATCAATGTGCCTACATGCAATATGTATTATTACGACGATCTTACGGTCTAAGTTGAAGTCATCTGTACAATGAAGTGACATTTGAAATCAACTTTAATACTTTCTTGTTGGTTGTGTTTTTTACCTATCGAGGATGCACTCATAATTTGGTTTTGTGAGTACGGACCATATGCACACCAATACTGCCTCATAAATTTTTTACAACAAATTAGATATAACATATATGCATATTGCATTGTACGTATATTGATAAATATGTAAAGAACTCACATAGCGTACTCCAGGATATGTCGAAACAAGTGGCGTTTGTTTGATGATATCCTCTACTTTTTGCACACAGCTGGGTATAAATATTAAAGTGGGTAGGTGCGAATTCCTTTCGATTCCTCTCCTCTTATAAAATCATCAAGTACGACAATGTGAATAACTGCAGCTACGGTCATCAACATTTGATGCATGTTATGTCTTCCTGTAGAAAATTCAATCATATCCTCAGGTCATTATTCCAACCCATTAATCCTCTCCGCTTACACATTCTTGAAAATATCTTTGTACACATTCCATTGAACACGATTTGGTTTGAGGTAAGAGTTATGGTCTGTGGTTCAATGCATATCACTAAAGCTTATTGAAATCACATTTTTAGGTAAATGTTTTATACTTTTCAAATAAACAACTTTGGAAAAAAGTAATCATTGGGTCATTAATCAACTTAGATATTTCCTCACAAATTTAGACTAACCATGTGTGACATATGATGTCTTTGTGGAGGTGGTGTCTCACCAACTTGGTGTCATGGGGTGACTTGTGATGAGTGGTCGAGGAAAAAGAGTGAGTTTTGATGCTGCTCCCTTCACGCATAACGCTACCGAAACCTAACTTTGCCCTTTTCCAGGAACTTTAGAATCACTAATCGAGTGGATCTAGCCATGGGATTGGTGAGAATGTCAGACCACACTTCTAGGACTCTATGTATGCTAGAAAAATCCTTGAGAAGGTGAGCACACTTACAAAGATTGCAAAAGTGTTGGGGTTGTGTTGCATGTTGGAGGGTTCCTCAACAGCCTGCTAACACTCACGACCGTGGTTGGTTTGTTAGGTCTAGAGAGAGGTGCAATGTTGCTCATGGTGATTTCCTTTGGAACACTGGAAAAACATCCTAGAAAGTGGGTTTCAATCCTACTCACTAGATGGTGTGACTGGGTACTAATGTCGTAGCTCTTCTAAGTCAGGGAAAGTGGAAACCATATGATTAGGCATTTTACACAACGCACATGTTGGTCTTGTCCATGGAGAATGGCTGGGGGTGACTAAGGGTTCCCTGATTGGTCATTTTTCAGCTAACAAAAAGAGGATGGATCTACTCGGCACATCTTCCTGAGTTGTCGAGTTGTTCATGGATTCGTTTTCTGAGCCATATTCTTGGGAGAGGAAAACTATGGTCAATCACATACAAGCTAGCATTGCACGGAATCTAGGGACATAGTGACAATCCAAGACTTCAATGTCTATAAGGACTGTCTTGCGAACTAAGCAAACTGGGACATTTTGGTAGAGACTGACAAGGGCTGAAGAGCATCCATCATATTCTCTAAGTGTGATGTCTAATGGCTTTAGTTGGAGAGACCCTAACTTCTGCTAGACGTTCTTTGACATGATGCATGTGGATGCACCCTCGTCAATTATACATCGGTGGATGGTGATGTTTTGAACTGACACTGTTATCTGAAAGGCGACCATTGAAGGAAGCCAAGGGGTGGATTTGTCTAAATCAAAATCTATTAGGTGCGAATCAGCGGGGTCGATGGCACCTAACAAATAAAGTAAGGCTTTCCTTTACTTTGGGCATGATTCTAATACCTCCAAAGCTAACATGGCAACGGGAGATTGAGCTAGATCATCCACGATGCTATAGTTATGGGCCGCTTTGGAATGGTTTCCTGCCTGCCTAGTTGGTCCCTCGGCCATTATTGGAAAATTTTCAATAGACATATTTGATATGGTCAAAGGTGTTTTTGGTGCACTTGTACTAGCCCCTGACGAGTTGGTGTCTAGTGGGGTATCATAATTTCGGTTTCGTGTCTGAAAAAACAAATTTCTTCGCCAGTCATGTAGATTTCATGGTTGTTCTTTCCAGAATCGTCGGGAGTTTGTTGTTGAGTGTTAATTGTCCCTTGGTGGGGGAAAGGCTCCTCCATAACTGATGTCTGTTGGGAGGATCCCCCTTGTCCCCGGTTAGCTTGAATATTCTTTAGCTCAGGGAGGTCGGGACAGTGATGAGTGTAATGGTCGTACTCACCACAGATTAAACAAGAGTGGTTTGTCCAAAGATTTTCCCTCTTGTTCTGCCTTTGGGGGTTACTTCGTTCCTGGTTTTTATTTCGGTTGGAGTTTCCTCCGGCCTGAGATTGCGAAGGGCGTTCTTGATTGTTGCCCCCCTGTCCAGGATTTCCTTTAGGCTTTTTTTTTCCTTTTTTCATAGTTTCATTGGGAGGATAATTTGGATTCTCCTGTTTGTATGGTTGGCACGGTTGAGCTTGGGAAGGTTTCACAAAGTTCACCTATGCATTATTTTACATAGGTGGGTTTTTTGTTGGGGACTCGACATATTGTGGTCCTTGTCCCTAGTTTATAAATGGATGTTGGGGGGAAGCTCTTCCATCAGCATGTCTAGCTGCATACTGGGTCCCCTGAGCCGGAGGATACGGACCTCCCTGCTGATGGAGATACGATGACGCCCTATTAGTCACATTTTTCGAAGGTGCATAATGACTTTGATAGCCAGGTTCCGATATGTCCTGGGTAGAATCATATGCGTAACCGGGGTATGGAACGCTGCTACTTAGGTGATTTTGGGTCAATAACCCAATCAAATTGTCTGCGGAGTTTGACGCGCTTAGAAATTCTTTGTAATTTTGCAAGCGCAGGGCGTTAGGCAGGATATTGTAAATATATCCTGACTGCGTATAGATCAGCTCGTGTTGTTGGGCCTTACTGATAGCGCCCTCTTCAGATATGGTCTTTTGTTGCGCCACATCCTTCGAAATCTCTGCAGTGAGAGTTTTCAAGAACATGTATAATAGAACTCGATCGTTGAGTTTGGCTTTGCACAAACTACAACGCCTCCGCCATTCGTGGAGATGGTCTGAGATATGGACGGCGGGTGTTTGCCTAAAGTGGGTTAGTAATTCCATTCCAAAATCTTGGTGGATGGGTAGCTGAAAATAGGTCAGGAATGCAGTAGCGAGGGCGCTAAAGGTTCCATGCGTAGCATATGGCTTCTCCACATACCATTTTGCGGCTATTCCGTTTAGGGTGCATTGAAATAGTCTTAGTAGAATAATATCGTCAATGATGTTGTTCGACAAATACCATAGGTGGAAAGTCATAATATTCTTTTCGAGTTCTTCCACTTGCTTCCCTTTGAACTATGGAATGTCCAAAGGGAGCTTCGTGGGCATGGGAATCCATGTAGGGTTGTGAGCAATGGGATCGACTGTCAACTTAGTTAAATCTGGTAAATTTAACCAAGCTAAGAAAGGTGACTGAGAGTTTGTAGCCATTGCCCCTTGTGAAAACACAGTGTTCTGGTTAGGTATAGGGTTTTTCTGTGACGTGCCCTATTGTGAGTTCACCTGACTTCCTGAATGGGTAGCACTCCTCTATCCCCTAAGGATTGTGGGAGGAGTGGTATGCGGTGACCCTATGGGGGTGTTCACTTGTGTGGTGTTGGGTGACCGACGATGGTTTACAACTAATGATTCCCTAATAAAGGATGAACCAATAAGGGTGGCAGTGCTCCGTCTTTGATGCCTAAATGGCAAAAGACCTGGAACCCTTCCCGGTAATGGGGGGAGGCCCAAAAGGCATCTAGATCGACGAGGAACTGTTGGATTCGTTCTGGCATCATCTAGGTATGTTTTTGGAAAATTTTGAGAGGATAGAGATTACAATCAAACAAAAAATCCGATCGCATACATAAAACAAAGTGAAAATAAAAGATAAATTTTTCCTTTAGATTAATCCTATGTGACCAGTCAATAAAAAAATATGGTTTTTTGTTGTTTTTTCGTATGATACTCAAATCCTAGAAGACCTAAATTGTCCTCACACACTCAAATGTATCTGGGCCTTGAGAAGATATCTTTCGAATGCTGGGGAAACTTCCCGAAAGAGCTGGCGACGCCTCCAGTCAACCGAAGAAAATCAACCAAGGTAAGGGTAGAGGATCTAGTGCTTGCCTGCACCGTCACCTATAGGGAAGGATGCCCTAATTTTGGTCGCTAGGTACCGTCGTCCCACGTGAGCGTTCGAGTCTTGGGCTTCTTGGTAATTCAGCTACCAGTACCGAGTATTAGACGGGTCAGGTAGCCCAGAATATTACCGCACGCACTGGGCCTAAGCCTAACCCCCTCTGAATCGGGTCTCTACTGCGCTCAGGTTTTATTTGCCGTGGGCGGATAGACGGATTTAAAAGTTCCCTAAATGGTCAACTTCTATGTTTCAAGATGTAAACTGACCAAGGTAGCTTATTGGATTCCTACCCCCTTGGTCCTAACTTAAGCTATAACTTCTCTTGTGGCCCCTGTGGGGAGAGTTTAATGCATTTAGTTAAGTGAGTTTTAGGTGGCTTTGATTCACTTAAGGTGTGAATGTGTGTGAGAAAGAGGTGAACAAGCACATATTTTAAACATGTGGATATGCGGTGATCCTTTTCAATATCCCGTATTTAAACTAGGTTTGGTTTTTCTTTGCTCAAAAGTAAAACATGTGCGAATGTGGGCCGCTTACAATGCTTCTTAGTTAATTTAATTGATCAACTATAGGGAGATGGTGAATTATCAGTAGAGAGTGTTCATATACTTTCCTGGGATCACCCGTGGGTGTAAAGGTAGCAGAGATTACTTGCTCTTCTAAAGATAATTCAATCCCTGTCCCGAATCCTAGTGCCAAAAATTGAACTAATATTAATGACTTTCAACTAGGAAAATGAAAAGAAATTTTTTTCTTATGGTGTGCCTTTGTGAAGCTACAATAAGAATAGGACGAGGGCCCTAGCTCGCTGAAGCTTCGTGTGTGAAATAAAGTGAACAATCACAATGTTGTAAGATGCAGATATACGATACACTATGTTTGGTTGTTCCTTTCACGAAATAAACAATGTGCAGGTAATGGGATGCTTACAACTTTTCCTATTTAAACTAAAAGTTTTCTCTATAGGGAGATTGTAAAATATCAAGAGAGAGCATTCATATGCATACCCAGCGTCACCGTTAGGTGCAAGGGCGACAGAGACTACTTGCTTTCTTTTGGTATTTTAATCCTAGTCCCAAAATCCTAATGCAAAAATTAAAACTTGATTTAATGCAAGAATTTGAAAACTAACTAAATATGTGTGGACTTGGGCCACTTACTCTTTGTTAATTAATCTATGTGTGTGATATCTACTATCAATAATCAGCTTATTTAGATGACATGTGTGGATATGGGCCACATTTCTTGTCTCCTAATCAAACTAGGTGAGTATAACATAGTAAACTAAAAATTAGAATGATGCACTAGCTACACTAAACTTAAGATAACACACATGTCTAACAGTCAAGAAATATCAACACAATGTTTTAAAGCCAATTCGTTTTTCGAGATTTTTTTCAAATAAATAAAAATAAGAATGATTAATTACTTCAAAAAAATAAGTTTTAATGTTTAATTATATATTGCAAAATATAATATAATAGTTTGATATATGTTTTGATTTTAACTTTAAAATTAAATTATTACTATACAAATATTTAATGTTAACTAATAATTATAATTCTTTTAAAGTAACATATTTAATGTTAATTAATAATTCTAATTCTTTTAAAATAAAAATAATGTTATTCATAATAATAATGATGTTATTAAATTTTTTTTTACATAATTATTCATTTAAAATAAACACATGTTTAAAGGCCCACAATTTTTTTAGGGAAATAATGTGATGTAATTCATAACATATGTTGCATTTTGAAATAGGTAACAACTCTCATCTCATCATAGCATGTGGGTGTTATAATTATATTGTTTTCCTGGAACAAAATGAACAAATCTTAGTTTCTCATTCTTTTCAATTGTGATTATGTTTTTGGCAAAGTGAAATAAAGCAAGACTTATGTAAACTACAGTTGGCAATGATAATCTGGTTATATAAGTTGAACATATTATATCCAGTTATGTGATGTGGCAATACACCTTTATTTTTGTATTGTATAACTATGCATCGATTGGTGTGATTTTCATTTGATTTCATGTTGTACTCTTTTCTATGGAAGCAACATTGTAGATGATGTGTTGCATACACTGGTCGTTATCATTACTTTTGAAATCAAGACTAATGTGTCATATTTTGTTTTAAGGAGATTTTATTCAAAACATCCAAAACTATTTTAGAAATCAAGTCTAATATGGCATATTTTGTGTTAAGGAAATTTTATTCAAAACATCCAAAACTACATGTTTGTCATTGTGACAAAAAATGATATAAAGGCCTTTCTCTACATATTGAACTCCAAATAATAGGATAACAATGTTGACAGAATATTTTTTGAATTTAAACAATAAATTTAAAAAGACATTTTATAAAAAAAAATTATAATGGAATAAATAAAATATACTTTAAATTAAAAAATTACAAATCAATAATCTTATATTTTTAAAAAATTGTTTAAATAAAATAAAATAAAAATTGAAAAAGAATCATATACATTAATCAAAATGAAAAAGCCCATAAAACAACTTTCAAAAAATAGATTTAATAATTTTTCACTAATAATAGAATGAACAATAACCAATTAAACTAAATTTCTCTCACAATCATAAAAAAATTAATTAATTAATTAATTAAATTAATAAAATGATATCGTGATACACAGCGACACACTAAATTATTCAACATTAAATTAATTAAGTAGTTGTGCCATTTTTATTCTTTTAATTAAATTAATTAATAAAAAAATATCGAGCAAAAAATATCTATAATTAAAAATCTTGTGTTATATATTGTTTCTTATATATTTTCCTAATTTTTTGGAATATATATAAATTATTTTTCACATATAAAAATTAATATTTCTATATATATATAAACCTATCACTACAATAACAATAACATTCTCCAAATTACTAATATATATATGAAATTAATTACATACCATTAACCAAGTAATGATAGCCACATTATATATAAAATAATGTTGTAAGTTTTTTTTGCAGGTTCCACTTGTAAATATAATATAACTGGTTGTCATTTATAAGAAAAATTTACATTGGACAGAGAAAACGTAGCCATCCCTTCCCATAAGTTAATTGAAGAAATTTTGTTAAAAAATCCCTCACTTTAATAATGAAATTTTATAATTTTTAATTAAATCTGTCATATATTTAATACTGAGGATCAAGACCAAATTCGTGTTTTGTTAGTGTTATTTATAAAATATTACAAAGCTCACAAAGATTTTTTTCTCCATCAAAGAATGCTTTCTTTCATTTTTGTTTTCCCTTATTCATTCAAATCAGTTAAATGTCAGTTGCGGCAATCAAATAAAAGTAATTTCATATTACAATTTCTAACATCAAAACTTAATTTAAAAATTCTGTTGATAACCTACCAATTAAAGTGAAGGGTTTTTCTATAACTAAATAAAAAGAATACGGAAGACAAAGGGTATTTGATATTTTTTGATAACCTACCAATTAAGCTGAAGGGTTTTTCTGTAACTAAATAAAAAGAATACAGAGGACAAAAGGGATTTGATATTTTTGATATCGCTACACTAAACATTAATCAGTTTTGCAGCGAGAAGAGTAAGGAGAGTTAAGGTAGATGGAGAGTTAAGGCAGATTGCTAAGAGATAATGGCTGCAGAAATTTTTGGAGAGTTAAGGCGGCTGGAGATTTAATGGAGCGCCGCAGATCAGATCATATATAAAACTCTTAAATTTGTTTTTTAAAGAAAAATAGAACATTTATAAAGACATTGAAATAAAAAAGAAACAGACAAATAAAAAAAAACTTATAAACTTACCAGCACTTTGAAATTTAACTGCTGCCCATGAAAAATTCGGGTTAATGGCTACTATCCGAGAATTAACAGCCCTCGAAATTTAACTGCTCGACGGATTGCAGAGAGTTAATGGCTGTTGTCTGGGAATTTCTTTGTACAAAATTAACCTCAATCAAAATTTAATTGCTTGCCGGAGAATTTCTCATGGCATTTCTGTGTCATAGCTTCGTGGGAATTTGCAGGTGGCCCGATTCAGGCTCCTTAGGGTGGATTCGCCCGTTAACGTATCCCTCGAAGAATTTCTTCAGCGATTAGGGTGTCACAGCTTCGTGGGCATTTGCAAGTTGCCCGATTCAGGCTCCTCAGGGTGGATTCACAGGTTAACATATCCTTTTGGCCTGGCAGTGATCGCAGCATCCTTCTTATCCTGGTAAAAGCCCGCGAAATTTAACTGCGTCGGATGGAGGGTTAATGGCGCACTTGAGACCGGCAGATGGGAGAGTTAATGGCAGATTTGATGGCCGCAGAATTTTTTGGCATCTCGAGACTGAAGACGGCTAAGGATGGCATGGGCATGGACCGCATGAGCATGGTATAGTCATTGGTACTCTTAAACATTAATGGGCCAATAGACTGGAAAGTATTGGTTTCCCACTTAAAATCCCACACGTACTTGTACTACACACCAATTTAATATGGACTAATAATCTTATGCCCCTGCCTCAAATCCCACACGTACTTCAGTGGTAAATTAATTCCCCTCCCTTTGCAGACGTGAATCATTCATGATCTTTTCTGCAATAAAAAGTGAAAAGTGAAAAATGTAAACTAATAAGAAGAAAAAATATATATATTTTTAATGATAAAAGTAAATAAATAATAATAAAATTAAAATTAAACCATGTTAAAAATATAAAAAATTTAAAATAAATATTGAATTAATGTCAAATCAATAATCAACGAAGTGCAACATATTTGTGCGGAAGGCATAATAACAACCATTTTTAAAAATTAAAATTTGGTCCAGGGGAGAGGGGTCAGTGCTCAAACACCTCAGCGATGATTGGACCAGGTGCCACGTAATAATTGCCACGTCATGTACGTCAGCTGTCCATTCGTATGACTTTCACGTGGCGGGCACGTGCAGCCGGTCCTTCCGGTATGTAACCTGCTCAGCAGGTCGTCTCCCGCCATATTGTGGAGGCTTCTCGACGAAGCCTCATTTCCTGCTCCGGGTCTGGTTGATGTGCATTTTGGTGTCCGTTTCTTGCGCAACGTTTCTCCGATGTCTGACGCCTCTGCCACCACCGTCCGCGCACTCCATCCATCGTTATGGTGCCCGATATCTCCTGGCTCGAGCTCCCCTGGTCTTGGTTCGGCCGCAGCGGCATTCAAATTGGTACTGGTTTATGCTCTGTGGTTGTTCACATTGGTTTGTGTGTTCATTAAACCTCAGCTCTATGGTGGTTTAATCTTGGCACTATGGTGGTTATACCTCGGCTCTTTGGTGGCTATGCTCGGCTCTGTTTTTTCATACCTCGGTCCTGTGGTGGTTTTACCTTCGCCCTTTCATGGTTTTATTTGGCTCTGTAATGGTTTTACTTGGCTCAGCCCTGTGGTGGTTTTAACTCGGCTTTGTGGTGGTTTTTCTCGGCTATGTGGTGGTTTTTCTCGGCTTTTTGGTGGTGGTGGTCATACCTCGGCTCTGTGGTTCGGCGCTGCGTGGCTTACAGGTCTGTATGCTTCGAATTTTGTTTTCAAGTGTGTTTCTATGTTAGTTTTATGTGTTTTTGCAATTTTTTTTAATGTTGGTGCTCTGTGAATGATTGTGTTTTTGATTTCTTTGCAGGTTAGTGTAGAAGCCAAGGACAATGCAGTAGGCTGGCAAGGCAAGGAAGGCCAGGAGGGAGAGGAATTGGATGAGAGGAGTTTTAAGGTAGGATTTTGTCCTACCAGTGATATGTATGTGTTTGTAAACACATTTAACCTTAAGGAGATGTTCTATGTTGAGCTTCTTTACTGTTTTACTGTGGTTTTACTGTGTTTAGGGTTTAGGGTTGTAATTGGAAAATCGAGAGGTTTACTGTGGTTTACTGAGGTTTGAGAGGAATTTTTCCAGTTCCTGTAATGTCAATATCACATAATTTTACTGTGTTTTACTGTGGTTTACTGTGGTTTTACTGTGTTTAGGGTTTAGGGTTGTAATTGGAAAATCGAGAGGTTTTCTGTGGTTTACTAAGGTTTGAGAGGAATTTTTCCAGTTGCTGTAATGTCAATATCACATAATTTCACTGTTTTTTGCTGTGGTTTAGGGTTTTACTGTGGTTTTACTTTGTTTAGGGTTTAGGGTTGTAATTGGAAAATCAAGAGGTTTACTGTGGTTTACTAAGGTTTGAGAGGAATTTTTCCAGTTGTTTTAATGTCAATATCGCATAATTTTACTGTGTTTTACTGTGGTTTAGGGTTTTACTGTGGTTTTACTGTGTTTAGGGTTTAGGGTTGTAATTGGAAAATCGAGAGGTTTATTGTCGTTTACTAAGGTTTGAGAGGAATTTCGCCAGTTGCTGTAATGTCAATATCACATAATAATTAAGCGATTGGCTTGCTCAATGAAAGACATATATTTTAGTTTGTTACATTCCACCTGAGTTATAGTGAGTTTGATATGTGCCTTAACATCTATAGATGTAAAAACTTAGTTTTTCTCTCAGACACATCATCCATGAGATGATTGATTGATATTTCAGCATCTTCCACTGATTTGGCATGCTTTAATTAGGTGACATTTTGTAATTTCAAAGGAACTTGAAGATCTTGATTAAGAAGCAGCAAATATGGTGCATGGAAATAACTGTTGGCATGTAGTTTTGTTTCAGAGTTTTGCTTTTATTCCACGGTTTTTTCTGGTTAACGATTCTGTTGTACTGGAAAGAACAACATTGGCTTGGAAAGAAACAACCAAACACCTTATCTAGAAATGAAACCTCCTCAAAGCAGACTAGGTGTTGTTGCAATCCTCTACCAGTTGCTTGTATTATAGGAAGAATATTGATTCTTTCTAAGTTTCTGAAGGAGTCTAGTTAGTTAAAGAATTGTCTATGTATTTTGACAGTCAAATGTCATTATTCACACAAACTTTAGGACTGCTATTTAGAGTAAAACTTGTTTTTCGGTCTGAGGATGTCCCTTGTAGAGAGTATGGTCAGTGTGGTCTCATTGCTCTTTTTCAAACATAAAATTGCATATTAAGTATGGTATGTTGAGCTTGATAAAAACATTTTAAAGATTTTAAATTAGGATGTGGGTATTCTGGGTACTACATAGTTTAATTTATTTTATTACATCTACTTAACAGGGTGCAATGCAAGGCCACTTCATCTCTCATCTTAATTGAATCACTTCAATTCAATAAAAGATGGGAAACGATTTAGTTGCTTTGTTTAGATTGCACTTGAACATTATAACGTAGGATTTCAAGAGTTTTATAATACTATTAGTCTTTACTCTTGTCATTGTTGCAATTCTATTTTACACGATTGCTCTTTTGGACTGGTTTATTGTATTTAGATATTTTCTGAATCACTTGACATTTAGATATATTACAATTCATCTCTCATCTTAATTGAATCACTTCAATTCAATAAAATATGGGCAACAATTTAGTTGCTTTTGTTTAGATTGTACTTGAACATTATAACATAGGAGTTCAAGAGTTGTATAATACTATTAGTCTTTACTCTTGTCATTATTGCAATTCTATTTTACACTATCGCTCTTTTGGACTGGTTTATTGTATTTAGATATTTTTTGAATCACTTGACATTTAGATATATTACAATTCATCTCTCATCTTAATTGAATCACTTCAATTCAATAAAAGATGGACAATGATTTAGTTGCTTTTGTTTAGATTTCACTTGAACATTATAACGTAGGATTTCAAGAGTTGTATAATACTATTAGTCTTTACTCTTGTCATTGTTGCAATTCTATTTTACATGATCGCTCTTTTGGACTGGTTTATTGTATTTAGATATTTTTTGATTCACTTGACATTTAGATGTATTACAATTCATCTCTCATCTTAATTGAATCACTTCAATTCAATAAAAGATGGGCAACGATTTAGTTGCTTTTTTTTAGATTGCACTTGAACATTATAACGTAGGATTTCAAGAGTTGTATAATACTATTAGTATTTACTCTTGTCATTGTTGCAATTCTATTTTACACGATCGCTCTTTCATTGGTTATTGTCATTAGATATTTTTGAATCACTTGTGTTTAGATATATCACGATTCATCTCTCATCGTTGGATCCTTCAATTCGGTGAATTCAATTTCCTTGTTCAATCATGGTCAAAAATGCGATCTGTTAAGGCTATAACTTCAATTGCTCTTGTGTTGATCAGCATGATATAGTGACTATAATGTCGATCAGAATCAATTATAAAGTGTTGATATACTAGATATTATTGAAATGTAGAAATTTAAATGTGTTGAATTATTCAGGGATTATCGATTACACACTATTTAGCTTCGCCACATCGCCTCTTCTACAATTGATCCGCTTTAGGAAATAGAAGCGAGTCATCATACATTAAAGCAATCAAGCACATATATACGGTATGTAATGGGGAAATCTTACAGCTGAAAACCCCCAACTATCTATATATTATAATGATAGAGAACATGTAACAATACATAGCACAAAATCCTCACAAGTATCTAGAACTATCTCCAATTGTTACACACAAACTAGCTCAGATCTGAACAAGTCACAGGTTCAAATCTCCTCCACAAGTCTGCTTGCCTCTACTGCGCAATCCAAGTTGATTAATGATGAGATCCAAGTTCGAATCCCACTAGCTCCAACTGCGTAATCCTCATTGGCAATCTCCATCAATGTGTGTGCAAATCTCATGCACAGCCAATAGTCACAACTGATAGCAAACTCACCCTTTCACCCACCTCTAACACTGGTCTCCACTGAACTGTCCATGCATTGCAGTTAACTGATGTGTTCTTTAGTTGATTTATGAGTTAATAATTAGTGAATTAATTAATAATTAATTCACACCACTCATCACTAGTGTATTTTTCAGTTAGACTAAATACAACTAGTTCAACTAATTTAAACCGAACACAACTCCACCAACTGTCTCATCAACTCCACCAAACTCTGCCACATGAGTTCTAACTGAAGTCAACCATGCAATAGCTCAGCTAACCCCTAGGAAAAGCGTATTTCCTTCTGTCAGCTGCATGTGCCACATCCAGGCATCAAACTGAAGTGCTCCAAGAGGATAAGATAATGTTTATAGTCTAAATATTATTAAGGGTTAATAATATTTGACTATTCTATTTTTAGCTCGGCAGTCTAAAAATAGAAACCGCCCAATGTCTAAAAATAGAGGTCCATCTATTTTTACCAACTCGACCAATCATCCATAAATAGCATCCTGCAACTCATAGACCATGATCAATATGTCTAAAAATAGACATAGTCTAAAAATAGACTTTGCGCCAAAAATAGCCTGCGGGCCCACTTAGTGAAGGCGACTTCATTTCACTAAGCTCCATCATCTTGTTGCATTTTCAACATAACAAAACTATCTGTGAAACAGACAGTAGCGGCTATGATATTACGTCTCCTACATGGCACCTGGTCCAGTCATTGTTGAGGTGTTCGGGCACTAACCCCTCTCCCCTATATAATCTCACAATCCTTTAATTATAGTTTTTACTGACAGTCATAGGAAACATTAAATCAATCTTTTTATGTAGTATTGCATATTAAGTATGGTATGTTGAGCTTGATAAAAACATTTTAAAGATTTTGAATTAGGATGTGGGTATTCTGGGTACTGCATAATTTAATTTATTTTATTACATCTACTTAATAGGATGCAATGCAAGGCCACTTCATCTCTCATCTTAATTGAATCACCTCTGTACAATGTTCAATTATGAATTCAAAAATCTGATATAGGCTAAGGCTATAACTTCAATTGCTCCATGTGTTGATCTAATTGATATAGGCTAAGGCTATAATGTCTCGATCAGGAATCAATTGCTCCCCGTGTTGATATAATTGTTATTTAACATGATATTTGGTATCTATTTCTGTTCATCAAAGAGCATGTAATGTTCAAGGGATAGTTTGTTTAGATGCAATTAGATTGTTTTGTTAATGATGTTCAATTCAATTATGAATTCAATTTCTTTGTATAACCACCACAGAGCCGAGGTATAACCACCACAGAGCTGAGTATGTTAACCTCCTTTTTATTGAGTGATTTTCACCTCCTTTTTATTGAGTGATTTTGATTGATGAAGTTTGCAATGAATTTTGATGATACTTGTTATTTAACATGATTAGATGCAATCAAGGGATAGTTTGTTTAGATGCAATCAGATTGTTTTGTTAATGATGTTCAATTCAATTATGAATTCAATTTCTTTGTTCAATTATGAATTCAAAAATCTGATATAGGCTAAGGCTAAAACTTCAACAGATTAAAAAACTTGTAGGATTTAGAAACTGTTTGATATGTAGGAATTATAAACTATTTGATATATAACTTCATAAAAAATCTGATATAGGCTAAGGCTATAACTTCAACAGATTAACAAACTTGTAGGATTTAGACACTATTTTATACATACTAATTTGAAAATGTTTGTAGCTTCCCAAACATCCATGGATGCTATCATTAGCAAACCTATTTGATCCTTACCAAAATCAAAGTGTCTTGTAGTTACAAAAATTAAGTCATGGCACCTCTATGCTTGATGGCTTCCATTTCCTACATTGCCCAAGTATGGTGGACTCCCAACATTGGATGATTAGGATGTGCCTGAATGTTGGCATATGGTTGACTCCAATTTGCTCCATGTAGCCATGGTGGGACTGAGTAGCCCAAGTGTCCACTTGTGTTACTAACCCTAGCACTGACTGTAGGTGTCATATAAACACAATTAGGATTCAAACCTGCACTGGTAGGGGTATAAGAGGTGGGCCTAACCCCTGCCTGATAACTAGGGACTTGGATGTTAATCAGGTCTTGGAATGATGGTGTATGCTCTGCAATGTGGTCCAGCGTGTTAGACATCAACCTATTTGCCTCAAACTGGCTTGAACCATGGTCTTCTCTGCTTGTCACCCCTTTTCCTTTTTCCAACTCTTGCTTAACCTTTCTTGCCTCTCTCTGTTGCCTTGCCAATTGCTTTTGATGTTCCTTATCTTCCCTTGCTTTTTGTCTTTCCAACCTTTCCTTTGCTCAAGCTTCTGCTGTTGCAATCCTTGCAACCCTCTTTTTATTGGCTAACTCCTTCTTTCTCTTTTTAGCTTCCTGAATTTCATTCTTTTTACGTTCAAACTCTAACATTAAATTCATATAATCTTCAGATGTGAGCAATTGTGAACTCCTCCCTAAACGAAGATAATCTGAGGTTGAGTTCCTTGATGAGGCCTTCACTCTCTCTACTGGTAGCTTTAGGAATGCACCAAGTAATCTCTACTTTTCTGGACCTGCCTGCTGGATTTCATCTTCTGGGACAACTGATTGGACCCCATTGTTGTCTTCTTCAGGTACTTCATGCTAAATAGGCTCCTCTTCTAGTGATCCATTGTCCACAAAATAATGAACAAGTTCGGTGTTCAACCTTGATGGTTGTGAAGGCATGTCCATGCTTTCATCCTCATTGGTGGTAGATACATTATTTCCAGTGATATTCATCATGGCCTTTGCCAGCCATGATGGTGCACTTACTTGGGTTGGCATGGTCAATTGCTCATTGTCAGCTGCATTAGTGGGTGTCACAGCCTCATTGATATTGTTAGTTGGTTCATCACTGAACTGTGTCTCATTGACATGCTCAGCATCATCACCACCACAGAACAACCCTTCAGAAAGGGACATTATACCTTCAGTAGCAGCTACATCTTCTTGGGCACCAACATTCTCTTCTAAGTTCTTTGCTTCTTGACCTTCCACTTCAAATGCTTGGCTACATGTGGTATCATGCATAAGAGCATCAAAATTGAGTGGCCATATACCAGTCCTCCTAAATCCAGCCTTGATATTATAAGGTGTGAGAGCCCTTTTAAATGCTTTACTTGCAATCTCAGCTAGCTCAAACCTCTTTACTTCCACCCCTGGATTCTTTGCCATCCATGAAGCTCGCTCGACCCTAAAATAGTTCTTGAAAGGGCCAAACACGCTCACATCAAGGGGCTGCAATCTGTGAGTAGTATGAGCCGGCAATGTTAACAGATCAATGCCCAACTTATTGGCCTCCTCGATTGTCTGCATAGACATGTGGCTTCCATGGCCATCTAAAATCATCAAGTGTCTGTTTTCAGGCGAGACACCACCCGGTACAGAGCAGTAAAGTGGCAAAGCCAATTTAGGAATAGTTCCTTTGTCATCCATGCATGTGGATGTGCAGTCATGCATGCCCCTGGTTCACAATTCTGTATATAATTTTTTATTTGAGTTTTACCTTTAAATAGATAAAATCCTGGTATTGATGAACCAATTGCATTGACACAGGCAAGAATTGTGATCCACTCCCTGCTCTTAGGCAATATCTTAGGCACATTTCTACTCCCTCTCTTGGAAATTACCCGCATACCACAATTTCTTCCTGCCTGTAAGCCTGTTTCATCACAGTTCCATATATGGTCTGGGGCATATGAGTGCTGGTCATATGCAGCAGAAAGAGTGTTATAGAACTTGGAAACAATTGCAGGGCATAGATTTAAAGCCCGGTCTCTGTCAAGGCCCTCTGCTGTACGTAACACAAGGTCTGGATGCCTCTTTTTAAACCCACTCCACCATGACTTACCAGGAAAACCATCTTTAAAGGGTTTGGCCTCCCTTGACATATTTGAGCTATAGTGGATTTAAGTTGGATAAGCTCTAACCCATGTCCCAATTGGGCCATCTCCTTACACCACTCCACCACCTCATCTTCCTCCTCTTCAGTCATGACTGTAACAGGCCCTCTACGCTTTGTATTAGTCAACCCATTTATCCAATAATGTATGTTAGAGGCAGTAATACCATGTTTTTTTGTAGATGCATGGATTGAATATCCCTTAAAATCGATGTCATCAATTGCAGCAAGCATGTCTTGCTTCATCCAGCCTCTGATTGCACTGATTTTCTTTGTTGAAATTGCACCTTGTATTGTGGTCGAAGGTGGCTCTGTGGCTGATGGTGGGATAGGATGATCTGCAACCACAGGGTCCTTTTCAACTACATTACTGGGAGCAATGGGAGCATTGACATCCTCATCTGATGAACTGCTCCGCAGTTGGGCCCCCCTTCTCCCTCGCCTCCTGTTCCTTATCCGATCTGCAACATAAACTCTTGGCATGGCTACAACCTGCAATTTCCAACATCGTTAAGAAATTTGATAAGTATTACAGCACAACTGTATAGAGTAAACTATAATTATGTATGAATTCCAAAATTTCTGCTAATAACATGAAATCTTCAGTTGTTTGTTGTGAATTAATGGACTTATCTTTGGACATGGACTGTGTGTTAGAACTATTTTTATTGAAATATTTTATTCAATATAAAGTCAATATCCAAATCTGCTTAATAAGCACAACAAAAGGAGGAGGCAACTACATTTATATTGTAGGCAACTAGAAATGTATGTTTGTTGTGAATTAATTGACATTGAAGTATTACTTGTCAATTATGTATTACTTGTGATATCAACAGGAGAAAGATATGTGATACCTACATGGCTATTAGCTACATGGACTTGTCTAAAATCAGTAAGTGCCTGTTTTAAAATGGACTTATCTTTGGACATGGATTGTGTGTAGGCGTTCAAGGTTTATGAATCCTTTGTTTTTCTTAGGAAAACCCTCTGCCCGATAGGCACTGTTCCTATGTAGTTAGTAGGTTGTTGTTCTTATAAATTTTGAAGGGTATTGTTCCTATGTAGTTAGTAGGTTGTTGTTCCTATGTAGTTAGCAGGCACTGTTCCTATGTAGTTAGTAGGTTGTTGTTCTTATGTAGCTAGCAGGCACTGTTCCTATGTAGTTAGTAGGTTGTTGCTCTTATATTTTTTGAAAGATTTTACTTAGGATAAAGTCAATATCCAAATCTAGTTAATAAGCACAACAAAAGGAGGAGGCAACTACATTTATATTGTAGGAAACTAGAAATAGCTACATGGACTTGTAATGGCCTGAACGATGTTAGCTACATGGACTTGTAATAACCTGAACATTGTTAGCTACATGGACTTGTAATAACCTGAACGTTGTTAGCTACATGGACTTGAAATAGCCTGAACGCTGACAACTACATTTGCTCCACAGAAATTGATGTACTGTTCTTAGGGGACTGTGTGTTGGAACAATTTCTTGAAAGATTTTACTCAATACTGGACTTAAAGGTTTAGACAAATTCCAACTTGAAATTTGGAGTAGCTAATTAGTAAGCTAGTTTGAACACTCATAGCTTCTTTAATCTACGTGATTTTATCAACTAAAATAATGATAAAGTACTCAATATCTTGAATAACATTATTGAAGAACAACGAAATACCTGTATGTCTCCAACAACGCTCCAACAACTGATGAAGAGAGTGAATGTAACACTGTGCACACACATTGTCTGGAATGTAACATTGCGCACACACTCTATCTGGAATGTAACACTGAGCACACTCTATCTGTATGTATGGAACACTGTCTGAAAAGGATTGTATGTCTGCAAAATGGAAACTCACTGTCTGAAAACTCACTTTCTGAAAACTGTATGTCTGCAAAATGAATGGAACACTCTCTGAAAACTCTGAATGTATTTCAGCAGTAGTTTAGGAGTATAATGAATGCCTCAAATGCAATAAGAGTTGATGTTTTATAGTTTTATGATCTAGAATTTAATTGGTAGGGAAGATTGGCATGGATTGCCATCTCCCAAATTTAATTCTGTGTTGTGGATTGATTTGTACATGATCCAATGGCTGAAAATCTTTCATGGTTGATCCTTGTGCTTTCTTGAATTTAATCCCTGAATTGAAATGCTTTCCTGAATTTAATTCCTGTAATTCCAGGGCTGTTGTGTTTAATTCTTGAAATGAAAGGTTGGGTGAACTATTTCCTGAATTGAATGGTGTCATTTAATGTCTTCAATAGGCTGAATGGTTAAACAAACATGTACAAATGGCTGACAGAAATTTCACCTATTTTTGTGCAGGGGGTACTCAGTCCTTGTGCAAGTGTTACCCAGTCTTTGTCCAGGTGTTACTCAGCAATGAGATCTATTGCCCCAATGCAAAATCAATGGGTGACTGTTTGATGAGATAACTATACTTTTGGATGGGTAGCATTGTAATGTTTTGTAGTGCATTTTGCCTTAGTTGGTAATTCAGAACTAGAGGTACTTGAGACAATAGGTCTTGTCAACTTGTGATGTTAGACTTGGTGTATTACAGTTGTTGGTTTAGTAAAAAAATGGGCCCATTTTGGACATATTTATATAACTTATATAACTTATTATCAAATATTTATGTGCATATTTTAGTGAGTTTGTCATTCTTGTTTGATGGATGTGTGGGACCAGTACTATAACTACTATTGGTCCTTGCATAACAATAGAAGCCTCTCCCCTAGGTACTCTTCCAAACAATTTTGCAAAAAAATACGGCTTAAAATTACTTCTCTTTGTTATAGAAAAAGGATGTCATCCGCTACAAGTTTATAGTATATTGTAGAAAATTAATCATTAATGCATATTTTAGTGGACGTTAATCAAATTTCCATGGAAAAAGAACGTACTTTGTCCATCAAACCTGGCAGAGAAAACATCAAACTTAACTTCATGTCGGTCAGGTTGCTCCGTCATAATATATTTAAATTTACTTTCCACATAAGCTTCTCAAACAATTCATGATGTGTCGTGTAATACACATTTGGTTGATTTTGAGCCCTCAATTTTTTACGTTCTCGATTTTAGGAAATTAAAAAGGCAAGTGGCATTATTTAATCCATTTCTCTAGAAGGTGGGAAAGTGAATTAAAATAATTCATTACGATTTATTTTTAATTGTATAGTATTTTATGTAATAAGTGAAAAGGACCCTTAATTTCCCATTTTAATAGCGTACCATATAAAGGAGAAAAAATGTTTATAATATTAGGGTAACATCCCACCATTTAGTAATGAATTGACATGGTTTCCTATAAGGATGCCTTGGCAAAGGACTCTTGCAAATAACCAGCGCGATACCGAGAGGGATACATAAATTTATTTATTTTTACTTTATTAATTTTAAGGTAGAAGTCATATTATATAATTAATTATTAATATATTTTTTTAACACAAAAATTAGATTAGAAATTTAAGTCGGGATAAAATTATCTTAAAGTTTTTACAATTGTCTTTAATCTATTACAATGTTACATGAACCACTTTGTGAGGACATTAATCTTTTATAGGTACCCACTTAAAACATTGTTGGCTCCAACATGTCGAAAAGATGATGATACAAATTTTTTGAAAGCACCAACTTATAGCGGTGTAAGTATCAACCAGTTGAATAGATGCAAACACAAATCCTTTGCAACTTAGCTAAGTTTAGAAATTTGCTGATCACTATTAATGTTTAGGCTTATTTTTTGTTTAAAAGAAGATATGCCTTCGTACGAGCTTGTACCCAACATTACACCATTTTCCTTGTTGTTTCAACGCTTAGTTAGCCATTACAAACTTCACAAATCTATTGTCACTTCACTTTAAGATGCCCTACAAGCCTACGGCCTAGATAAACTAGGGTTTGTCCTCCTCCTCCATTTTTTGTGGATATCATGTACCTATATTTTTCCAAGTACTTGGCTTGCAGGTTCTTTTGGTTTGTTTCATTCTTTCTCTCTTCTATCTATTCCTTTATCATTATTGAATATTATTGTTTGTTCCTTTCCTGAGAGGGATTGTTGTGTTTATGAGTGGAATGTCTATAAATTCTTCTAGCCTCAATGCTATTGAATGAGGGATTGCTACCCTCCCCCTCGCGAGGACACCATGTATGCTCAACAACATAAGGTTTTCATGTAACCCTAGGATAAGGCAATAGATTGATTCTGACCACACCCTTATTCTCATCACTTTTATAAATAATAATAATAATAAGAACAGTAATAGTAATAATTTTCTCATGGGGTATAGAGCAAATGGTGATAGGATGCTTTGTTAAGGCACTTAGTAATGTGAAAGTCACAGGTTCAAAATTTCATGGGAAAAAATTCAATCATGCAAAGGGTTGGTGTGGCTCGAGCCATGTGTGTCATGGATACTCAAGTCATAGGTTAGGTGTGTCATTCGTATCAAGACTCACATACCCTAGCAAAAAAATTAATAATAATAGTAATAAGTTAAAACAAAGTTATAATTTATTTAAATTTTATGATTTTTTTAATCTCATCAATGTAAGATGTATCATGAGGTAAGACTGAGGTAAGAGTGTTGATGCTTAGGTGGATAGTAGGGATTTAATCTCCAATGAATATTTTAGAATATTCATTGTAGTTTACACAAATCAAAGGTTGAAATTTTATTAAATTAATTAATTAAAAAAATATCATTGAAAGTGAGTTGTGGTTTCTTTTATTGTGGTATTGATAAGACGTGGTATTGGCACATGATATTGTAACAAAGCCTATTTGCAGATTAAGAATCTCCACATTAAATTGGGAGAAAATATCCATAGGTAAATATTCATGGTTAAGAATATTGTTCTGTGTTTTTTTAAATGCATGTTTTTAAATTATATATTAATTATTTTATAATTAATAATAATTTAATGAAGTCATAATTTAGTTATTCCTTATGATTTTTTTAAAGTTTAACAATGTTATCATGAAGTAAGTGTTAATGTTTGTCATGGATTGATATCTATTTAATTTATATGGTTTCTCTAGTTAAATTAAAATTTTGGAAACCCTCCCCGGATGCAGGTGCTAGATAGCTCAGCAGGGCTACATGGGGCTGCCATTTGGATCACCACACAGCGCGCCCATGTGCCTCGGCCTTGGGACGCCCATCGCCTTAAATTTTCACGTGGACTGGGCTTTAAAGCCCCATGTGCCACCCTCCATGCGACGTACTCGGCGAGTCTCAGAATAACTCTCCGCTGTAACATGTTGTTTGACACTCCTGCTGTTTCTCTAGCTCTCCCGCCCGCTTTGGTTGCTCTCCCTCTAGTTTTCTGGCTTTGGCCCTCCCTTGCTTAAGCGAGAGGCTTTTGGGCTCTTGCCTCTACAACAGTTCCTCAGATGTCTGATCTCTCTCCCAAGTCGGCCTCGATGCCTTGTCGTCGCCGGCAACACTATAGGCGAGCTAGGGGGAGGGGTCTCCCTTCACGTCCTCCTTTGTCCAATACCTTCCTCCAAGACCTGAATCTCCCTATGGACCAGGCCATGATGGACTTTCAGCCCCCTAACTTCGTGACTGCCTCGACTCCCTTGCTGCTCCCAGACACCTCTGCTCCTCCCTCTTCCTCCCACTCTAAAAAGCGGGCCCGTAAGTCTACTATCCCTGCAGAGCCAACCTTCCTCCCTCGAAAGCTTAAAGCTCTCCCCATGCAGCCTGCCTATAGCTCCAATTCTAAAGATAATGATATCAAGCATGCAGAAGATAAGCGTCTTCCGGGACTACGTCATTCGGGCTCCTCCTTGCGGAATGATGACTTCAACTTGAACGCCTCCTTGGACATTCTAGCCACTCTGCAGGACGAAGCCATTCAGGACACTCCGGTGGAGCGCCTCGAGCTTCCAGTATCTCCTCGTGTGCCGCATGAGGACTCTAAGCCTGGGCTCGATTCTTTGCACTATGGCTACATCTGTCGCATTCTCGAAGAGGCGTCTCCCTCCAGCAATAAGCATGAAGGTTCTCCATAGCATTCTCTCTTCGGATTTTTTCGCAGTATGGTGGTTTTTCATGTTACCTCTGTTAGTTCTTTCTGCTTCATTTTGCATAGTTTTAAGGTTGGTTTCCCGCTAAGGGCAGCTCATTTTCCTTGGATTATCAAGGTTGGTTTCCCCTCTAGGGGCAGTCTAGTTTTTTACAGTGGTTTTTTTACTATTCCCTTCGAAATGGACCTGTCCATTTCTGAGGATGCACAATGTAACTTATGGTTGATGATATAATAGAATTTGTTTTACTTAGAAAAAATAAAAATAAAAAAAATTGGAAACCCTATTTCAAAATAAACACATATTGGCGTAATTATAGTAATTTTAATTTTGATTTGAAATTGATATATTTTTATTTTTATTTGGTTTTTTAAAGAGAATTTAGTTAAAAGCAATTTGTAATTGAGGTGGTAATATTTACACAATAATCTGATTTAGCAATGTGAGTTTTTATTTAAATTTTGAGTGTATATTAATGATTTATTTATAAAATTATTTCTTAGCATTATATTATTATGATTTATTGATAAAATTGGAAATTTTAATATTGTATTTAGAAAAGTGAATTGTTTTTAATGATTTTATTTTAATTTTTTTAAATAGTTAGAGAAGCACTCTATAGAGCTTAGTAGGGAAATGTTCTCAAGTAACTTTACATCAACAAATTAAAATACTTGAATTTCACCTTAATTTTACATCAACTTTAAATATAGAGATAAAGTAATTGAAAGGAAAAAAATATTTTACCTTTCAGTGTGAGGTAGATATGTAATTCCTTCACTATTTCATATGGAGTTGAAAAACTAAATGTAAAATTAATATTATTGATATTACATTATTTGTAATTCATTATATATATTGAGTAGACATATAGTATTTAAAGTAAAAATATATTTTAATCTAAGGCATAAATAAAATATTTGAATGTCTATATCAAATAAAATTATTATATCACTAGTAGAAAATGATGAAATTAGTGACTAGGTGACTAAAAAAGTTAGTCACCACAATTATTTCAAATGAATTACTACTAAATTTGAGCAATTTTAAGTGACCGAACTAAAAATGGCTAACTTGAATGACTAATTTAGTCTAGGAATAAAATATATGACTAGATAATAAGTGACTAAACTAAAAACGACTAACTTAAATGACTAATTTAGTCTAGGAATAAAATATACGACTAGATAATAAATGACTAAACTGAAAATGACTAACTTAAATGACTAATTTAGTCTAGGATTAAAATATATGACTAGATAATAAGTGACACAATTAATATTGATTAATGTAAATGACTATTATAATCCAAGAATAAAAATATGATCAAATGACAAGTACAACAAGCATATGAATTAGTCATTTATGTTAGCAATTTTTAATTGTGGACACATTATTTATTATGGTTTTTTGTGGCATTGTCGCATACCATGGCTCATTATTGCACTAGATTCATAGAGAATGATTTCATTAATTTTAATTCAAAGTATGTTGATTTATACATGGTCAATTGATATAAATCTAGAAGTTTACTCTAAAGCCATATTATTCTATAGATACATGCATTACAAAAATGTTAAAGAATTCTAATAATGCATTCACATCCTTAGAATGCGCACACAATATTATTAGAAACCCATACATCTAACAATTCTTGTGGCTCTTTAATTATGTAGAATAACATGCCATGGCTCCCATGTCCAAGCTGAAATCTGAATATCCCTTAGAGAGTATCTATGTGGTTGTTTGGGGGTTAATTCATGTTACTTGAACTCAAGAAGCTTTATTTAGGGCCTAAGGCCCTCTTTTCTCCTGCCCTAAAGATAGTACATTCCCCAAGGCCCATTCTTACCATGTAAACCATACCCATGGTGACAAAGATCCCCAATATAGGCCAAATATCCCCTAGAGATGTTTCGTGTAGTAATTAGAATACTTGTTCAAGAAGATTGATCATGGGAAGATTCAAATATGATCCAAGCACCTTATGATCCTTCCTTGACCATGGTTAAGGCCCCAAATTCCATACGTGGTGCAAAAGGACTCCTAATGATATTAAGGCCAAACTTATAGGTCCGAAGACCTAAATATGTCACAAAAATCTTCAAATAGCACCCATATCACCCCTAAAGGCTAGATATAGCTTAGATAGGATATGTGTGGTCGACGTTTGAGGCCTTATTCACGTCCCTTGAACTAAATAAGTTTTGTTTCAGGACTAAGGATCTTGTTTTCCTTCCATTTCCATATTAGAGGCCATAAAACCCATATTTATTATGTAAAACATACTCGTTGTTCCCATATTTCCATTACAATATTCTCTTCATGGACATTAAATATGAGAAAGACTTGTTTTAGGCATAAGGCCCTTTTCCATTCCTTGGCCAAGATATAAGACCTAACTCCCTGCATATATGATGTGGATAACCTCATAATGGAACCCTTATCCTAGATGGAGGCCTAAAATTCCTCAAAGATGATTTATATTGCAGTTCTTTATGGTCTTTTTCATGCAATGTGAGCCAACAAAGTTTCATTTTGGGATTGAGGCCATTGTTTGCAAAGGGTACAAGCCTAAGACCCATTCTTACTATGTAAAACATACCAATGACACTAAATATCCCCCATAGATTCCTAAGATCCCCTATACAGGTTATCTGTTGTTCTTTGAGAACTACAATCATCGAATATTCAAATAAGGCCTAAGCCCCTTATGACGTTCCTATTTTGACCAAGCCTACACTTGTAAGCATCATATGTGATTTTAAAGCCTCCTAATTTAATTAAGCTCTAATGATGAGGCTCCAAGACCCAATCATAGTGCGAAAAAACTTTGAATGACAAATACATCCCTTCTAGAGGCCAATGAATATCCCCTAGAGAATATAATTTATGTGGTGGTTTGAAGCTTTTTTAATGGGCACTAGTTAAAAAAGACTTAAGTCCCTTTTCTTTAATGTCCTTCTTTAGCCATAATAAAGGCCATGGGACCCATTCTTATTATGCAAAACATACTAAATGCCCATATTCCCAGCTAGAGGTCTTGTTCATGGAAATTGAGCATGAGAAAGATTAATTTAGGGACAAAGACAATTGTTTTCCTCTCCTAACCATAACATAGACACTAACTCTGATATATGGTGAGAAATAATCCTATGGTGCCCATATCCCAACTTAAGACCAAAGATTCTTTAAAAAATATCTATATGGTTTTTAAGTCTAGCTCATTACCCTTGACTCTAGCAAGCTTCTTGTAAGGCCTAATTCCTCTTGTTTACCTCTCCTACCCATAGTACATTTCTTAAATCCTATACATGGTGTGAAAAAATTCCTAATCTAATTGATATCCCATATATTCCTAAGATTTTTTAGAGAGGATCTATGTGGTTGTTCAATGCCAAATTCATGGCCCTTGAGCATGAAAAGCTTCATTTTATAAATAAAAGTCTTTTTAAACCTTCCCTCATACTAATTCTTATCTTGCAAAGAATAATAATGGTGCCCATATTCTTATTCTAAGGCCCTTTTCATGTCCATTATTAAAGGCCTTGAGAGTTATTCCCGGTGTGAAAAATTTGGTAAGGTTGTGCAAATATTAGTAAAGATAAAAGGCCCGACAGAAATTACTGCGTTGGTCATAACCTTTCATAATGTTAAATCTAGACAATTGGTCTCATTGTGATAGGTGGAAGTTTAGTGAAAATAAAAACAATAATTATCAAACTTTAAGAAAAGACATGTTATCATACATTTTTATGTCTATATTAAATCAAGAAAAAACCACATAATTTTAATTTTTAAATATCACTCATAAAACTACTAATTTATAAATTTTACCTATTAAATAATTTATATACAATTTAATAGATTATTAAATTATATATATATATATATATATATATATATATATATATATATATAGTTTTAAATATTATTATTAACATTTAATTTTTAATTTTAAGTTTTGATTAATTTCAATTCTCTGGCCTCCCTACTCCCAATTCCTGCCTGCAAATCGGGAAGGAGATGTTTTTTCCATCTAAGGTTGCTGAAGATGCCACATGCTCAAAGAGCTTGAATTTTTGCAATGAGAAACACTTCTGGTCTCCCTTCTCCTCCAGTCTCCTCTTGCCACGACGGTCCGTTGCATCTACAGAATTTGTAGAAGTACCCTTCTTCAATGCCATATTCAGGGAATGGGATTATCGACAGAGACCTTAAAGGAAATGCCTTGATTGTTGCTGAGCAAGATAATTTCATTGCTTAGAAATTTGAAGGAGGACGAAACTTCTGAAACCCCTATGAAGAGGAACAAATGAGTTGGAGACCAAAGAAGAGCAGTCCCGCACCCTTGTTACAGAAGTTGGTTATTTGAACCAAGATGAAGCAAGAGATTATTCTGCTATGCAACCTTTGGATGATCATTCTGGACGTCATATGGAGTTAGACTATCATAACGTGTTTCCATCAGCTGTTACAGAGGTAACCCATGCACCTTATAGGGAGATTCGCACACCTGATTTAAATGAAGAGGATTCTACTTTTGCATCATTACAAGAGCCATCTACTCAACTCACAGAGGCCTTAGTTGCCAGTATTGTTGATGTTCCTGTTTCAAGTTTTTTACAGAAAGGTCACTTACTGGGAGATGTTTCTGTTTGAAGTTAGTTCTATGCTGGGAGAATCTAGATAAAGTGAATGTGTTGAAGTTATTTAAATTTGTTGAAGAAATAAAATCCAATCGTCAATCTTTTTGTGCCGGGAGAATCTAGATAAGGTAAGTTATTTAAATTTTTGTATTATTTAACATGTTCCTCTCGCACCATGAAGTGATTTTATAAATATTCCCCTGCTCCCATATTCCATACAACAACAGAAAAAACCCCCTGCAGCAGCCCTAATAACATATTAACATCACAAACATGTTGTTCTGCTACAAGCATTTCCTCCTTCAAGACCTTCGATTGTTTAAAAAACTCATGTACATTGATTAATTTTTGTAAGTTTATCTTCTCGGTTTACAGATCATTTTAAGAGGAGGATATTTTTTAATGAAAGTTTCACAATCCAAAAATCTTAAGGCTCTAGGCACAGACATGATTTTTAGGATGTAGAAGATGCATATACACTTGGGGCTTTAGGTTCACAAGTTGAAATGGACAACCACATACACAAACTTAATAGAACTTGCAAGTCGATCTCTTGTGAATCTGGAGAATAATAAAATGCAAGTCACTTCATTCTTTTTTGGGCCATCTTCTGTGTGATAGAAGAGTCCTAGTCACAAGCCTCTTACCAAAACTATAAGTTAAAAACCTAGAGTGGGATAAATTGTCTTCAAGCAAAACTATGAAAATTGTCTTACAGAAAGGTCACTTTGTTCAAAGAAGTTATAACAATTGTATTAAAGTTGAAACCTATTTGATAATTGTTTATGTGTCCTGTTCAGTGCCTATTTTGTTAATGGGGTTTGAACAGGGTCAGATGTCAATGTGGTCTCAACATTGTGCGTCATCATTGCTGAATCCCCAGCTTGAGGTTTTATCAACTGTTCCTGCATTTTTCTCAGTGACTGGTTTTTCAATGGGGTTTGAACATAATCAAAAGATCAAGGGAGTTGAGCCTGAACTTGCCATTAGGGAATATGTTCAGTCAGAAGAGGCATGCATGAAGGGGAAAATGCTATCTATTGAGATTGAATCTATTGATAAGGAAGTGCGGCAACATGTTGTTATGTTTCATTCCTATCAAGATGTAAATTTGGTATCTATTTTGAATCGTCAACAAGGATTTGTGGTAGAAACAAGTTAGGAAATGTCCACTCCGGCCTACAACTTACAGGCTGTATCATCCCAATTGGTAATTTTTCAATGGCTATGGCTACAGATCATTCAGGTTTTGTACATTGTTTGGTATTAAATATATCTAAGCATCACTCACATAGTCTTGAATTTCTAGCCCCAAGTAGTTCGATGCAGTTAAGAAACGGAGCTTCAGATACATAAGAATTTTCTGCACTAGGATTTCAACAGTTCAATCAAGTAGGAGGCAATAAACAAGAGTTCCACTCAGTATTTGGGTCGCAAGAGTATGCCCAGGTTGCAATAACGCATAATGTAATGATGGACAAACCCATTCAACAAATTTCTATATACACGCAAACATTTCCAAAATGTACGCCTGGCCAAGATTTTAATCATGTTTCATATGTTCACTCTCGTAGCGGCATATCAGGCTCTCATCAGTTTTCTTTTCATGGATTTCTATTTCTATCTTCTACCAAAAAGAGATTTGGATGCAGCTGTATTGGGATGAATAAGTAGATGTATACTTTTCTTTTGGGAGAAAGGTTATATATCTATCAGATAAACTTTCTGCAGATTTGGAAAGATATTTTGGGATGATGAAAGGTAGCAAGGTATGCTTCTCACATGATTTGCACTAATGTTGTGAAGGAGAAGCCAAAGAAAAATATTATTTTCAACACGGTGAGAAGCCGACATTTGCAATTGGTCTTTTAAACACAACCCCAGGACACCTATCTGGGTCATCATAAAATTTGAGTATATGGTGATTGCCACTCTCCCATATTGTAGAGAAAATTTCCAGTGTCAAGGTGCCAATCCTTTCCAACATTTCAAAGCTGGACAATGCTATTGCGGTGATTATTGGAAATAGTAAGTGAACTATGACATCCTCATATGCATCATTTTTCCTTGTTATATCATGTTCATCTCGTATAATATTTTGGATATGGTGAGATGAATGTAACAAACCAGTATATACAATGTGTATAAAAATCGTTGATTCATAGCTAGTAATCCAAGAGCTTGACAAATCTTATGGTGTATGTCATAGTAGCTTACTCCTTTAAGCTAAAGAATCATATGGGCATAAATGATGTTTGCAATGAATTCCATTGGTTTCGTTAATGCATTCTTAAACAATATTTTCATAAACCATTAATTAATTGGTGAGATCTTCCTGAAACATTTCATCGAGCCAAAAATACTCTCTTTTGCCAATTTTTGAAAAATTATGGCGGATGCAGCGAAAAAGTCAGATTTTTTTCTTCAGGTTTTCTAGTTCATTTTTTTATTGTTCAGCTATTTTTTGTCGAGTCAGATTTTAGATCCTCACTAATTTTTTCCAAATTTATATCATGCAACACTGTTGTTAAGTGTAGTTAATGTAAAATTATTTTGAAGGAACTTTATATGAATTTTAGATGCCAGTGGATTTTATGGAAACTGTTTCTATATTGATTTCTATGGAATTTTTGAAGTTTTGGACTCTTTCGTAGAAAATTTTGGAAATTGAAAACATATTCATGGTACTTAAGTCAATATCTACCATCCTACCATATTCTGGAAATTTTTGAAATTGCATTGAAAATGGTATTTTCCAGGACATAGAAGAAATGAATATGGGATAAAAAGTGGTGTTTTACAAAACCCTTAAACTGTTAAAACATGCAGTGGCACTCCCCATTTCCATTGAGTATAGCATGGAATCACTGTATCACCTGGAAATGTCTTGGGACATCCCCTGGAGATAGTGGGACATCTCGGGGATGGCAAACTGTCTACCTCTTACATCCTAATGATGCCTTGAGACATCTATGTTTCTCCTCCTTGGAGTGAAGGGATGCAGGAAATGTAGGGGACATGTGCCTACAGACTACTGATAAATGTAGCTACATGCTGTGGCTATGATACTGCTAATAGTGCATAAATTAAAACACTTGAATGCCTTAAGTCAAATCCTCGTAGGTATACATCTTTCAAAAAATGATATTTTGGCAAGCATTTCTCCCCAAATACGAGAAGTATAGATTGAGTTTTCCATAAATATTCAATATCTATTGGAAAAATGACATGACGCTAAACTGATAAGGATGATAGAAAAATAGCATGGGTTTTGCAAGAGTTTCAATCATGAATCTCAAAAAGGTTCAGATTCTTTTCCAAAGAAAGGTTCAAGAATCAAATTCTTTTCCAATCATGAATCCCTAAAAGGTCCAAATTTTTTACCAATGGGTGTATTAGCAACTTTCTTTCTGAATTGGGGCATGGGTGGGTGTATTGTAAATTTCCTTTTTGAATTAGGGCATACGCCACTCGGATGTTGACTAGGTATGTCCTTTTAGGACTATTATTATCTTGGATTCCCAATCCTCAAAGAATATCGGTCCTTTTCGACCACTCTTGTCTTGGATACTTGTCCAATCCTCAAAGAGTGTTAATCCGCTTCCTATTTTGGATTTTCTCTCGTCAAGGGAATCGTAGATGTTTATTCAATATTACATTTGCCATTCTTCCTCCACGCCCTTCATTAGATGTAATATTGTTAGTCCTGGCCTAGTGCATGACACATGATGAGGACAATAAAAATGTGATGTTTATCATTACTCCCTATCAACCAGAGAGTAGATCCCTATTCCCACTTGATTTAGGGTATATATCCTTGCTCCTTTACAAATAATAAGGAGACTTCATACTCCTAAAATATAGAGGAGATTCTTCGAGTCAACCATTTGCGAATATAGAGAAACGAAGTCCATATATTTATGAGAGGAAAGAGCATCTCTTACTCTCAGTGATGACTGGAAATGTTTGAATGCTTCTTTCTGAATATCATTTTGTCCATAAATAATTTTCCTAGCGTTGTTCTTGATTTTCCAAATAGAATTTTGCATACAGTCCCTCGAAGTCTAGTTGTGGAAATATCTAGTATTTTTTCCCCTTCATCAATCCACATTTGACGACTCTTCTGTTGCCATTCCTATGCTTGACGCAAAAGTATTTTCCTTTTTTTTGTGTCAAATTCTGCTAATTTCTGTTTGGAAGCCTCCGAGAAGTAGTTTGTTTAGTGTGGATCTTCCATAGATTTAATATGGGCGTTGATTTGTATAATTTCTCTACTCCTTTCTTTTTGTAGATGATAATACAATAAACGAATTACCTATTTTAGCTTTTTCAACTTATAGAGAGACTGTCCATAGCCGAATTTCCAATGCTCAGATTGAATTTTTTCTAGAAGTCTTAGACCATTGAGGTGAATTTTGGGTCTTTCAACCAAAAATGGTTAAACTTAAAGGGAGCGGGCTTCCCTTTTGAAATTTCTTCCAAACTAAAAAGAGAGGAAAATGATCATATATTTGCAAGGGAAGAACCCATGAGCTCAAATTGGTGAGATGGTTAGCTAGACCTTTCTTCACAAAGAAGTGGTCTAGTCTTTTTGAAATGCCAAAATATCCCCATCCACCATTCCTTCATGTGGGTCCAATTGTGTCAAACTTAATATCTACAAAAGAGTTTCGAAAAATAGGTCCTTGAAGTGTGTTGTGAGAGAGTCTGGATTGTTTCGACATCAATTTTAAAGATTATCTCCGTGATTAAAAATGATAGTCCAGGCTAATATTTGCATAAACTAACTCTAATTTAAAAGTTGAAATTTCTCCCATCAAACATATGCTTATCTTTATGAGATGTGAGATGTACACACACTCCCGCCTACTTGTTGCATCATTCATTTGTCTCTAAAAAGAACACTTTCCCAAACGATAAGGGGAAACAATAGAAATACGAGTTGTTGGGATCTAGGACATCGACAAAGATCGATGTCATGCCCTGATAGAAGTCTAAGGCTAGCATCATTGTGTGGCTTAGAAAAGACAGATAGTTGGGTGTGGCACAGTTAGGGAAAGGTTTGTCAACACTTTGTGCTCATGCCTAGGTTGTGAGCAATGGGCTCGCTTCATGGCACTTGTAGTGGAGAGTTTGATAGAACTTATGTGCATGCCTATAACAATTAGTTGGCTCTGTTTGTGGTGACATGATCTTATCAAATATTCTATTCCTTTGGTGTACCTTTACACATTTAGGGGTAATTTCTAGTATATATATTAGTTTTATAAATATTGTTACAATGTGCTATTAATAATGTATTTTTCTAAATCTTTTTATATTATTAAAAATAAATTTACGCAATAAGAGTTTCCTCTTTGGAGGAGATAGTGGCAATAGAATACATTCATTTTCGTCATCCTTGGAGAAATTAAAATTGGAGACATGTGCTAGTTCACCCCTCCAATAGGAGGCATTGCAGCACAATGAAGATCAAATCTCTTCCTATTCTTCTTCTTTTTCGCTGAGGATGCGTAGATAGACAAATTCTTCTTGCTGATTTTTTCTCATATCAATGGTGACGTCAAGAAGAGGAAGGAGGGTAGTTTCAAATCGATTGGGTATTTGAGTCCTTCAGAGAGATGGCATGGGAGAAGCCCAAGACGGGAATCATGTGGAATGCAGTGAAGCAATTTGTCAATGGAGGAGCCTTTGGTATGCTCACCACGTGTGCCATCCAGCCTGTGGACATGATCAAGGTGCGCATCAAGTTGGGTCAAGGTTCGGGTTATAATGTTGCAAAGAACATGCTAAGGGACAAGGGCTTTAGTGCTTTTTACAAGGGGTTATCAGTTGGTTCGTTAAGATAGGAAACCTATACACCAACATGTCCTGGATCATTTAGGATATTATCAAACAAAGCAATTTCCGTTAATGATGGGAAACCACTACCTCTCTATAAGAAGGCTCATTGTGGATTGACAACAAGAGCTATTGGATCATGTGTTGGAAGTCCTACAGATTTAGCTCTCATTTTCATGCAGGCGGATGCAACACTGCTTGCTGCGCAGCGACGACATTACAAAAAATCATTCCATGCACTATACCATAGTATTGGTGATGAAGGGATTCTATCCCTATGGAAAGGGGTGGGTCCAACAGTTGTCTAAGTAATGGCCTTAAATATGGGCACCATGGGCCTTTCTGAAGTTACAACCGTGGTTGGTGCAACTGTTGTTTTTGGTTTTTTTGCATCTACATGTAGTCTGCCCTTTGATTATGTGAAGACTCAGATACAAAAGATGCAATGTGATGCCAGTGGGAAGTTTCCATATTTAGTCTCCCTGGACTTTTTTTTGTGAAAACATTCAAAGTAGGGGAACCATTTAAGTTCTATACCGAGTTTCCTATTTATTGTGTTTGAATTGCTACCCATGTAATGATGACATGGATATTCTTATATTCATTCATTTTTTTCATCCTCAAAAGCTATGCACAACCTCGTCCTACATCCCTGAACCTTAGTTCTTTGCCTACCTGTCATTGGCACTTGAATGGCGACTGGGTTTGGGTTTTCTGGAATCTATTTTCACTCTGTGAATTGGTGTTTTGCTTTATTTCTATTTTCCTAGAAGATGTAGTTTTTTCAATTAGTAAACTCTGGGCTATTTATTTTTGTGTATCTTGGGAGGTACTCCAAGCCCTAGGGTTCAGGGATTGGAGGGAAAAGCACCACAAGAGTCGCTTGTAGGCTTGGAACCCAGGGCGTGTGAATTTCGCAGTGCAGGAAGATCTGAGGCCCAACCTTGTGATGCTTCTAGAACTTGCGACTTTGAAAAATTCTATGGTAAAGGAAATGGCTTCTGGATTGGTGAGAATAAATCTGGAATGCGAGAGAACAATGAACAAAGAAAATTTGTTTTAGGAACCCAGATGGATCATGTATTTCAATGTGCGTAAGGTTGGTTATGCTGTGAGGAGAAGCTAGTATGAGTCTAAACATAAATAGATTGGATAGATAAATTCAAGATGCAATATTCCTTTTGATGGATCTAAATTGATCGGATCAATTTAGTGTTTTTCCAACCGATCAATCCAAGTGGGACCAAAGTGAGTCACGTCTCATTGAATTGAATGGTGAGTCACAATTATGTATAGATACTATAAATAAAATTACTTGACAGATTGTACTTTCAGAGGAGGAATTGAAATCATGTTTCTATATCAAGTAATATTGTACCCTCTTATTTGACAGAGATTTTTCCCGCTCTTATCCCTTCATGCGACATGTGAGTTATTATGTAGAAAGGCAACACATTAGAATGGATAACGAATATAGGATGTTGAAATAATCAAGAGGGTGGGGCTTCAATAATAATAGTAGGGGCATTTAACTCCTTTATCCTGTTTTGATTTCTTACTCTGTATATAGGGGTGATCGGTCAGGCTTTACAGACTCTTATCCCTTTCTTCTTTCACTGCTCATGATAGATAGACAACTGGCCTCTCGCTTCTTTCGCACTAATCTCATGATTATATCATTATTTACGTAATAACGAAATCAACATAACTCTATTGCTTCATGATAGATAGATAACTGGCCTCTCTCTCTTCTTTCACACTAATCTCCTGACTTTGTAATGATGTGCGTAATAATGAAATCAACATACATCTCATTTGAGCATACTTTTATCCTTGCCTGCCAACCATCGATAATGACCTATCCATTAGACGATCCGCCTCCCTAGACCCATCAATAGGTCAAGTGCTATAATGACCTCTAGGATGTGTAGAAATTTTTGAATCTTATATCTTATGCATAAATTATTATTGTTAATCCGGTTAAGATCCTCCTACTTATACAGTTTATTAACTGAATAAATTCAAGTTAAAATCGAAGCAAAACACATAACATATCTATACCAATTCAGATCTAGAATAAGCACATTCACACATTGACAAAGTGACATAGTTCATTCTAGAAAAATAGTCCTCGGAAAAAACGAAGGTGGGAAAACCGGTCTCTGGCTGCTGTAGGGTTCCATTAATAAGAATATTTCTGAATACACAAATCCGGGTTCCATATTTGGAAACCACAATAGAGAAAATACTAGATCTATAGCTCACTGGCCAATCTAGGGCCAAAATAATGATTGATCCACACCCTCAAATGGGATTTACAGAACTCAGCCAAGATTATGCCTAGAAACCCCAGCGCTGTCTCTGAAATGCTTTGCGTCAGCCTCTGAAGCCCCTGAAAGCCTCTGGGTCAAGCTTGGATGGCCTCCAAACCCTCAACGCTGCTCCAGAAGGTACCGCGTTACCCCAAAATGGGTGACACAGTCACTAAGCTGCCCCTAAGGGTCTCTACGTAGCCCCTGAAGGGTTTCCTGAAAATTATGTTGCCCTTTCTGTTGCTGCCTTCTTTTGTGTTGTCCTGGAGATGATCTCTGCCTCTTGTGTATTCTAGACCCTAGGATCAGATCATCCCCTTGGTCTAAATTCCCCTCTCTACAACTGAAACACTTCTGAGTATTCTTGGCAAATCATGCCCTAGAATCTCAGCTTAGCTTTAGTGCTCTGCCTCTGTGTGTCTTTACAAATGACCCCAAGCCTTTCCTTTATACTTTTCTCGTTGACAAATCAACAACCAAAATTAAATCTTTAATCAATGGCTAAGATTAAAATAAATCTTGATCCATGTGAAATAAGACAATTTCATCACATGTTTAATTAAATTCACTTTAATTATTTTATTTTCCTAAGTTTTAACTTAGGAAATACATTAAAATAATTAATTAACTTAATATCTCCTAAACTAGATGAAATTTCTCAAATCCATTTCTGGGTCTTGTAGATCAAGTGTACTCTAGTCCTTCCTCAAAATTTGGGACCTAGAGCACAAATGATGCTACCCCAAATACACAAAATCTCAACATGATATCCCTCGGGGAGAGAGCATTACTCGACTTCATAATAGAGATAGGTTTATTGCTCGAGTCAAGGTCCTTACTTTCCTCTTTAATTAATAATAGGAACATCGTGGGAAAAAGAATGAATTGACTATTTGGGAATGACTCTTTCCCATTAATTTTCCCGGTAATTCATCTCCAAATATAATTTCACAGGAGTTGATAATTGCTTGATAGATAGAGGAGTTGAATGCTTATCGTATTGAATGATCGCCCAAAAGTGAGACAACATAAAGGCTAGCACAACTTTGAATCCCCAACTTACATTTGAAAGTGAAATTATCTTCTTGAAGAATTGAATTCGAACACTGCTGAGGGGGGATAAGCTAATATTATGCAATTACTGCTTGCTAGCTTTTCGTTCGTTACGACATCATTACTTGCTTCGTTTGTTACTGGTTGGCTACTTATTGCTAGGATTTGAATTGCTCATTATCTGCCAAATATTTTTGTTCCATGTGACCATGACTATGGAAACTACTCCTTCCCTTTCGAGCCCGCAGAAGAGGGAAGGCACCCAAAAGCACTTTCATTTCATATGTGTAATCCGGAACAAGAAGGGAAAATCAATCCTATTCTAATGTATTATAGAGATATCAATGACTAAAATCCTTGTGCAACATTTATTGTTTTGGTGTCACTTTATAGTAACTAATTTTTTTATTTTTGTGGACTAGCTCATACCATTACTTGTGGCCCCTCTTAAAAAATTTCTTTTGGTACACTGATTATGTTGGGCTAAAATTTGGCTAATCCCTTTGATGGACCCAGTGATCCCGACTCCCATGAAAAACAGTCGTAGCATGTCAGCCATGAGGAAGTACAAAAAATAGTTGATTCTTTCACCTAGTTAATTAGAAAAATGGAAACCAATATTTTTTCCCTCACATTTCACATATCCCCCATTTTCAAACAGTGGCCCTTTTTCAGAAGCTTTTCCATACAATGGTAGTTGATTATTTCTCTAATGATTTATTAAGAAACTTTGAGCATGTAGTAATTTCCATTCTCTTGAAAATTCATGTATAATTCCAAGAAATCCATGGTGATAGGTCCTAGTGTTTTTCCCCATTCATCACCCAAACGAATATCACAACCACACATTTCAATGGAAAACATGTGGCTTCCTTGTGAGGGAAGACATACTAGTTTCCATTTTGCTAATTTAGGGAACAATTCCTTGTAAGCAAGGAGGAAGGGGTGAGAATAATACTAGGTGACAGGTGGCAAGTAGGAATGTATCACGGTGTATTTGTAAACATTTAATTGTAACTCCCGTGTTTAGGATACAAACAACCACCAATGACACCATTGATTTCTCTGTCAATTAACTTCATTATTTTTTTGATTTTATGTACTACAATATATCTACATTTGTGGCATTCCTCTTTTGTAGTCTACCTTTTATTTTTTAAATGCACTTATATTACTTACACTTGAGCAATTAGTTAAACTTGTTATCATCATCTTATTTTCATAAGTCTTCTCATCTTTATTTGTAACAACATATAAGATATTGGGCAAAATCTTGCCATATTTTAGTAACAGTTTGATCTATTGTCAACTGATTAGAACAAGCTAATGTGCATCTTTGACCCATCCAAGCTAATGTGAGTTGAGATGAGTTGAGGTTGGTAACTTAAGTTCCTTTTACAATTGAAGCAAGAAAAGGTTATTTTGGTTGCCATTATCAATGACCATATATGCTAGTTTGTGCTTGATTTGATAGTTCTATTTACAATGAGATTCCATTTTGTTGGCAAGGCTAGCTTTGTGCATTGGCATCAAGTGTGGGTCAATGTAGCTTGGATTGTTGACATCAACCTCTCAATAATTCTTATAATGGAATTATTTTTCCTTTTGGAGCTCGTTTGGCCTAAATGTTTGACATTCTTCATTGGAATGGGCAAGCTTCCTATGATAGGTGCCATATTTCTTCTTCCCATAGTGGGTAGAGGATATGGAATTGGTTTATTCTTTGTTCTACGGTCTACCCAATATTGTTGGGATGAGTAATTAGTAGAAAGAAAATTAGGACAAAATTCCCTTCATCCACAGCTTCTTGAATAGCCATTTATTTGTTGATATTTCTAGATTTTTCATTGCAAGATAATACCCCAGCTTAGTTAAATAATGTCTGATTGTGGTGTTATAGGACCAAGAAATTTCATCATTGGATTCACTTAAACGAATGTGGGCCTTGCTTTGCTTCATGTCCCAAATCCTATGCTTGGACCCCTCCCTATCTCCAAATTGTCATTCAATTGACATCAAAATTTCTATTAAGTGTGCATTGACGTGTCTCTGGAATTTGAAAAATAAGTGTCTCTTGTAGGAAGACATTGTCCCCACAACCAAGTATTTCATCTATGCTAATTTTGACCCGTGGGCTTGAACCCAACTTCCATGCTAGGTATTGTCCAACTATGAGAAAGGATAGAGTTAAAGCCTTCCATTGGTTTGATACATTCTGGTATTTTTCTGGCGATTGCAGATCCAATTCGACATTGAGAATTTTGAGGATTAGGATTTAAGAGAGGGGTTCATATTTATTTTATTTTATTTTTGTTTTTTATGCATTTTGGTGCTCTATGCATTGCCTAGTTCAAATGGATTGGTTTGGGTCATAAGTGGGTAGGTCTTGTCCAAATCAGTTGGTGGTTTTACCACCCAAAATAGTGGTCTTGTCAAGGTCTTAATGAGAGGCAATCTGGAAATGAAATATGACTACAGGAAAATGAAAATCAACAAGCATAAGACACTCAAAATACTAGACATAACTCTTAGAATAGCACCAAGTTGAGTGATAGGAGCCCTTACAAAATGGGAGGTGAATAACTTGCTATATATTTTAGTAAATGGTTGTAGATGATAAAGTAACTTTCTGTTATGCACCTCTAGATCTGAGAAATGTAGGAAGACGTGGAAAATAATAAGCTAAACCATCCCTTGGGGGCCACCCACAAGTGTAGAGACACTTTAAAGTGTTGGATCTATGGGTAGAGAAGCCAGGGTAATGAATAGATAATAAAAAAAATCATCCCATCATTGAGAGTAGATGATTAAAACTAATGATAATATAATTGATTACTCTACAATTGGGGTCAAATCCCCATAGGGTCAAAACCCAATTTTATTTTTAAGTAGATTTTTTTTTTTTTTCCAGCATGTTGAAAATTTTTTATCACTTCAAATGATGATAAAATATAACACGGAAGTGAATAAAAGAAAAAGGACCATGAATACATACCTTTTTTATCAAATCCTTGAATGAGGGTTTCACCTACATAGTAATTAGTACCACAACATTCATTGTTAAATATATATAAATAGGGGACATGCAATTAAAAAACAATAGTTTAGGAGAAAATGGCACAGATATTGCATTAAACCTTACAGTTGTTACATCCAGGAGCCAAAAAGTAGTCAAATAAGAGTTGCTTGCCTACAAAAGAAATAACAATTAACACTCCTTGACCCAAACTTAAATACTTCCCACATATTACCTAAAAATTGCAATGTTGGACAAAAATTACATAGTCAAACTTGATCTAAATAGTAAATACAGAAATTTCTTCCAAATTGAACAAAGTGTTCATCTCATGAAATGTTGCCCAACTATGTCACTTCTATAAGTAGGAAGGGATTTTTAGACAACTAACATCCCACAGTTCTACATGCTTCTCGAACCATCCATTTTCCCCCAAATAGAGCATTATTCCAATGAACACAAGAAACAAAAAAATTAAAGATTAAAATAGAGATTAATATTAATGGCATTGAAAGATAGATTCAAAGTTGCAACATGACATACAATAACCACTCATTAGAAAAATGAAATTCAATTGATCCTTTATCACCAAAATATTGTGGAGAACCAACAATATAAGTACTTCAATTTTAAAATACGAATGGGATTTCCAATATCATGACACTTCTAGCGCCACCTTAACTCATGGTCTCAAACATTCCACTCCCTTGTTGAGATGAATTTCCACTGAATGAGTTGTTGGATCTTGTCATAGAATTCCTTGGTTCAATAGTGCCTTTAAATGGTATCTCATGAGACCATTTCCAATCCTTTCAAATGGAGTCAAGACTATCCAGATTATTTACTTAGATTGAACAAACATTATTTAGGAATCATCAATATATTGCGGTAGAATCAATCAATTTCTTGAAGTCTTTCAGAATGACAAGAGCTTTCCATGACATCCACTTTCCTGTGTTCTTGTCCCACAAATAGTCATACATATGAAAAAGCTCTCTTTCATAATGGTTTCCCCATAAATAAATGAACTTGCCAAAGTTGTCCTTAATATGCTGAGAAAGACCAAATTAATTAGACAAACAAGTTCCATACTTGTTGATAATCCATATGGTGTCACTGCAACTGCGAAGATGCTAACTAATATTTTCCCCATATCTGTTTGAGAATGCATGAAAAAATATCTTAAAGGCTTCAAACACACTTGACTATATGGAAAAGACGATAAGGGCCATCCTTGCCACTTACGTATACAACATTTAGAGCATGGTGTGATGTAAGTATCTAATAATGATTAATTTTTCATTGCAACACATGACTAATGATCAATTTTACAACAATGTCAATTCTATGTGCACACATATCAATCAGGCCAAGCCTTCCCACTTCTCTAAGTACAAAGGTGTCAAGGAAATAGAGGTTATACCCTTTTCCTACCCTAATTTAAAATATTCCCTATTGACTAAGTGCCCAAGGGAGGACGAAGTAGCCTATCCCACCCAATAGGCTATAGTCATTGATTAAGGGGGAAACCCACTATCCAATGTTTTGGGGCAACATTGGGTAAATTTGGGGTAGCTGGAGAAAAAGGGCAGAATCGGGGGCTACACTTGTAAGCCCTCACATTAAATTATGAAGAGAGGCCCCCATGAGGAATCTATAAATAAAGATATAGAGTCAATTTCTTGTCATCGATTTGGAATGGACTATCTTTGTTTTCTTGGAGCTGGAACTATGAGAGTTTTAAGATCCCTATCTTCTCTTGATTAGTTTTGGTGGAGGTGATCCCACCCTAGCTAATCCCCCTCTCTCCTTTACACCTCTTACAACATAATATTTTGGATCATCTATGATTCGTTTTAGCAAGCAGGGAAACACATTCTCAATGGTTATTCTTGGTCAATAAGCCTTATTCAAGACAACGGAGGTCTTTCCGTGGGATGCCTGGCCACCATTAATTTTTCTAGGCAACAAGATCTTCTCTCTATGATCTGTCTATAGTGTACCCAAGCTCAAAACCATTGGTTAATTAAAGGTAAGGCTGCGAGGGGTCCTCTCTGAGGCACTAAAGCCAAATAGGAAGTAGCGAGGTTGTTCTCAACCAAACAGGAGATCAATAGGTTACTAGGTGGTTTTTAGGGCCTATTCTGAAGCATTTAGGGCATCACCTGTATGCAGCCTTCCTCTTGAGTGTATTTAGGGCCACAACATATATCTCTTTCAGTGGTCTTTGATCACATGAAGCTTTGAAACCACTCCCCAACAATTATTGGCAAGGTCTTGGATAATGAAACATCCCAAGCGGGCCTCCAGAACTTGTAGTTTGTTGATGTGATGCAGCAACAAGATCAACTGTCCAACTGCAGGTGAAATTTGGTTCAAAAGGGGACTGTCATAAGATCTAACCAGCGATTTGACCAGGTTAAGAGAATACTCCAACTGAAGATGGAAACTCCACTGAGAAAGGGCTATCACAATCTCTTCTTAACAACAAACAAGTTTGGAGGCAGCACAGTTAGACAGTGAGTTGTTAATTAGTATATTACCAACTAAAATTGGATAGTGCTACTGTGGGTTATAGTTGGAATATTGATCTATTGAATATTGACATTACAGTCATAATTATATTGGTGGATTATTGGTCGTATAGGTCTATTGTTCATTAGGCAGTTAGCCCTAACTTGTGGTGGTTTGCTAAAGAAACATATGACTGTTAAATATATCTTATATCATTAGTAAATTATATAGAAGGGTACTTACTGTTATATGAGTTGATAAATGTGATCTGTTGTTATGATTTTTTTTCATGATTGGTTGAAAACCCTAGATAAGGATTAAACCCCAAGGCCAAAAATTACCTAGGGACATTACATACTTCTATTAGAGAAACAATAAAAAATGCATTTCAATATACTTGGATCATAATATATAACTAGAGAGGTTGTATTGTGAAATCCATGAGAGGTTGGGGTAGGATGATGGCCCGCAAAAGGTAGAAAGGAGTTGCAGCAAGGTAGAATTCAATAGGTGTGTGTTGCTATTGAAGAGGATCTCCAAAATGTGTCCCTCTATGGCGACAATGCATGGTAGGAAATAATGGTTTAGAAGGAGGTGAAGCAGAGGGGAATATATTGCCAAGGGTGCCTAAGTTTGTTTCAGGTTGCAGTGGATTCATAAGGGAGATGAGGGCTCAAAATTCTATTTTGACTTTTTGAAAAGAAAAGTGGCAATGAACAAGATCTTGGATTGCTCCATGCAAATGGTTCTTTTGTCAGCACTCCAGTTGAAATTAGAGGTATGTTCAAATTGCAATTTCAAAATATTTTTCTCCTTATACCATAATGAATCATGTAGTGGCTGCAAGAAATGCTTATTTTAGGGTCAACCCTCATAAGGTTTTTATTGGTGACTAGAGGAGGTTAAAGAACGATGACTTATCAAAAGAGGAGGATTTTACATGAAAAATGGAAAGTATCTGTGTATAGAATGTAGATGGCATTCTGTGTGAATTTTACAAGGCCATGAGCCATGTTAGTGACAATTTTTGTCATTTGGCAAACACATTCCCAAAAAAGCAGCCACAAACATAATTGGTGATTGGCATCCAATTACACTGCCTAGTGTGGCACACAAGATCATGGCTAAAACAGAGACTCCAAGGATCTAGGCAATTCCATGGAAGGTTGTCTAACGATAACACAAGTTTTTTGTACAAACAAGTAATCTCAGTACCATGGTTTCAACCTGTAAAAAATTCAAATGTGCACAAAAACTAGCCAGCAACCCCATTTCTTTGAAATTTCATTTGACAAAGCTTTTGACTAAGTGGATTGGACTTTTATTATTGAGATGTTGACTCTTGGTTCACATTGTGGTTGTCATGAATTTGTGAACTCCAGCCTAATTTTTCCATACTTTGTAAATGATTCAGGATATGTGGCTCTATCTCTCTGAGAATGAGAGGTTCTATGATTTTAGCAATGAAGCAGCTCTTGTCTGGCAAGAAACCAATGTACTTTTTGCAGTCTGGCACCCAAACAGTGTTCGAAAACATAGAACAGTTTACCATCCTTCAGAGGTATTTGAGATAATTCAATGTAAATTATGGTTTTTGTATATATAATTGTTTTCTGTTAATACTTGTAATGTGATCTTAATTTCTACCATATTACATTTTGGACTATTTGATTTGAATATCAATTGGCATATAAGCTGTTAATATAAAAAATTTGGATTGGTTGGCTTGGTGGAGGCTAGAACAAGTTTTAGCATATTGAAGTATAATGGTGTAATTTTTGCATTTATTTCCAGACTGTAAAGAATAATGGGAGTGTGTATGCTCATGTCTTCTTTTCTCATTCAGGATATGCTCCAGATCCTAGTGATCCTGAGTATGATCCATCTGCTACTTTTAGGAAAAGTCACCGTAAGTTTGAATGTGCATGCAGATTACACTTGAGAATTTTCATATTTTTGGGCTATAATTGCACCCTTTGAAGGATTTTGTTGTAGATTGAATTGCAAAGAATAAGTATGTTGTATGTTTTCTTTGCTGAATTGTGTAGCTATTGTTACATATCTTCCAAAGCCAAAGGTAGATAAGCATAAGAGCCTGCTAAGTGGTGGTGCAGTTGGAGACCAGGATGGATACAAAATTGAGGTAAATATATTTTTCTTCTTACTAGACATTTGTTGCCTGGAATATTGATTGTCAATATCTGTTACAAAATTCTGAGCATTTGCAGAAGAATATGTCGAGTGTTCAGTTATAATTATTTCTTTTCTTCATGATTCAAGAGATACTCTTTGGTAGTTTGTGTAGGAGGTCATAATTAAAGGTTATTAATCCACCCCTCAGTGCCTTCACTAGCCATAGCATTCCCTTGGCACTAAAAATTGCATGCCACATCAAAAGCCATGATTTGGTTAGATCGCATAGACAAGCAATATGAATTTCAATAGAGCCTCAAATCTCGAGAAGGATGTCAACCAATCCGTTCAAACGAAACCTACTATATATTGTAGACAAACCAACAAACAATTCCAAGAGGCATAGGATTATGACAGATGATTGTTTATCAAGATTCTGACCATATTTCAACACTGTTATATGAGATCTAAATGGATGCATCCCGCATTTGAAGCTACAATATTCTCTTTAAATTCTGGAGCATAGAAGTGTGTTTTACCCACTGCAATTCATCATTACAGTTTGAATAGCATCCTCCTTTTGGAAATTGGGGTAGTGATTTATTAGTTAAACAGGGTACGGGCTCCACATTCTACATGTAGCTAATGTCAAAATTAGAAATTGCTTCAAAATTCAACCAAGAATGTGCAAAAGGCAGTATAAAATGATTCTTGCACCCTTTAGAGACTGTAAGTAGAATTGTTCTTTGCAAGTATCTCGCAATAGATAAAATGACCTGCATGTTTCCTACAAATTCTTGCAAGGAAGCATGTTACCATTTCTTCATAATAGGAGTGGATCAGTTCAAAATTCATCGATACAATATATAGATGAATATCATTTAAAAAGTTGTACATTAGCCATAAGTTGATAACGATGGTTTACAAAAAGGAGAATCCACATATAAATTCTTAATAGAGTTGTAACCAAATGGAACTGTAGTTGAATATTCAAGAATGCACTTCTATTCTCTCATTTGCTGCTAGATTTCACTGGTTTCTTCCGTGGTCCCATTTGACCTTTGGTTTTCTTCTTGAAAACTACTATCAAGGATCTTGCTATACATATTACTTTTGTGGTAGTCCTGAGACCTGCAACATAATGAATATTCTTGTTATCTAAACCCCTAGTACATAGAAAACACAGTTCCAGCGAAGCCAACATATTTAATATCTACTACCCTACAAAGATAATGGTAAGCAAAAACCTCTTAGTATTTACACTTCCTTCAGAGAGTATAACATCAAGTATATAGAAATTAAAAATATAAACCAATAAAAATACAAAACCAATAAATCTAAAAGAAAGATTGTGATTTGCAGAAACCAAGGTGTTGGTATCCTGTGTTTTGATAGTTGAATTTATGCCTTAATCCCTCAAAAATGTGTTAAAAACCTTTGATCCTTCATTTTTTCTTTGATCTAATGCTGTAACACTGATACTCTTTGTCTGATCAAGGTTTTCTGTGTTTTGTTGCTTTGCAGGCGCGTAGAGGGTTTTATATCATTACCAATGTTCATGAGACATGGGTAAAATCATGATGTGAAACCCTGTAAATTCCTTCTCTTTGTGAATAAAGGCCTAGAGGATTATCATCCCCGACCTTCTTTTCCTTTTAAAACTGTAGAAAAAACTTTAAAAACCTGCAAAAATACACAAAATTCATGAAAAATCCGATGAAAATAGGTTTAAGCTTCTTTGGAGGAGAGGTTTAATCATGGTCGTCGATCCAGATCAATCGACGATTGAGATTGATCGATAGGTTTGACGGGGAGGCGGTTGGATGAAATGAGGGAAGATTAAGTCTGGGCCGTTGATCTAGATTATTCAATGGCTAAGATTGATCGGGAAATATAATGCGGAGGGAGAAACGCAAATGGGAGGGAGGTTTTAATCGGGACCGTCGATCTTTGGAGATTGACGGTGGAGAAGCCTCGATGAAATGCTCAGAAAAATAGATGAGGGCAAAGATCTGGGGGTTGAAGTTTAATCGGGACCGTTGGATGATAGTGATGGAGGGCCAGGATCAAGTGATGGAGAGCTTTTGGAAAATAGGTGGAGGGTAAAATAGATGAAAGGTCGAAACAACAGGGGTCGTCCGATCAAAACAACGAACAGCCGGGATTAAAAGACGAAAATACTTGTTGCGGAGGAGGGTGGTAAGCGGAAAACAGCTGGTGGTATTCGCGTAGCATCGAAGCGGTTTTGAATTTGGCCCAAAAAAATGCGATACAATATGTTGCGCGACACGTGGCTTTATAAAACCACTTATTTCATGTTTTTTTTTAGTGTTAACCATCGGATGCAGAAAAAATGCGAAATGTAATTTGGGTCATCGGATCAGAGGTCGGAGATCCGACGGTGCGGATCCCACGCGACGGGGAGAGTTGCACAACGGAGAAGGTAGTGGGATCCACGTGTCGCAATTTGATTGGGAGGGGTTTATACAAGGCGGAGGTAGGTCCCGACAAAATTTGGGCCTATCGGATTTCATTTCGGCCATTGGATCATTGTGAAGGGAGGGTCAAATTTGAAAGATAGAGCGGGTTATATAAACAAAGGGGAAGGTAAGGCTTGGGATCAGGGAACCCAGTGACCGTCCGATAAAAACAATGAATGGACAAGATCGATTTAAAACATGTTGTTGGGGTAAATGAACAAACAAAGGAAGAAAAGGTTTTTACATGGGTTTGTGCTTTGGCAGAATGAATATGGCCAGATGACCGTTGATCTGCAAAGTTCAACGGTTTGGATTCATTTTCACATTTATATGTCGGGATAGGGAAATATAAAGAAAAAAGGGAGTTTGAGAAATGTTTTGAAGTTTTTAGTGCCTGATTACGGGGCTAGGGCATATGAGGCGAAGGTCCAAAGGAGATAAGCCCTCGGGGGCTTAGGACCTTATAAGGTTTTTAGATTGTTTTAGGCCTTAAAAATAGTGTTTGTAGGCCAAAATATTGGTTCCAGTAGGTAAATGGAGGCTTTTTAAAACTAAATAAAAGAGAAATATAAGGTTTAAAAGGGATTTTGGAGTGATTTTGAAGGTTGAATGAGGCTTGTGGGAGGGATTTTATGAAGGAAAAATGGTGAAAAATGGGGTTTATTTATGAGTGAAAGGAGGGGTAAAAATGAGGGAAAATGGGATTTTTCATGCAGTCTTCTCTTGGCAAACAACAAATTTTTTTAGGATAAAAGGGAAACAACAGTGAAGATTAACTTAAAGGTTAGTTATCTTCATAAAAACTTCAAAGATGATAGGTTTGCAAAGGGAATTATCTCTTGAATTTTTGAAGAACAAAATTAGCCACTTCTTGGTATAAAATAATTTATTAGTGGCTAACAGTGGCTCCACTTGGGGAAGACAACTGGTTCTTTAGGTATCTAGAACCTCAACTACAAATCTCTAGCTTTCATTAAATTAGTGCCTTAATCCATTGGGCAGAAACCTTTCTTTTTGATGATCTCTACAACAATTTAAAACAATGGAATTCTGTCAAAACAACATGTCTACCTACTCATTCCTAATGATCCTAACATTTTTTCTTCTTTTCAGAGTGCATTTGGACTGGAAAAATCTCTTCAACAACATTTTATTCTTTTGAAAAAACAAAAACTAATCTATTTATAATCTTATTTCTCCATGAACTTAGTTTAAACAGTTGAGTTCATATGCTTCTCTACCTAACTACTGTCTGTCAAGATTAGACTTCTGACATACTTTTATTCTCTAAATTCAAAAATAGAAATTTAAAAGCAAACAAGCCAGGATTGAACAGTCTAACTTGTTGCTGATCTATGGCATAAAAACAAGTTGCACATAGATAAAAATTTGCAGAAAAGTAAAGCAAAATTGTGAAGGCTTAAGATCTGAAAGTTTAAGAAGGTCCTTCTCTTTTCTTCAGCTCTGATTTTGAATTTATTTGAGATGTATTTTCTCTCTTTCTGGTTCAAGTTTTGAGTATATTAGAACCAGTTTTGTTTCAATATCAAACGTTCAGGATTTGAATAACCAGTTTTCTTTCAATATCAAACGTTCATGATTAGGCTGTATGACTAACCAGAGGTGTGTTTTTAGGAGTGGCATTTGAGCTTGCACACTTTTAGACTTTATTTCTCTTTTTGGTATGGGGCTGTACCTTTCTTGTTTTACAATCTGCCCTCTTGTCTCTTTTCTATTGTTTTTGTATTTTTATTTTTCTAACTTTGAATGCAATGTTAAGACTATGATATTTACAATGAAAAATAAAATTCTTTGAAACTCATGACTCTTGGCAGAAGTAATGCTTGAGCATCCTGCCATTGACAGGACCTCCATATAGATCTTCTCCATTCAATTCCTTTAGGAAAAATGCATTGTGACCCCTCTCAGCATGAATAATATAGGGCCCTTTCCATAAGTTCTCAAACATGCCATGTTTTCCCTTCTCTTCCCTTCTTGAATCCCATTTAAGAACAACATTTACAACTTGGAAATTGTTTTCCTTAGTCCTTTTATTAAATAGTTTCTTGACATTTTCTTGGACTAACTGTGTTCTCTCATAGACTTCTTCTCTAGTCTACTGTAAATAAATTGTTTGGTTGATTCTTCTTTGCATATCATTCTCTTCAATCTGCACTTCTTGGAGGAGTTTCATGACTGGAACTCCTAATGATGTTGGGAAGACTGCATCCATGCCATAAACCAGCTGATAGGGGGACATATTTATTGATTTTTTTGTAGTTAATCTATCAGCCCATAAGGCATGAACCAACTTACTGTGCCATGATTTCTGATTCTGCTCCAACAACTTTTTGATGATATTGATGAGGCTTTTGTTGGAGGATTCAGCTAATCCATTTCCTTGGGGATATTAGGCAGTAGAGTGGCCCAAACTGATGTGGTATTTGTGACAAAAATAAACCATTCTCTTATACTTGAAGGCAAAAGCATTATCTGTTATGATTTTTCTAGGACAACCAAATTTGGATAGGATATTTGTTTCAAGTAACTTGATAATGACAAAATCAATAGCATTCCTAGAGGGTATAGCTTCTATCCACTTGGTAAAGTAATCAGTGGCAGTGAGGATCCACTTATGTTGGGCTGATGAAGATGGGTGAATTTCCCCAATGAAGTCCAAGCCCCATTTTTGAAAGGGTCCCTCAACACTGATAGGATGTAAAGGTAAGGGAAGGAGTTTCCTTTTTCCATCAAAAATTTGACACTTATGGCAGGACATCACTAACTTCTGAGTATCTGGGAAAAGGGTGGGCCAATAGTGACCAGATCTGAGGATTTTTGTTGTTGTGGTCTTCCAGTAGAGGTGTCCTCCACATTCTCCTTCATGCAGCTCATGCATTATTTTTCTTGCATCATCTTCAAGTAAACATTTAAGAAAAATTCCAACAGGATTTTTCCAATACAATACCCCATCTAAGATGCAATAACTCAAAGCTTTCTGTTTCAAAAATCTAGCTTTAGTTTTAGACAAAGAAGGAGGGGCATTCAAATATAAAAGCACATAAATGATGTCAGCATACCAAGGAGAATTCAAAAATGTTTCTTCAATGAAAGCGACAGTGAATTCTTCTATTTCTTCCAACACATCCACCATATTCATATCTAGTGCTTAGAAGTTTGATTCAACCATCAGTTTAGCTAATCCTTGCCCTTTAATCAGTTTGGTGGGCCTGATTTCTAAGTCATATTCAAGAATAGTTGCAATCCATTTTCCCCTTTTACCAGCAGGGTCTTGACTTAGAATATCCTTGATAATAGTATGTGGAACAAAAAAAATTATGTGAGAGTGTAAAATGTAGACTCTAAAGTCCTTTAACGCTTTCACTAATGCTAAGGCTTGCTTCTCCATGATGTTATATTTGAGAGGAGCATCTCTTAAGGCCCTACTAAAAAATGATATTGGTTGTTCTTGTCCCAAATCATTCTTTTGAAGTAAAACTGTAGCTATTGTATGTTCAGATGCAAAAGAAAAGATATAAAAGTATTTGGTGAAATCTGGACTAATCAAGACTGGTGTTTGAGTGAGAGCTTGTTTAACCAGTTCAAATGATTGTTTAGCTTGTAAATTCTATTTTACACCTACCTCTTTCTTAAGCATGTTTGGAATTTTTTTAATAGCTCGGCAAGGTTGGGGATAAACCTCCTCAAGAAATTAATCTTCCCAATGAAAGATTGTAATTCTTTGAGGTTTCTTGGATGGCTGATTTGCAATATGCCATCTATCCTTTTAGGGTCTAATTTGATTCCTTCCTCTAAAATTATGTGACCAATAATTTTACCTTCTTGGAGACCAAAGAGTTTCTTCTTGGGATTCAAATACAAGCCAAATTTCCTACACTTCTCAAAAACTTTTCTCAAGTGAATTAAATGTTCCTCATCAGTTTTTGAGAAAATGGTTATGTCATCAAGGTAAATGATTATAAAATAGACTATATATTCAGAGAAGGCTATGTCCATGGCCCTTTGAAAGGTGGCCCCTGCATTCATCAAACCAAATGGAATTTTGACATACATAAAGGTACCCCAAGGTGTAGTAAAAGCAGTCTTGTGTTGATCACTTGGGAGCACTAAAACCTGATTATAACCTGAGAACCCATCCAACAATGATATTCTTTTTGACCCAACTACCCTTTCAGGTATATGGTCCATCTTGGGCAAGGGGTAGTTGTCTTTTAGGGAGGCTTTATTTAGATTTCTGAAGTCAATATAGAACCTGATTTCCCCTATCTTTTTCCTAACAGAAACTAAGTTTGAAACCCACTCTGAATATCTAATTGGTACTATAATACCAGCATCATGCATATTTTCAATTTCTGCCTTAACTAAAGGTAATAAAACAGGGTTTGTCCTCCTTATTTTTTGTTTGAAATGTTTTTTATTTTCCTTCAAAGGAATCTTGTGCTGAATGATGCTAGTATCATAAGATTTTAGATCTTTGTATCCCCAAGAAAACACATCTTTAAATTCTTTGAACAACTCTATGTATTGCAATTTTATGTGAGCTGGGAGAGTGCTGGACAGTTTAATCATCTTGGGTTCTGCCATGCTGCCTATGTTATGTTCTTCTACCTCTGTTTCCACAGGCTCCATTCTTGGTTCTTTGGCTACATCATTGAAGTCAAAGAGGTGTTCTAAAGGTGTGAGACCTCTTGGAATTGTATCACTCTTGCATTGTAAAACTTCCAAGTATTTCTGGTCTGCGTTGTCAATTAATTTTGCTTCAAAAGGATTCTCATATTGATTTATATCAGCAGAATATGTCATTTCTATCTCTGGGATTTGTTCATTGTCAAAACAGTTTTCGTCATGGCTGGTTTCTAAGTTTTCTTAATGGCTGGTTTCTAACGTTGGTATGGAAAAATCATTTTCTGATTTCAGGAAATCATCTATGTATTTGTCAGAGTCAAAAAAATTTCAGTGATCCTCATTATCAGGCACTGCAGGCCTGTGTTTTACCTTTACACTAAGCTGTTCATTTATTTGAGGTATTTGGAAGTTGTTGGCATTGAAGGCAAGTTCATTTGCTAGATGATTTTGTACTCTTGGAATGAAAATGAGTTCATATTTTTCAAAGGTCTTTAATAAATCAAGGGCAGCATTTCGATATTCTCTAAGTATTGGGCTTCTAGCTGAATATTCTCCTTGGATTTGTCTTATGATAAGTTCAGAATCTCCTAGGATTGATATATTTTGGGCTTCTAATTGTTTAAGCAACTGTAAGCCAAGGAGAAGAGCTTCACGTTTAGCAATATTGTTTATGCATGGAAAATCCAGTTTATATGAATAACTATGATTTTTATTTTGAATCCATACACCTACCCCTGCACTTGTTTTATTACAAGATTAATTAAAGTTTATTGTCCAAAGTATATCAGCCTCATTTTCATTTTCTTGTTGCCGTTGATTTTCAATGTTTTGATTTTGATTTGAGGGAATATTTGTTTGTTCTAGTAAACTGATTTGTTCTTGATTTTCCTTTTCTTGTTGAGTGATTTGGTCTTCATTGTACAAGATAAAGTAATCTAAGCTCAATTGAATGGAATAGATTGAAGAGTTGTTTGGTTTATCTATGTTTCTCACCATGTATTTCATTTGGGATTCTCTATATAATCTTCTGTTTTGGTTAAAAACTGGGATGGTGGCATAAGACATGTCCATTTGAAGGCTTCTCTGAAGTTTGGCTCCCTATGATCTTGATAAAAGCGTTCCATACTTTGGGGGAATTTCAACTACTATTATGTCCACTACTAGACTCTTAGCAGGGATTTGAGATAAGTTAACACATAAATCTTTGATTAAACCCAAACATTTGACTCTGCTTGAATCAAAGGAATACAAATCCTTGTATGGTTTAGTAATTTCTAAGCCTAAGCTTTCCATTACTACTTTAGGCATAAGATTATGTGAAGCTCCAGAGTCTAACATGGCATTGTGTAATATTTTCTCATGTATATTCAAACTAACATAGAAGGGAGGGACAACCCCTTCTTGGTATTTTCCTTCAAATTCTGGACCAAACAACAATTCAGGCTTGTCATCTGTCAAGTTTAAGGTATCAGTATCACTTCCTAAGTTCAAAGCTTTCAAAACTTGGTTTTTGTACACTTCTTGAGTTACTATTTTAGCTAGAGGGATGGTAATTTTTATCTTTGCAATATCTCCCTCAAGGCTGAAAGGAACAATTGATTTTGTCATATTTACATATGTCTTTTCAATTGAATTCCTTTCAGAAATTTTGATTTCTGAACTTTGTTTGGACTTCTAATTGGGACAGTTTTTTTAGGTCCACTAGCTGAAGTGCTAGGGATGCTTTGCTCAACATTGGGCTGGCTACTTTTCTCTTTGTTTGAATCTATTTTCTTAGCCAAAATGTTGGGTTTCTCTGTTGTCCTTTTAAGCTGATTTTCTGCATTTTTCTTAACAACAGTGATAGTGTTTTTGTCTTTTGAATTTTCTATGTTCCTTTTGCTCCTAAGATCATATTGTTTGTGCACTTCCATGATTGCATTTTCAAACTCCAATCTATAATCATCAGAATCCTCATAGGTGTTTGTATTTTGATCAGAGGAGAAGAAACCTTGTTCTTCTTCAGTGAGGAAAACATCATCCCCACTGTCTGATCCAATCAAGTTTACATGATCTTCTCCCAACCTTTCAATCTCCCTTTCTTCCTCATATTGATCTACATAGTTTTGTTGGAAGGGAGGTCTAATTTGTTTGTCATTTTCTTTTTGCCTATCTTGATTGTTTTCTCTTCTATAATTCTAATTTATGTTTCTATTTTGGTTGTTTTGAGGTTCTCTTGGTGGCACTCTATCATTCAAGTTGATCTTTTCAAGCACATTCTCCATTACTTTCACTAGGTTGTCAATTTTGGTGTCAGAAGATGAGGCTAAGGGTATAATTTCATCTTTATAAGTTACCCTCTTCTCTGATCTCAACCTATTTCTTTTCTCAATTATGTTTGCTTCTACACTCACAGCTCCTTTCTGCATGTCTTCTAGAGTTAAGTAATCTCTCTCCCTTAGTTGATAGGCCATTTCAGCATCAAAACCTTCAGGATATCTTACTAAGGCCATGCCTTGGGGAGGTTTCATGTGAGGTGGAAGAGCATTGTAGATACTGTTGAACCTAGTGGAGTAATCATGAACACTCTCCCCTTGATTTCTTTTAAGAATGTTGTACTCTGCTAATATTTGGAGCAGCTTCTTTTTTATTTCCCATCTGTTTATGAATGTTTGATGCAAAGAAGGGAGATCATTGATGCTGTTAGGAGCTAAGATTTTAAACCATTTTTTCACTTCTACCCCTAAACTTTGGGCAAAGATTCTCATCTGTATGGTCTCATCTTCTATCTCCACGTAATCAAATGCATCATTCATTTTGTCTATATGCTATTGGGCAGTAGTAGGTTCATTTGCAGTGAAATGGGGAATTTTAGATTGATAGTCATTTGGTAAGGGAACCATAGGTTGTGGTAACACTAATGGGGCATACCATGCTACCATGGCTAGAAGGAAAGGTGGATTTACAAGGGGTGGATTTACAAGAGGGAGTGTTTTGAATAGTGGTAGTATGGATTGGAGTGGAAGAAACACTTGGGCCAGCAAACTGGTTTTGAGCAGATTTGTTATGGAAAAGGCTAAAGTGATGAAGAAGATGGGAATCAGGAGGAGTGGAAGTTGTGTCTTCTTTACTAAAGCTCTGTTGAAAATATACAATGTCAAGATCAGTTTGGTTTAAATCACCTTGAGATCTAGTTCTAAAGATGTACTTTGTATGATGTAAATAAAAGTGTAAATCCTCTAAGACAACAAGGATTTCAGGGACATATTTTGTTCTTAAGAGGCTCCTATTAGCAGCTGATTTTCTAGATTTATAATTCTACTACAGAATTCTTTCTGGATTGTCAAATATTGTAGGAAGATTAGGGTCTGGAAGGGATCTAGTGTTGATCCTATGTGAAGCCAGACTTCTTTTTCAAAAATGAGAAAGGCTGAAGTTTTCTGGGATTGTTTTGAAATTATTACCTCTCATAATGTCTTATCTAGTATGGGACCAGGCTTCTAAAATTCCTTTAGGCTATTTAACACAGTCCTAAGGAGATCTAGAGACCTCGATGAGTAATAGGCCTACTGGGGCTAGTGGAGTCGCCAGGTGGAAACTTTTTAGCTTTTATGAAGGTAAAATATTGGATGGTTCCACCACCATGTTTATTATGAAGCCAATCTGAAATATTTTTGGATTTTCTGAGTTTTTTTAGTCCTATGGGTTATGAGAGTGTCCTAAATCTGATTAAACACTTAGCTAAGGTGTTTAAAAACAAAGAGAGTTCACTCTTATGATTTGGCAACTGATTTTATTAGGAAATTGAAGGACTAATGATTTTATAATAGTTTTCTAGGCTATCATATAATCAATAGGTCCCACCATGATCACCATTATGTTGGTATCCTATGTTTTGATAGTTGAATTTTTGCCTTAATCCCTCAAAACTATGTTAAAAACCTTTGATCCTTCATTTTTGCTTTGATCTAATGCTGTAACACTGATACTCTTTGTCTAATCAAGGTTTTTTGTGTTTTGTTGCTTTGCAGGCGCGTAGAGGGTTTTATATTGTTACCAATGTTCATGAGACATGGGTAAAATCATGATGTGAACCCCTGTAAATTACTTCTCTTCGTGAATAAAGGCCTGGAGGATCGTCATCCCCGACCTTTTTTTTTTTTAAGCTGTAGAAAAAACTTTAAAAACCTGCAAAAATACACAAAAGTCATGAAAAATCTGATGAAAATTGGTTTAGGCTGCTTTGGAGGTGAGGTTTAATCATGGTCGTCGATCCAGATCAATCGACAATCGAGATTGCTCGATAGGTTTGATGGGGAGGCAGTTGGATGAAAAGGAGGGAATATTAAGTCCAGACCATTGATCTAGATTGATCAACGGCTAAGATTGATCGGGAAATATAATGCAGAGGGAGAAACGAAACTGGGAGGGAGGTTTTAATCGGGACCGTCGATCTTTAGAGATCGATGGCGGAGAAGCCTCGATGAAATTCTCAGAAAAATAGGTGAGGGCAAAGATCTGGGGGTTGAAGTTTAATCGGGACCGTTGGATGACAGTGATGGACGGTCAGGATCAAGCGATGGAGAGCTTTTGGAAAATAGGTGGAGGGTCAAATAGATGAAAGGTCGAAACAACAGGGGTCGTCCGATCAAAAAAACGAACGGCCGGGATTAAAAGACGAAAAGACTTGTTGCAAAGGAGGGTGGTAAGCAAAAAATAGCTAGTGGTATTCGCACAACATCGAAGCGGTTTTGAATTTGGCCCCAAAAAACGCGATACAGTACGTTGCGCGACACGTGGCTTTATAAAACCACCTATTTCACGTTTTTTTGGAGTGTTAACCATCAGATGCAAAAAAAATGTGAAATGTGATTTGGGCCGTCAGATCAGAGGTCAGAGATCCGATGGTGTAGATTGCATGCGACGGGGAGAGTTACAGAGCGGAGAAGGTAGTGGGATCCAGGTGTCGCGATTTGATTGGGCGGGGTTTATACAAGGCGGAGGTAGGTCCCGACAGAAGTTGGGCCTATCGGATTTCATTTCGACCATTGGATCATTGTGAATGGAGGGTCAAATTTGAAAGATAGAGCAAGTTATATAAACAAAGGGGAAGGTAAGGCTCGGGATTGGGGAACCCAGTGACCGTCCGATCAAAACAATGAACGGCCAAGATCAATTTAAAACATGTTGTCGGGGTAAATGAACAAACAAAGGAAGAAAGGGTTTTTACATGGGTTTGTGCTTTGGCGAAAAGAAGAGGACCAGACGACCGTTGATCTGCAAAGATCGATGGTTCGGATTCATTTTCACATTTATATGTCAAGATAGGGAAATATAAAGAAAAAAGGGAGTTTGAGAAATGTTTTGAGGTTTTTAGCGCCTGATTGTCGGGCTAGGGCATATGAGACGAAGGTCCAAAGGAGATAAGCCCTTGGGGGCTTAGGACCTTATAAGGTTTTTAGACTGTTTTAGGCCTTAAAAATAATGTTTTTAGGCCAAAATAGTGGTTCCGGTAGGTAAATGGAGGATTTTTTAAACCAAATAACAGAGAAATATAAGGTTTAAAAGGGATTTCAGAGTGATTTTGAAGGTTGAATGAGGCTTGTGGGGGGATTTTATGAAGGAAAAAGGGTGAAAAATGGGGTTTATTTATGAGTGAAAGGAGGGGTAAAAATGAGGGAAAATGGGATTTTTCAAGCAGTCGTCTCTTGGCAAACAACATATTTTTTTAGGATAAAAGGGAAATAGCAGCGAAGATTAACTTAAAGGTTAGTTATATTCATAAAAAATTCAAAGATGATAGGTTTTAAAAGGGAATTATCTCTTGAAGTTTTGAAGAAAAAAATTAGCCACTTCTTGGTATAACAGAATTTATCAGTGGCTAACACAAGGTACAAACCTAGATTAACAATTGCAATATCCTTGTGGATTTTCTCATGGCCAAGTGGTGTCAAAGCTTCCTTCTCTGGAACTACCATGCCTATAAGCCCACTCTTCATCGCATTCCTCCAAGTATGCACTCCACCACCATCTGTAATTCCAGCACACATACCAGCCCCAATGGATACCTACCACAACTTATCACCATGTAGAATGCAAGGACCATGTCCATATAATGAGGTAGTTGGCACATTATATACACCAACCACAGGATTTGGTACAACATGAGTCCACTGCTGAACATATCCATCACTATTTAAAGAAATGAAGTCTTATGGTTGGAGTGAAAATATTAAAATATTATAAGAATCACTGCACTCAACTTAAATGAGTATCCATCCTTTCTCTAGAAATAGACTCCACAAATCTACACTTGTATTTCTAAAATGTATTGTTTTTGCAAACATGTATGTGGACATGAATGCATAGTAGAATGAGAAAGAGTGGATTCATTAATTCATTAGATGATGCGATGTCTCATTGAGTTTGTTGTTTGGTCACCTTATCTACCAAGAAAAATGAGCGGTTAAGTGGAAAAATCCAATAAGTTTATAAGGGTGATAAACTAAGTAAATTGTGAAGGTATTGGAAATAAAGTTTCCTAAGGGATAAGCGTGGTGGTTAGGCCTGATCGGGGCCACTACACAATGGAAAACAACACTCATGGCTCCGCATTGAATCCATGAGCCACAAAGCACGTTGGAAGGGCTTTCCGTCGGCCCCAAAGGAGAACGATGAGGTTAAAATTCAAGTCCCCGAAAAAGGTGATGTCACCTTTTAGCGAGCCAGTCACAATCATTCTGTGGGGTAAGAAAATGAGCCCGAAGACTACTATGCACACTGCCGAAGTTTAAAGGGGCCCACCGAAGACAACAGTTGGAGCCGGTAAGTAAAAAGATAAGGTAAGTCTAGGGTGACGGTACGAAGGCCAGTACCTGCTTTAATTCGGCACGTGGCTCTCACCTACCCAGATATTTTTAACCAATAACCCATCACCATGTGTCCCATTTTTGGTGTCCTTATGACGCCAACCCTACAACTGTCACCCTGTCTCGTGTTCCGTAAAACCCGGTCTAATATAAGCTCATTTTACTCTCAAACTATGTAAAATATTGGTTATTAACCGGTTTTCCACGCGGAGGAGGTTAAAAATCAAGTGCAAGGTCATTTTCAATCCCGCGTTGCTTTCCCCCAGGATACCTCACTACTCTCAAGTATTTAGTCATTTTCCCATCGCACTATTTCCCTTTTTTTTTTACTTTTCAAATGATCATGGGGAAAACGAAAACCAAGAAGTCTGAACCTGAAACCCCACAAGCTCACGAGGTCAGGACTGCTCCTGGACCCGAACTCCTCATCGATGCCCATGCATGAATTCATGACACAGTCTACCTGTTTAGTGTAGCCCACATCAGACCCAAGATTTTCGACTATCATCGAAAAGGCGAAGATATGTTCAGAGTTGTCGAGCCGGTTCTATATTATCAAATTGCTCCAACCACATACCCTGTTCCTGAGTTCATTAGTTGGCTTGTGGAGGCCTATGACGAGCATAGAGACATGTTTCTCTTTGCCCAAGGCAATAAGAATTTTCGCATTATGCCCCAACTCATAAGAACAGCTATTCACTACCCTCCCTGTTGAGATTATGTTGAGTTCTCTGAGGTCTTCCTCTCCTGTCATTTTTCAAAGCTACCCTAGGGAAAAAAAGTGGTTTCCTCACCCTCCTCTCAGATTCCCGCCTGTCATCTTTCCCACTCACAGACTCTGTTCCCTTGTCTACTTTCTGAATCAATTTGCAGCCTATCCTAGCATTCATCTCAGGGTTGTTAGGGTTTGAGAAGGTCAACCAGGTAACTAAAGAGGGTATAAATTTTCTATGGCTCATGATGCAAAAGGATACCCTTTTGGATATTCCTTCTTTCTTGGCTTTGTCTATCCAAACTCAGTTTCAAGATATTTCCTCTACTAGTTCTTTTAAGTATTGTTCCCTAGTGTTTTACCTGTTCCTATTCGAGCATGCAAATAAATTTGAAATTATAGGCCTAAAAAGATTCTCGAAGACAAGTGCCCAACCCAGAGACGTCTTCGAGTGGACTACTATAGTTCGTCAGCAGCCAAAGGGGAAGGGGTATACAAAATTTATTAATGAGTTCATGTCCATAGCATATGCCATTATACATGACAACCCTCTACCTAGAATCTCTCTTGAGCAGAAGGATTGGTTACAGTTTGATGAGGAATATTTCACATGGGATTGGTACCTATATGATGACTATGTCGAGATCAAAGTCTACAATGCAGAGGTACCTCCCTACCGCTTGCCGGTGTTTCTAGCTATTCGAGTCTTTGCCCTTGAATTCATTCGACAAACCTTGAAGGCCGACCAGATCCACTGCGTACCTATGAAGAAAGGATACATCCTCAAACTCCCAACTTCAATCGACCCCTTCACCATAAATTCGAGGCATGCCCTCTCAATCGTGGAGAAAATGCTGCAAGAGATGAACCTCCCACAAGGAAAATTTTGGCCCTATGACCCTAAGGGAGTCCTTTCCAATAGGAAGATGAAAATAAAATGAACTGCTTATATACATGAGACTAGGCCCTTCATTGAATGGAGAGCTAATCTTGATACGTGGCCTTTGGATGCACAGATGGAGGTCGAGTCTTCAACTACGAAAGGAAGATTAGATAATGTGTCTGTGGGGACAGAGGAACAAGGACAGACAAGCCCCTTAGGAAGCCAGGAGGTCATGGAAATTGATGAGGAAACTCACCCTAACAAAAAACATAGGATCGAAGGGCCAAATGACATAGGGGACGAGCTATCCTTTGAGGAGATTCCTAAGTTTGGGGTTCCTGATAAGGACAAGCCAGGTTTTCATGTCTCTTTTGACAATGCCTCCTCATCGGCCCCCTCAGAACTTTCCCAGGAAGTCATAGTTTACAAGCAAGAGACAAGGGAGGAAATAAATGTCAGAAACAGATTCACCCGAGAGAAATTGAGGGTCGAATTGGCCGGGTTTATAGACAAGCACCATTCTCATCTTAGTTCGGTGCTAGATATGGATAAAGAACAACTTGTACTAGCTATTCAAAAAGCAACATTGCATCCCTCGGCTTCTGGAGCCCAATATCGAGCTTTTGAAATCATCCTCAACTTAACCAACATTCCCCTGCTAGACAAGCTAGACTTACACCAATGTATCGGGGATATGCTACAGTTTGAGGTCGTGAAACATGCAGTAGCCTTGAAGAATCTTGAAAAGAAGTAAAATCTGGTAATAGAGCACCAGAGCAAACCACACCCAATTGGAAGCCCTCAAGAAAATGATAAGGGAGAAGGGAGCTGATAAAGATGTAGCATGACAACAACTTCTTGCTGCCAAGTTAGAAGTGGAGAACCTAGAGTTGAAGCGAAAGCTAAAAATGTCTCATGAGGAGCATCTACAGACAGATGAGTTGGTTTAGGTAGAAAAGGAAAAATCAGCTCTCGCTGATTTTCTCACCAGAGAACATGAAGAGAACACACCAAAGGACACAGAGATTGCCGGACTGAATCATAGGTTTTTATACTGGCAGGACAAATGGGACCAACATACATGCATGACCCCTGTGTCAGGTGAGCCCGAGATAGCTCCTGAAAAACTCACCAAGGTCTTGTCTGATCTGAAGGTGTCAGAGGATGAGACCCACTCAGTTCGCCAGCAACTAAAGGATATTGAGGCTGCGCTAGCAGCAAATCAAAAGGTGACAACGTCCCTATAAAGGGAGGTAGAAAAACTGTGTGAAGAAATTCAAGCATAGGATAATTCCATGAAGGACTTAAAGGGGCAGATCAAAGGCAATATGTCACTCGTGGAAGAAAGGCAACTGGTTTGGGCAAACATTATAACATAGGTTAAGCAGCATTGGAACCTCCTCACGCTAATAGATGACAAGAATATTGCAATCCACAAATTCAAAGCCCAGCTACAGGATGGACGCACAGATGGAGAAGAAAAGGCCACGATAGCCAAGAAATATATCTGGTACCTAAATGAACTCTCACCTAATGAACTGCATGCGCAGGGAATACTTGACCGCTTTAGGAAGGTTATGGAGGTCAGAAGGGTAATCGAGAAAGAAACTGGACACGCAAACACACTGGATTGTTTGGCACTAGTCTCGAAAGGACTGGAGAAGTTCGACTAGGAGTGGAACAAGCTGGTAGAAGTAGGCCTCCCACCATGCCAGGATCCAAAAATAGGCACATTCTCTCAGCTAACGACCTATGAGCAAAAGATGTTAGAAATTATGGGCAATGCAGACATATCTTCAGAGAGAACAACCCGGCTAAAAGAAAAGACAATAATATTCGTGCTACGCAAATGTTTCTTCCTTCTCTTCCAAGTAAAGAAATTCCTCATCGTCTGTGTGGATTATACTGAGCTAACTAACATGCAATCCATGTTCGAAGCCTACATCACAATGCCATCACCAGGGGATAGGTTGTGGCAAAGGTGCAGTGAATATGCGAATCCTCTGATATCTTCTACTTCTCATCAGCTGCCACCTCCTCTGACTCGTACACTTGGATCATCTTCATCTTCAACTCAGCCACACCCACCACAGTCATGCACTCCTCGGCGAAACTCAAGATGATGAATCTCATGATTTGGCCCACGCAGCCTGTTTTATTTTTATTTTCTATGTAATGTAAAAACGGGTGAAATATTGATTTCACCCTATGCACCCTTTTTATTTTCTATTTTCTATTATGCTTTAGTTATAGCATGTGTCAGGCCATACTGTTTTAGATGAGAGGTCATTTTGCCTCATCGCCAATTTTGTTTTTGATTAAGACTGGAAACAGACACATCTCTAGAGAATATTTTGTTTAGGAAAATATCTGCTCTGAACGTTCATGTAAAAGACTATAAAAGATCGAACCAGAGACTTAAAAAATGTTCCAGATTTTTAGCAGAAGAGGTGGCCGTCTGTGTATCATCTTTTGTAATTTTGAGGTTTTTCTCCTAGTGTATATCTGAAGAGCCATTTTGAAAGAGTAATAAAAATCCAATCTGTTGTGATAATGGATTCCTACTAGAATGAATGAACAATATGTATTCTCTTGATATAGTGATTCAATTTAATGTTCATTGTGCTCACATTTTCCTTCTTGTTATCGTTTCTTTCAGAATGTGGGTGTTCTATGAGATTGATATGAATTTATCTTTGATGGTACTCATGTCATGCTTTATGGTAACATCTTAAAAATAGCTTCAGGCACAATTTCTATTCCAGGTTCCCTTTTCATATCATTTTCTTCTATGGTCATTTAAGGGTGGATGCTTCTGTTGGTATAAGCCCACCTTTCTTTGACATTCCCTGAATATACTTCGCAGTGTCTCATCCCCATTACTTTTATATATGTTCATTTGTCTCACATTCGGCCCTACTTGCAATAGCTTTATTTCATGACCGCTTCAGGCCCATTTTGAGTAGGCCTTTCTCTCTACAGTTAGAGTTCTCGACCACTAATCTTCCTTCTTTGATATCCTGGACCATAATTCAAAATATTTTAAATCCATTTCATATCAGGAGGTCCCCCCTCAAGCATTAATAATAATCCGAAAAACCTCCTATCTTAAGATGTCCTAGGCACTGGTCTTTGGCAATTCAAGGCTATCTCTAGGAGTGACAACAGAGTCATTACATAGTAGGAGAAGAGGTGTACATTGCACATCAACCAAATACCTAACTAACAACAACCACATTTAATACTATATTAAATGCCTCATAAGTACATCTTCTATTCGGCAACTTTGGCAGCTCAATTTCACAAATTGTCTAGGTGGTGACTAGTTTAAATTTGTATGAGAGCTATCAATGCTCTTCATTATCCTCTGCTATAGGTTGGCTTCTCTTTGGTGGCTTAATCACTTTCATTCAACAGCTCTACCATGAATTAAGCTTCTCTTTTAAAAAAAATGTGTTTTGAATAAAGACTTAAAGGGTTGTAAGGCACTGCGTCTTATGGTGTTTTGAGGTATCTGGCTTGCCAAAAACTCTAAGATCTTTCAAGGTAAGTTTTAGTCATCATTTCAATGTGTCTCCTAGTCATAATTGAGCTTTCAAAGTAAAAAATCCCCAAACACAGGTAAAGAAAGGACATTGATCCATCCTTCTATTGTTAAGAGTGGGAATGGTGTTATTTGAATTTTCATCAGTGCCAATCAAGGTCAACAACAAGAATATGTTGCAGGAGGTATCATATACCTTAGTGATTATATTATACTCATATCTTCAAAAATTGAAGCATTTATTGGTACAGGCTCTAACAACTATGATGAAATAAAGGCAGTAAAATTTTTGTTAACAATAGAAGTAGAGGAGAGGTGATTGAATTCTAGGTCTTTGGGGATTCCTTGGTTATAAATTGGTTCAATGGTAGCTTTAGGATGGAAGAATTGGTTTTCAAAACCCATTTTGGAGTGGCTGAAGACAGTCAAGGCACAATTCTTGAAGATATCATTCCATCATATTTATAGAGAATTTAAGGCATAGGCTAATGGACTCTCTAAAGAGGGCTTGTTGATCACACAAAACTATGGTTTAGCATGGGAAAGTAGGTATATGGTGTAAGCCTTCAAGATAGGTCATTGCAAAAACCACCAGTATAAATATTGAATTTACACCATATGTGAATACTAAACACTATTGATGGAAAAATAATTGTCTTTTTTATTATTCAAAGCATCCATTGTATCTATATATTTTTCATAACATCAAAATTTTAATAATGGAGTGAAAAAAAATCTTGCACAAAGCAATCGTTAGATCATACTAGCAAGACAAGAACCATCAAATTATTTATGACACCATTGTGCAAAGATGCAGATAATGGGCATTTAACATATGCCTCAATATTGAGAGAATATAAAATTTTGAATGATTGGTTTCTTGTAAATGTACTCCACAACATGCTATAATGTGATATGTTTATGCACATATTTTCTCAAGCTCCACACAATATAAGGTTTTAAAACTAAGGAAAAATATTTATGATGTTACTTGTTTACAGATTTGAGAAAGCCTCAAGAGTTGTAATCAAAATATGGAAATTATGTTTCTTGGTGGAATGTGAAACATGCTTGTATTTGTATAGTGCTTCAATGCTTGTTGAGGAACTAGGTAAGTGTGAATGAATACAAGTTTTTTTTTTTTTTTTTGTAATTTATTTATTTATTCTACATTGGATTCCCATTCTCTCCAAGTTATCAAAGGCAAGTTAAAACTTGATTAGACTAAGGGACAACATATTCCACTGCCAAACTTTGACCTTACAGGGAAGTGCACTACACTTGTTTGATACTTCCAGACATTTTGAGGGGATGCCAATAGCAATGTGAATGTTGTTGGATACACCGGCATTGGTTGGTTTTAGAAAATTTCTCTTTGTCAAATATGTTATTTTCATGAAGAAATATTGCCAACTAAGAGGATAAATACTTGGCATGCCTAGGACATAATGGTGTTATTTCTTGCCTGTATTTGTGATTTATTAGTATTCCACCACTAATAACTTCATTACATAGCTATTCATTTAGTAGTATATTACAACAGTGACTTGTTAAAGGAATATGATTCCAGTTTGTTTGAACGTAATAATTAGTTTTGAGTTAGAAAAATGGAATATATTATGAAAAATATGTTTTCTGATCAAATATAGGCCCATTGCTTGATCATTAAAAAAAAAGATCATGACAATAAGAAATTATTTTGGACACGATGAATTACAAAACTCTCCAGCTTAAAAATAGGTTCGCATATTCATTTTTTTCTGCATTAGAGAAAAATGAATGAGTAACATTAAGTTTGCTTTGAATATTTGTAGAATTATTTCATAGATTCTAAATGGAAATTGCATGTGCTAATCTCACTCAATTAATTATAGGGAAAACAAGCGGCATACATAATTTTTTGGCTTATGGGAATTGGATTCCTTTTTCCCCTGTAATAGTACGTTGATAATTGAAGATTATTATATTGAATCTATATTCTCGGTTAGTGTCACAATTTACAAAGTCTTGACTTATTCTTTTTTAGTTTGTTGTTGTAGTCTTGTGTCAAAAATACTTTGATCTGCCCATTAGATTTCTACTGACCAATTTTATTGTTGAAGTGTCGTTGCTTTTTGGAGATAACTAAAGGAAACAATATAACTACAAAAGTGGCGCATGAGACATTATTTGTAGAAATTGCTAGCTCTGTTGTGTTTATTTGTGACATTTTATTTGTTTTGTTTATACAGGTCATCAGACCACATAACTTCCATTATTTCCAACTGAAGAAAACTTGTTCAATTTTCTTGCTTTTGGGGGAAAAATCACATTAACAATATTGTTGTTGTTAAGGTATATATCGTATAAATTTTTTATAGTCTAATTTAGTTTATATTCTAGTGTTCGTCTACTTTCATGTCTTATACATTGCATTGTATCCCTTTTTTTGTCAGAAAAGGAAATTAGTATTGATGGTAACAAGCAAGGATTGACGAAAGAGGAGAACAAATAACACTAGAGTGACAAAATGAAAATTAAAAAGAGAGAACAGAATTGGTCTAGTGGTACCCGTAGAGTTAATATCTTGCATAAGGCACACATAGAGACTGATGATCAAGTCTTCAGAGTTGGTGAATTCACTTGCAATGCCTTGGAAAAACAATCAAATTTGGTGAATTCACTTGCCATGCCTTGACAAGACAATGATAATGTTTGAAGTAATGAAACATTATTTCATTTGTAAATTGTACTCCAACTAATATCAAGCTGGAAATTCATATTGTAATACTTGACATTTTATATAATATAATTTATGTGGTTGGAATTATTTATATTTGCACTGGATATTACATAGTATTGTAATTAATATATGTAACTTTCTTTTTTCATATTAGATGAACATATACATTGTATGGCATTTTTATTAAATTTAGTTGCAAAATCATACTAATTAATTTATGTTGATTAATAATGAACACATAAAATCCATCTAAAACTACTAAATTAGTTGCTTATAACAATTGTTAATGAAAGCAAATGAAATGAATATAAACTGCTAAATTAGTGATTTACATAATGAATATGAAACTACAAAAAAAAAAAAAAATGACTACTGCAAATGATAAATTTGTGATTACAAATGACGACTAAATTGTGCATATATATGACTATTAGTAGCTAATTTACAGTAGCTTATAACACGACCAAAATTTACTCATATTTCTTTGGTCATTAATTGGTTTCAAGCAATGACTAAAATGTGCTTATATATGACTATTAGTAGCTAATTTACAGTATCTTATAACACGACCAACATTTTGGTCATATTTATTTGGTCATTAATCAGTTTTATCTAGTGATCATTTAGTAATATATTTTGTTGTATAATTGGTCATTAATAGTGGCAATAAATGACCAAATAAATGACTAAATTAATGACCAAATATACTACTAGACAATAAAATCAATGACCAAATCAATAATCAAATTAATGACTAAATCAATAACCAAATCAATGACTAACTCAATGACCAAATCAATGACTACAGTGACCTAATAAATGACTAAATTAATGACCAAATATACTATTAGACAACAAAATTGAGACAACCAATTAATGACTAAGCTAAAATCGACTAAAATTTGGTCGCATTATAAGATACTATAAATTAACTACTATTGGTCACTGACTGAAAAATAGTCGTTTATATGCAAATTGTAGTCATTTTTTTAGGAACTAATTAGCCATTTTTTACTAGTGTATATTCTCCCTTAATATAGGTCCTCTTTCTAACATCGCCACATGCCCATACATTACATGATGACGTCTATTATATATATATATATATATATATATATATATATATATATATATATATATATATATATATATATATATATATATATATCCCTATGATTTTCTTATAAGAAAATCTTTAAAAAAAAAAAAAAAAAGTTTTTTTTTATCTTCTTTGTAAATATATGGCATTATTTTATAAATGTCGTATATAATAAACTTTTAATTTTTGAATAAAGTTCAATTTATTTATTGCTCGCCAAAAAGAGGTGTTTGGTAAGCTTCATGCACTTTTCAACAACCATAATCTTATCCGTGGAGATGAAAGCTCAATATTCAATTGCGGGATCACCCTGTGTGCTTGACAGTTAACAGAGGGGGGGGTCTACAATGGATGGTTTCCCCGAAACCAAAAAATTTTACGTGTCACGCACTAGTGAATTGCGCAACCCCCCACTTATTACAACTTACAACCCTGCCCCACCCCCCACAAACCACCTTCCATTTATTTTATCCTTTTCTCTAAATTTATTTTTTCTGCCAGTTTAAAGCTTTCGCCAACTATATTTATCACCATTCTATTTCCCAATAACCGTTTGAAATAATATCATTGTTTTTCATTGGATATGTCATTTAATTCATCCCAACTCATGTATATCTATTATAAAATTTACTCCCGCACCCTCTTTCTTTCAAATATTTCCAATTTTATTTCACCTTCTTTACTATGTGTACTGAACCTAAGCAACATATTGCACCTAATCGAAGAGATCACTTGTATAGTTTTCAGTGATTTTTACTGAGGTAATCAAACTTTTTGTGTATCTATCATTTTATTTCAAAATGAGTGATGAACCCTTTACAAAACTGAGATGGGGGGTGAATCATTTTAGTCCATTCATGGACATTAAAATTATTTTCATTAAACTCATAAACAAGCCAATTCATAAGCAGCTTAATAAAGAATGATCACCAGAATAAATATGTGAGAAGCAAGTAATAAGAAGATTAACACATCTCATCAACACATAATAATCATGCACATGGACACCAGATATAAGTGGAAACCCATACTGGAGAAAACCACATCTTATTATTGTTGTGATGCAAAGGCTAGCTCCTACTCCCTCTCACAACTGATTTTATGTAGGCTCCAACCTACAGGAGGCTCCTACCTCAATTTCTGCAAGATACAACTTACAAGGAAGCTCCAACTCCCATATATTTTCTACAGGCTACAACCCATAGGATGCTGCTACCTCACCTAACTCCAACTGCAAGTTTATCAAGCTACAACTTGAAAGGAGACTACAATCCCCTCACTCAACATGAAAGTAAAATGTTGATTTACCTGGATATCAACTTTGTTTTCCTCCACCTTCACACTTTTTCCCTCTCTACCATAAAATATTCTTCATATCAGCTCCAAATATGCATAGCATCTCTATCATCTCTCCCCCATTCTCCAACTCTGTCCCATTCTGCAACTCTCTTTCATTTTTCAGCTCTCTTCCATTGTGTTGCTCTCTCACCTATTCTGCAGCGTTCTAACCTTGCTATGCACACTAATATTACATGTCTTATACATATAACTACATGATTGTTTTCATTCTACAGGGAATACGAAGTGAACAGGCCTGACCCTATGCCTTCTACCCATTTTATTCCTCATTCTTCAGTTTAGGTTATTACATCAGAAATAATCGTTACAACACTCATGGAGTTTTTCCTATGCTTGTGGAGACTTGCCTTTGCATCACATACAATAAAAAATAATAAATTCATTTACATTTACAGTTACAACAAATGTATTTCACTCAACCCTTTCAGCTCTTGGCTAGTTGTGCATTTGTCCTTTTTTTGTTGTCACTATCCTTTTTGTTTATGTTGTTATATCATAACAATTTTGCACAAAAGCCTTTTGCCCGACTCAACCTAGCTGGCATGTTTCCAACAGTGCCACCATATCTCCTTTTTCCCGACTCTGCCTCTTTTTCTCATGCCCACAATGTTCAGCCTTCACCTTTGTATCAACACTCGACTTTTCTTGGAGTGTTGCTGAGCCTGACTCGACCCATGGTGTCTATCTCCTCATTACCACAATGTTCAGATTATTCTTCCCTTTTCTCTGTGTCGGGTCACTTACCTGAGTTTACTACCTGCATTCAGACTTTTGTTCTATTTATCAAAGCGTAACCGTTGTTTATCTCTGCATGTAGTGTCGGGTTGTTTCACTCGAGTCTCCTGCCGCGTTCAGACATTTCTTTGTAAACTGCTGTAAGACCTGGACCTCAAATATATTACCATGGAACTTTGAATAAAATTGCAGCCGACATCCTTTATCGCATTTCGGAGTTTCGGCTATTTGTCTTGTGTATTATATGTTATAAACGTCTTTCGTTCTCCCGATGCGATTTCTTAAGGAAATACACCTAACCCCAAAACTGAAATATATTATAATTTACCTTTGAAAATGCATCACGTCCTTTCATTATCACACTTCACACTTCGGCATTTTAACATGATTCTTGAGTGCTTATCCTCCTGAGCTTGCGACGTGCAATATGAGGGTCGGGTCCACGTCATCTCCACATCATCGTGCCATGCCAAATTGCCATGTCACTACCACATCATCGCCATGTCACTACCATGTCATCACCACGTCACTGCCACGTCATTTCCATGTCACTGCCATGTCATCACCATGTCACTGCCACGTCATCTTGCTATGTCATCTCTTGTACTTTTCATTTCGCAATTTCTGCACATTATCGCAACTTCACAAGTTTAACCATGTCGCAATAATATTGATTTTGTGATTTTGCAAATCCCTGTGAATACCTTATCACATGTCACAAAACCTTACCTATCGCACTTTGGCTCTTCATTGATTTACCTCATCGACACTTCACAAATTTACATCTTTGTCGTTAACTGTTATACCATATTGCATGCGTTATGCGATATACGCAAGGACCTCTGCTTCATACGTGTCCACTTCGGCACTTTCACAATTTAATCTGTGATGAGATATAACCCATCGATATTCAATCTGATCTTTGTGATTTAATTAGAACCGTCCATTCTCTCCTTTGGAAATTTTCTTAGGCGTTTTATGGCTTAATCATTTCGCCTGTTTGTTCAACTTTCGCTGCTCTGCAACTCTATCTCCTCCATGCTACTCCTTCCTGGCTCTTCTCTTCTCTTATTTTCTTGGATCTATGATTATATGTTGTCGCCACTTTAAATACTATTTCAATGCTGAACACAAAACATCATTATGTATTAGATCTCTAAATCGAGAATACGGATTTGTTTCTTATTCAACCTGCACACACATCCACTTGCTCCAAACTGGAATCACGTCGAACTGAACTGCATTGTTTTTCCTCTTTGTTGCTCCTTTCTACTCCTTTGCCTTAGATAATGATTCTAATGTTGCTCCTTTGCCATCAATGACAATATTTCCGACAGTATCGCCTTTTTTCATTGATGGAAACACTTCCTCCCCATTTCATTCTGAGAAGTGTCTATCTTCCTCTGCTTGCTTTTCCTCCCCCTTTCATTCTGAGAAGTGTCTATCCTCCTCTGCTTGCTTTTCATCCCCCTTTAACATCATTGGCAATGGGTTATAAAATGTTTTCAATGTAGATTCCATCATTGAATTGCTCCTCTTTGAGTTTAGTAGAAGCATTCTTCATTTAGTTCTTTTGTTATTAAATGGATATACACACTCCATCTATTCAATACACACTAGATGAATCCTTTTGTATTTGAATGAATACACCTAATCTAGCATTGTATTACTACTTCCTGATTTTTCTGTATAACTGTGACTTTTTCTTTAGTTACACATAAGAATTTCTTTATATGTACTTCAAAATTACAAGAGCATTGTGAATGCATTGCAAACTTCATATGATATATGAGCATTGTTTGGGTAAAATTTTTCAAATCATTGAGATTGCATGAATGTACACAACAAACTGATGCTATCACAACTCATGAGAATGCTCAAAGGCATGTCACCATAGAATGTTATGTTATTTTTTCCCTTGTTGTTTGATGAAATTATGTGCACTGGTGAAATATCAACAAGTCCTTTATATTGAAGTAAGTTTCAGATGAATCAATAATAGACTCTTGAACTTCAATAGTAATATTAACACAACTAGCCCATCATACTACAGCTTTATGAATGATATTAAGAAAGAGGCCTTGAAGATATATCAATACTGACTTGAGGAAGAGTGCAATTCTATCCAAGAATAAATTATGCTTCAATGTTTAATATAATACTTCAAATGCAAACAAGATAATGATATTTTGGCACTTTTAATGACCTTTCCATGCTTTGATAACGCAACTCAAAATTCTCCTTGATGTATTTTTTCCATACCAACACCATGATGTATGCTATTATACTCCAATATTGGGGACCTGTACCATAACACTGCTCCAAAAATAACACTTGGTATTCTAATGATAGGAAGACTGCTCCAAATACCAATTGATGAATATTTGTAATGATATACTGATAATAACATTTTTCTTATTCATTCTTCTTAAAAGAATTTTGTTACATTATTAACACTTTCCGAGAGACACACAGTGTAATCATCCTTTGTAGATATTTACCAGGTCCATATCTCGAGCTCTTCTTGACGACTTTTATGGGCTACTCTCCCCCTCATAATTTTCTTTTTGTCTAACCCTGGCTGGATGTTTGTTCCTAATATTGTAGCCTCTGCTAGTGCTTTTTTTTTATCATATCAGGGAGTATCATATGCAGACACTATCCCCAGTTTGTATCCTAGATACTCAAATGGTTCTCTAGCAAGAGGTTTTGTAAATACGTCTAATGATTGTTCTTTTGTTGGGACATATTCCATATTTACTATTTTCTTTGCTACTTGTTCTCTGAGGAAGTGTTACTTTATTGGGGTGTGATTGGTTTTCGAATGAAGCACAGGATTTTTTGATATGCTTATTGCACTTGTATTGTCACATTTTATAGAAATAAGTTCAGTGATTCTCACCTTCATGTCTTGAAGAGTTTTTTTCATCCACATCACTTGTGTGCAACAAGCTGCTGCTGCAATGTATGTTGTTTTTGTTGTATATAGAGAGACATATGTTTACTTCTTGCTTAACCATGCCACCATACTTTCTCCCAAATATAATGCACCTTCACTTGTGCTTTACCTGTCATCCACACAGCTGGCCCAATTTTCATCTGCATATGTTGTCAATGTGAAATATTTACCTTTCAAATACCATAGGCAATAATGTGCAGTTCCTTCAAGGTATATAAATATCCTCTTGATTGCTATCAAGTGATTTTTTTTTGGTGCTGCTTGATATTTTTCCACAAGTCTTACTGCCAACATAATGTCTTGTTTATAGGTTGTTAGGTATAACAGACTTCTTATCATATATCTGTAAATTCTTTGATCTACATCTGCAGATCCATCATCAACACATAACTTGCATCGAGTGATCATGGGATTTGACACAAGTTTGCAGTCTTTTATTTGGAATATTTTTAACATGTCCCTTAAGTATTTTTCTTGTGAAATGAATATGCCTTTGTTCTTCTATAGAATTTGAAGTCCTAGGTAGAAGGTAATCTCTCCAATCATAGACATATCAAATTCTAACTTCATCTCTTCTGCAAATCCTTTTAGTAATTCATCCTTGTTGTTGCCAAACATGATGTCATCTACATATACCACTACAATTAAAAGTTCATTTTCATCAGCCTTTATATACATATTTTTGTCTACTCCTCCCTTCTTGAATCCTTGTTTTTTAAAGTACTTGTCAAGCCTAGAATACCATGCACATGGTGCCTATTTGAGACCATATAGGGGTTTATTTAATCTATAAACATAGTTGTGTTCATCTGCTAAGAAAAATCCTTCAAGTTGTTCCATGTAGACTTCTTTCTTTATATCTCCATTTAAGAAGGAAGACTTCACATCCATTTGATATACCTTGAAATCATGATAGCATGCAAAACCCAAAAACATTCTAATTGCTTCCATTCTTGCTACAGGGGAAAATGTTTCATCATAGTCAAGTCCTTCGACTTGAGAGTATCTATTACATATAAGTCTAGCTTTATTTCTGATTACCTGACCCTGTTCATTCATCTTATTCTTGAATATCCATTTTGTGCCAATGACATTTTTCCCAACAGGTCTTGGTATTAACTCCCAGGTCTTGTTCTTCTCAATCTGGTCTAATTCTTCGTTCATAGCATTTATCCAATTTTTGTCTTTGTTGGCTTCATCTAAATTCTTTGGTTCTATTTGTGACAGCATGACTAGATACACTTCCTCAGTCTATTCAGCTAGTTGTCTTCTAGTTTGGACTCCTACACTCTTGTCTCCAATGATTTGATCTTCTAGATGGTTCTTCTTAGTGTGTCTCGAGGGTCCTTTTGAGTTTATTTCTGTATATTCTGTTGTCTCATTCTATTATTTATTTTATTGATTCTCATCTTGATCATCATTTGGAATATTGACACAGTTTTTACTTCTGGTTGTCTGGTAGTTCTTCATCGAATCTCACATCAATGATTTCCACAATTTTATGCAGTCTTTTATTATAGCACTTGTAACCCTTACTCTTTGATGCATATCCCAAAAATATTCCTTCATCGGCTCTTACATCATACTTCCCCAATTTTTCATCATTATTCTTTATGAAACATTTGCTGCCAAAGACTCTAAAGTTCTTAATTGATGTCGGTTTCACATGCCACAATTCATATGGAGTCTTGTCACGATTTGGTCTAATATGAGATTTGTTGAGAAAATGAATAGTTGTGTGTACTACTTCTGCCCAGTAGGTTTGGGGAATGTTTCTTTCTTGCATTATGGCTCTAGAAATATGTTGTACATACATGGTTTTCCTCTCTTCCACTCCGATCTGTTGAGGTGTATTTGCAACTGTAAATTTTTGCCTTATCCCACATTCATTGCATAGGTCTGCAAACTCATCACCTATGAATTCACCTCCTCTGTCTGATCTGATGCTTTTTAGTTTACATCCAGTTAGATTTTTTGCCAGTGCCTTGAATATCTTAAATTTCTCAAACGCTTCAAATTTGTATCTGAGAAATGCCACTCATGTTAATCTGGAAAAATCATCGATTATCAGCATGAAATATGATTCTCCAACTAGTGCATTTGTTCTTGAAGGTTCGCATAGGTCCATGTGTACAAGATGAAGAGGCTTACATGTAGATAATTGGTCTTTATCTTTGAACGATGAGTGAATTTGTTTTCCCATTTGGCAGGACTTACATATGGTATTTGGTGGTTTCTTTATTGCAGGAAAATCTCTAACAACTTTCTTTTTGCTCAGTTTGATGATGTGGTCAAAATTTAGATGTCCCAGTCTTCTATGCATAGCTAAGATTTGTCAAGCTTGCTAATGTGGCATGCTTCATTCTCCTCTTCCACTATATAAACATTAATCTCTGTTTGAACACCTTTTACCAAGGTCTTTCATGTGGTGATTGACCTTACTTCATAATCTTGGGCTCTGAAAAGACCTCACAGCCTTTATCACAAATTTGGCTAACAATTAGCAGATTGGCTTTCATACCATCTACAAACAGTACATCCTGAGCCTCTCCTCTTCCATTCTTCAAGCTGACTGTGCCTTTTCCCTTGATTTTCCCTACTTTATCATTACTGAATGTTACATTCCCATATTTATTTTCATCAATAGTTACAAACTTGCTTCAGTCTCTAGTCATATTGTTTGAGCACCCATTGTCCACATACCATTAACTGTTCTGATCTTGAGCAATTAGAACTAGATCACATTTATTTAGCTTCCTTTTCCATTGCATGCAGTTGTTTGTTCTACAAATTTTCTGAGGAGATGGACCATGGTCTTTGAGAGGACATTCGTAAGATTTGTGCCCATTTTTATGGCAGCAAAAAAATTTGATTCTATTTTGGAATGAATTATGTACACGAGTGAATCCACCATGTTCTTATTTCCCTTTGATTTTCCATACTCCTATCTCTTTATATACGCTCTGCACTCCATGGCTTTATGGCCAAACCTTTTACAGCAAAAGCAATACCCATGGAAGTAGTATATGTATCTGGCAGAGAAGGTTGTTTGGGGATATTGTCATCTGATCATATGAAAATTCTGTCTTTGGAAGCCAGTTTATATGTGTTGGAATGCTGCTTGGTTGTTTAATCCTTTTGTTTCCAGGGCTTTCCTTGTGGTGAGTTTTTGTTGTAACTCATGAGGATTTGAAGGGTTTCCCACATTTTTGTTCTCAAATTGATGGGAGTTAACATTTTATTTTAGGAAAGCTTTCACAAATGTAATAGCTTTCTTAGCCTTTGCCTTTGACTTGTTGGATTCTCATTAATATCCTATCCTAGTATTTAAAAGAGGAGATCTTTGTGCATTTAATACCATGTCCAAATTTTCAACACCTTTTAAATATTGAATTTTCATTGTTAAATCAGTTTGAGCATTTTCCAATTTCTTTCTCAGACTCACCACCTCTTCTTCCAGTCTTCCACATTCCTGACTTTTCTCTCTTATTTGTTGCAATAGAATTTCTTCTAATTTCCTTACTTCTTCTAGTTCAATTTTCAACTTAGTAAAATCTTCATAATTTGGTTCTTCCTTTACATGTTTCAGAATTATTTCCTTCTATTTTCTAGTATTGAGCTTGATTCTATCTATTTCCTTTAGGGCACTCACCAACTCCCCCTCAAGATCTACCTCACCTTCTTCTTCAAATTCCAAGAAATCTTTTTCAATCTCTTCCTTGGCCATCAAAATGAATTCTGATGTTCCTTCTTCATTGGGGGATTCATCTGAGCTCTCAGATGCACTGTTGTCTTGTTGAGCATAGAATGTTCTTCTATTAAATCTATTCCCTTTCTTCCTATTACTGAAATTTATTTTCTCTTTCCCTTTTGACTGATTCTCTATTTTCTTATGAGGAAAATTTGAAGCATAGTGCCCCACTCTTCCACAATTAAAGCACTTGAATGGAAGTTTACCTTTGTACTTACTTGTGCCTTTTTCCAGTCTTCTGACAAATTTGGCTTCTTCTTCATCAGAGCATGAGCATGTACCTTCCTTATCTTCTATGCATTTGTCTGCCTCCTTCATGTTTGAATTCCCTTTAGGAAGTCTCATATCATATGTCGTTAGGTTCCCAAGTAATTGGTTTCTAGTCAAGGTTTCCCAGTTTGTTGTTTCTTCTATGGCAGAAAACCTTAGGATTAAACTTGGGTGGTAGAGATCTCAATAATTTTTGTACTGCAACACTTTCTTTAATTTCTTCTCCTAGGCCTATCATGATATTCACAACTTCTGAAACTCTTTAGAATAATTTATCTGTATCTTCATCTTCATTCATTTTTAATTTTTCAAACTGAGTTCTATGTGCTTGTAGTTTTTCCATCTTCACCTTTGTATCTCCCTCGTGAATATTTTCTAATGTATCCCAGATTTCTTTAGCATTCTTACTATGCATTACTTTGATAAATTCTGACTCACTTAGACCGCTCAAGAGTGCATTCATTGCTTTTGCGTTAGCTACGAAATTTTGTTTGGCATATTCCTCAGTGTTTGTATCCTTTGGTGCATATTTTTCTTCCACAGCAACCCAGACTCCTACTCCAAGGGACATTAAGTATGTCCTCATTCTTATTTTTCAGAAAGTATAGTTTGTGCCAGTAAACGTAGGGGATTTATTTATAAAGCTTCCTTCTAGGCTAGCCATTTTTGGGACTAAGGACCTCCTTCCAATAGTCAAAATTATTCAAAAGGAACTAGCTCTGATACCAGTTGATGAACCCTAAGAGGGTGGGGGGGTGAATCAGTTTAGTCCATTCATGGACATTAAAATTATTTTCATTAAACTCATTAAGAAGTCATTTCATAAGCAATTTAATAAATAATGATCAACATACTAAATATGTGAGTAGCAAATAATAAGCAAATTAACACATCTCATCAACACATAATAATCATGCACATGGACACCAGATATAAGTGGAAACCCATAAGGGATAAAACCACATCTTTTTGTTGTTGTGATGCAAAGGAAAGCTCCTACTCCCTCTCACAATTTATTTTTTGTAGGCTCCAACCTACAGGAGGCTCCTACCTCAATTTCAGCAAGCTAAAACTTGTAAGGAAGCTCTAACTCCAATATATTTTCTGTAGGCTACAACCCACGGGAGGCTCCTACCTTACTTAGCTCCAACTGGAAGTTTATCAAGCTACAACTTGAAAGGAGACTACAATCCCCTCACTCGACATGAAAGTAAAATGATGATTTACCTGAATATCAGCTTTGTTTTCCTCCACCTTCACATTTTTTCCCTCTCTTCCATCAAATATGCATCATATCAGTTCCAGATATGCATAACATATCTATCAGCTCTCCCACATTATACAGCTCTCTCCCATTTTGCAGCTCTCTTTAATTTTTAAGCTCTCTTCCATTCTTTTGCTCTCTCACCTATTCTACATATTTCTAACCTTGCTATGCACACTGATATTACATGTTTTATACAAATAACTACATGATTATTTGCATTCTACGGGGAATACGAAGTGAATAGGCCTGACCCTATACCTTCCACCCATTTGATTCCTCATTCTTCAGTTCAAGTTATTACATCAGAAATAATCATTACAACACTCATGGAGTTTTGCCTATGCCTATGGATACTTGCCTTTACATCACATACAATACAAAATAATAAATACATTTACATTTATAGTTACAAAAAATATATTTCACTCAACCCTTTCAGTTCTTGTCTCGTTGTGCATTTGACCTTTCTATTGCTGTCATTGTCCTTTTTGTTTCTGTTGTTATATCATAAAAATTATGCACAAAATCCTTTTTCCCTACTTGAACCAGCTGGCACGTTTCCAACAATGCCACCATATCTTCTTTTTCCTGACTCTGCCTCTTTTTCTCGTGCCCACAATGTTCAGCCTTCACCTTTGTCTCAACACTCGACTCTGCTTGGAGTGTTGCTGAGCTCGACTCGATCCATGGTGTCTATCTCCTCATTACCGCAACATTCAGCATACTCTGCCCTTTGCTCTGTTTCGGGTCACTTACCCGAGTCTACTGCCCGCGTTCAGACTTTTGTTCTATTTATCAAATCGTAATCATTGTTTATCTCTACACGTAGTGCGGGTTTTTTCACCCGAGTCTCCTGTCGTGTTTATACTTTTCTTTATAAACCACCGTAAGACCTAGACCTAAAATATATTACCATGGAACTCTGAATAAAATTTCATCCGACATCCTTTATCGCATTTCGGCGTTTCGGCTATTTCTCTTGTGTATTATATTTTATAGATGCTTTCTGTTCTCCCGATGCAATTTCTTAAGGAAATACACCTAACCCTAGACCTAAAATATATTAGAATTTACCTTTGAAAATGCATCGCGTCCTTTCATTATCGCACTTCGGTGTTTTAACATGATTCTTAAGCACTTATCCTCCTGAGCTTGCGACGTGTGATATTCAGGTCGGGTCCACATCATCTCCACGTCATCGTGCCACATCACCTTGCCATGTCACTACCACGTCATTGCCATGTCACTGCCATGTCATCACCACATCACTGCCATGTCACTACTACGTCATCTTTCCATGTCATCTCCCGTACTTTTCATTTCGCAATTTTTGCACATTATTGTAACTTCGCAAGTTTAACCATATTGCAATAATATTGATTTTGTGATTTCGCAAATCGTTGTGAATACCTTATCACATGTCACAAAACCTTGTCTATCACACTTTGGCTCTTCACTGATTTACCTTATCAACACTTCTCAAATTTACATCTCTTTTGTTAACTGTTATACCATATCGCATGCACTATGCGATCTGCGCAATGACCTCCGCCTGACACGTGTCAAATTCGGTACTTTCAAAATTTAATCTGCGATGAGATCTAAGTCATCAATCTTCAAGATAATCTTTGTGATTTAATTAGAATTTTCCATTCTCTCCTTTGGAAATTTTCTTAGGGGTTTTATGCCTTAAAAAATTCACCTGTTTGTTCAATTGTCGCTGCTCTGCAACTCCCTCTCTTCCACGCTACTCCTTCATGGGTCTTCTCTTCTCTTATTTGCTTGGATATATGATTATATGTGGCTTCCACTTTACATATTATTTCAATGCCAAATGCAGAACACCATTTTGTATTAGATCTCTGAATCCAAAATATGGATTTGTTTCTTATTCAACATGCACACACATCCACTTGCTCCATCTGGAATCACACCGAACTGAACTGCAGTGTTCTGCCTCTTTGTTGCTCCTTTCTGCTCATTTGCCTTAGATAATGATTCTAATGTTTCTCCTTTTCCATTAACAACAATATTTCCAACAATGACCACTCAGAAATGGAAAGGAAAGTCTCATTATAAAAACCCAACGTCATCCATAGTTCCTAGAATTGATGAATTACCTTTGGTAGATTTAGATGTCAAAATTGTAGAAAATCAAAGTGAGTTTGATCTATATGGACTGCATAAATGGGGCTTTTAGAAATTCCAGGATGATAGAAATGAGTTTAACCTATGGGAATCTATGTTACCACATATTATGTTTCCACAGACACCTCACTTCCCTGAATTTGTGACCTGGTGTGTGGATAGGTATTTGCCCAGTGAAAAAACAATTATAGCCAGGAATGGTCAACCCTTGCTTTACATAACCCTCAAGTCTATCCTTAAATATTTAAAGATAAATGTTCCAAGTTATTTACATGTATTTTTAGTTGAAGCCTTGTTGGAAATTTATCAAAACTTCACAATTCAACAATGAGCTTTCATTTTTTAGTCTTTTTTATCGGAAGGAGTTGAACTGCCTCACCATAATCTTCCCTACTCTTTAGTTATGTTTCTTGAGATGTCTCGGAAAATTACTTCAATGAGTTGTTGCCTATTGGGATATTAAAACGATGAACTAGTTGATGAGGCCATTTTAGGTTTTTTATCAGTTTTTGCATCTAGATAGAAACCTGCTAAATTATTTAATTTCAGTCAGTTCATCTCTAATATCATCCATGAACATTTTTTAAAATTTTGGATTGAGATATCCTTTAGATAACAATTTATATGGGTTTAATTGTTTCGATATCATTAGTCAGAGAGATTCAGAATGCCACTACAAAAGTAGGACATGCAGGGTAAGCATAAGTTTGTCATTCACTAGACTTCACTCGTTAGGAAGAATTCAGATGAATTTTCTTTTAGTGATTTTGTTGATTAATTCTTGCAATTTTTTCTTTGTCTTCTCAGCAGTGATGGGTGATAACATGGGGTTGGGTTACTCGTTTTGGAAAGAGAGGGCGCATTTAGGTGGAAAAAATGATGGATCGATCGAGAAATGTAAGTGCACAATCGAGCCTTTTTTAAGTGCTTGATCAAGCTCCTCGAGCGTTAAAAAAAATAGCTCAATCAAGGGCTAAAAACCCTCGATCAGAATTTAGGGCTTGATTGCTCGAGCAAGAAATTATTTCCTATTAAATTGTCTGCCCGAGGTCTACGCGCCCCATTTGCATAGACCGCGGGACATTTTAGAGTTCTACCGAGAATATTGGAGCTCAATCGACTAATTGGAACATGGAGCGTTCAAACCAATCTCACCAACAACTTCGTCAATGTCCTAGAGGCTCAAACGAAGGTAGATATTCTATATTTTTTGTCTTATTTATTTATTTATTTTTGCAAAATTAATATGAAAAAAAAAACTTACCAGAGAAAAACCATGAAAACCACAAAAAAAAAACCTTCAAAACAACTTAGAAAACCGAAAAAAAAGCTTCAAAACAACTTAGAAAACGACAAAAAACAACCTAGAAAACGCTTCGAAACCAGCAAAAAAATATAATCTAGGTTTTAATTTTTTTTCTTACTTGCAATGTTTTGTTTATTAAATGCATATTTTATAATTTTGAATGGTAAAAACATATTTTCTAATTATTTTAGGTTTTAAAGTTTTTTATTTAAGAATTTTGTGAAATAAATTTTCAATTTTTTTTATTTTTTCTAATTTTATATGCATTTTAAATTTCTAACAAATTTGACCAAAAATATATCTCAAAAAACTTCAAAATAGAAAACAACCAAACTATATAAATAAGTAAATTGGGAGTTTGAGATTCACATGATGAATATAGTTACTCACAGTGAACTTCTACTGATAAAATAAGAAATTTTATTTTATTTTATTATTTTAAAATTAAATCAATATATACTTTAAATGTTTTTTAATTATAAATATTACTTTTAAAAATTAAATGCTAATCTTTAAAATTAAA